>JANFAE010000068.1:0-331972 GCA_024613145.1 Pisolithus marmoratus
CCCCATAAAATGATCTTCGTCTCCAGCATCTATGATGTCGTGATCAGTCACCTGATTACCGATACCGTCTTCCTCATAATGCAAGTGAGGATGGTCCTCCGGTTGTTGAATCTAGTAAGTTCCTGTAACCGGGATCAGTACTCTTCACCGAGTATGCTTACCGGCAAAGGCTCTGGTGACGTGCGTGGACGTTTTGCGCTGTCATCTCCACCAGAATCTGGGTCACTCGAACGCTTGTTAGAAGAGTTGTTAGAAGTGCCCGCAAAACTGTTGATAAATGCACGAAATTGGTCGGATCGTCTGGCCAGCCGTATTGCGTCAATCTCGTCCTCCGCTGCTTCACGCAGATGGCGGCGCCAGGTATGTGGTGTGTTCAGCTGATGGCGTACACCTTTGCAGTACTTGCGGCAGACACACCAGAGTCCCTCGGCTGGGACTGGGGCCATGGATGCCGCTCGGAATAAGCCTTACCGTGTATTGAAGTGACAACTTAGCGTGGCAGACGTTCCAGTTGCATTGCATGGATTGAATTGGTTGCATTGTATGAACGGATACATGGGATACAGTTGAGACGACGTTCAATGGATGGAATTGATGGAATTGTATACGTAGCATTGTATGCCAATGTAGTGACACAATAGTCACATCGTCACACATACTAGTGCATACTAGCCATAGTCGCTACCTACGGTTACGTGACTCTGGGTAGCTACGCATATCACGAGTTTTCACTGGGACTCAGTAGCAGGTCCATCTGGAATTGGCATGTCAATACAACAAACATGGATATATTGCATAGACAGGAAGGACAGAATGACAACAAAGATCCTAAACAATTGAAGGGTGCAAAGGGCACACGGGGATACAACTAATTCTCCCATGAATATCCGAAGCTCCTAACTTCGAATCATTGTTGGGCACCAAACCCACAACCACATGAGCAAGGGGCACCAAACCCCATATTCAAGTCGCATGTGCGGTGTCTGGGAACAAAGTGAGAGAACAGGATAAATGGAAGAAGAGTACTGACCATCCTCAACGTCATTGCCATCGCTCTCACTGTCACGATCTTTCCCCTCATCCCCCTCTTCCTCGCCATCTGAGCTCTTTTCGGGTATGTCCATTTCAGCATCTTCCTCGGGGATGTGATCCTCTTTTTGTGAGAGGGAAGAAGGCGTTGAAGGCAAAGACATACGAGGCGTAAGCGACCTTCTTCTGTCCCTGTAGCCAAACATGTGTTCTTCCCACCTTCAGGTGGTTGGACTGCACGGCATGGTTTGACTCGCTTTTTCTGCAGACAATACTTCAATTTAATGTTCAACGTGACGGAAGGGGGCGACCTACCCGACCATCAGGGCAAGCGACTCCTGCATCGCCGGGGTTTGAAGGATGCTGTGGGGTAAGGATCTTGCGATTTTGCAGCACTCACGTGTGTAAATCTGTGCTGTTCACCGTGGGGGTATCCGTAGCTTTTGCAGCGCGAGGCATGAATACAGACGGTCGTGAGATGGGAGTCGATAGGGAAAGAACGGTTGCCAGAAGGCGCATTTATGCAACTGCCAAGCCTTACCTGATGTGAAAATATAATCGCGTTACTCTATTACATGCATGCAAGCAAGGAAAGAAGGGGTCAAATAAAAGAAAAAAGGGGGAGAGATCAGCGATAAAAGAAACCCGATGACATAAAAAAACAAGGGAGAAGCAGATATACAATAAACATACCAGAAGGCAGGCATGGCAGGCAACCAAGTAAGGAGGACGCGTGCACCAAAGTAATGAGGGGAAGTACGTACTGGTTTGTAATATGGCCCCAAACTCCTGGATGTTCCATGCACTCCGCCAAGAGGGCCTCTTAGAAAATCTACCTTGCAGACAGTCTGATGCATGACATACATATTACGAGTAACGTACGAAAGCTGTAGATGTTTATAGAGATATGGTGAAGAATAAGCCTGCGGGAGTATGGAAATACTCGTTGGACAAGGACGGAATCCCCGCCTCACCATCCGGGGATCCATGGACGAGAACGGTGGCTGGACCACGATCAGGCAGCATTAGAAGGATTGATACCAGTGGAGTAGGAGTATCCACGCCGATGGGGGAGGGAAATTCCACTATGGCACCCCATTCCATATGGGATGACAGCGCTGTGGGCGAGGAGGGGAAAAATGGGACAACAGTGTCACATTCCAGGGGGACTGCATTCAGATAAGCGAAGGAATAGAGCTGATGAAGATATTGCTTACCCTCATTCCGAGATCATAACATTAACACGGACGCTAGTGTCGCAGCGTCTGTTGCCATCAATTTGAGATTTGTGATTAAAGTGATGAGAGCTCCTGGCCCAAGATGCGTTAGTAATCAGAAACTAGAGCTTTATAAAGAAAACACATATGGAGGTTGATTGAGCTCACTGGAGAACTGAATGTGGTGGGCGGTGAAGCTTCTTGGGGCATAGCAGGTTGGAGAATGGAGAATGGAGAGGAAAGGACGAACAGTTAACGCAGCCACGGCGCTGTGCGTTGTGGGTAGGTCAGCGGATCACCTCCAGAGGTGTGAATGCTTCTCCTTCCCCATTTGTCAGTAACTCGTAACTTAGTGCGGAGTCCGCTACAGTGAACTGTGCAAGGCTAGAGAACGGTAAGAACGACTATGGCTTCGTGGCGAAGAGCATATCATGGGAAGCCGAAACGATGCGACTGTCGAGTGAGAAACTGGGGTAAAGGATTCATTGTGTAATAGTAACCATCCAGAACTCACCAACTATGTTATTGGCATACTCAGAGTGAAAACCAACAATGAGGCTGCATGGAGGAAAACCACTGATCTTCAATGCCCCAAATTGCGCTGCAGAAGCCTAGCGCCTCCATCAGGTGGACTCTCGTCCGTGCGATTGATAATCAAATCCATGCCAAGGTACCCTTGAGGACTCCAAGCCTTCAATGATCGTCAGAGGGCACCAAGCCCCTGACACTTGGTAGCAGAACGCACCAAACGCTCGCCTGACAGAAACATAGTTTGTCGCGCGAGCTGGGGGACAGTAGATTGAAAGATGAAATGATGCAACGGTGGAATCAGAACCGAGCTGAATGATTCATCACGTGTATAATAAATACCAACAGTCTAGAACTCACCAGTCATGATGGCAATTTACGCAGATATGAGACCAACTGTGACACTGCCATGGACGACCACCGATCTTCAATGCCCCGAGTTGCGCTACAGAAGCTTAGCGCCCCCATCAAATGGAGTCTCGTCCGCGTGATCGAGAGTCAAATCTGTTCCTCGTGGTGATCTTCACCTCTTTTCTCCACTTTCTCTCTTCTAAATGGTCTCCTACTTACTACCATTCGATTCCCCATCTCATTTACTACTACTTACACATTTTCCGAGCTCTCTAGGGTTATTCCTGCACTTGTGGTGCATTCCCTTTGGTTTGTTTACCATTGTTTACTTACATACTTAGTGTGTGAGTCCAGTGTTGATACCCTTTGGTTACTCACACTGGACTCTAGGTACTGTGTACCCTCATACCTCACTTTAATCTATGGTTACTCACACTGGACTCTAGTCTGGTTTATGCCCAAGCTCCATAGAGCTATAGGAGTCGATTAGGAGTCCTTTGGACCCCCTTTATTCAAGTTTGTTGCTGACAGTTGTGCCAACTCTGTAGGTCCCGGAACTCATGATTCCCTTACCAGAACTATGCTGGTACTTGTTTTCCCGGTCTGGACCTAACCCTTGGAACCCAGTTCTGACAATGGCTTTCAATGCCTCATGAAAACAGGCCATCCAGAATACTACTTGCCACACCCCAGCACTGTTTTGCATGACATCAAAGTTGTGTTCACAAATGTCTGGAGATAGCTATCATGCTTTGAGTGAGTAACTGTACCCTGTAGCGAACTACAATGCCCATATTACTCACCAGGGATATGAGGGTGAATTGAATTTTGCCACAGATGCTTGGACATCACCAAACCACAAGGCACTTGTCACATTTACTGTCCATCTCACCAATGAAGGGAAGCCATGGTCAATGATCCTTGATGTAGTTGAGGTCACGAAGGTAGATATGCGGTACACAAACATGTTTACATTACTGATTTGTTACCAGTCCCACTCTGGTGAAAATCTCACCAAGGCATTTATGACAGTCCTGGATGAATTTGGAGTGTCAGATATGGTATGATTCACATGAATGCAGCTTTGATGAGACTATGTTTGCAAAAAGCAGAAGTCGGAAGGGGCAGCAGGTTGGAGTGTAGGTCAGAGTGCTTGAGAGCGAGAGTGTCAAAAGCTGGGATGACTGGGATCATGTAGGGGGAGTTAGTGGTTTCCTAGTACCAATGCTTAAGAACCCAATGAAAAACTACAAAATGTTACTGGGGTAACCCTGCTGAGTGGAGTATCATAGAGGCTTCACAGAGTCCAGAGACAGAGTCGTCCAGAGTTAGACTGGGGTTTGGTGAGACTAACCTCAAGCCCTTCTAAGGTCCAATTAGGTAATCAGGAACAGGGGAGACTCGGAAGGGTCAGTGAGTTAACCATTGAGCAGGCCAGAGAAGTCTGGTGACTATAGCAGAGGGGTGAAGGTCGGTGGACAGGCACCAGGCCAATGTCTGGAGGGGTAAAGAAAGAGTGTTGGACGTAACCACAAGGACAACAGTGAACCTATCCAAGTGGGAGCGATAATATACTGTCAGAACCAGGTTCTGAGGGTTAGGTCTGGACCAGGAAAACAAGTACCAGCATAGTTCTGGTAAGGCAATCATGAGTTCCAGGACCTACAGAGTTGGCACAACACCCATATTGGCCCCAACTCATGAACTGGGCCCTTGGATAGGTTCTGGGTATGCTGAGTGACTAAGCAAGGGGACTGGGTAGGAGGTGCAGGAAGCTTGGAGTTTGACTCAGAAGTTCAAGTCAATAACTAGCCAGAGTTCAGGTTGATATTATTGCTAAGTACATATCTATGGAAGTAAGCTCTGATTGCTGACTCGACCATTTGTTGGGCACTAACACGCGGTCAAGAGCGACCAACTCAAACTGGAAATTGTGCTCGTATAGGTCCCACAGAATCTTGCTTTTTGTTGCGGTGTCGATAGTACCAAGGTCTACAAGAGAGAGTGTGATGTCTCTAAACTGCACGTGGCTCGGTGCGTCGCGTTGGACCTTGACCAACTCCGATCCAAAGAGGTCGGCAGCTTCACAAACTTTGTTCCCCGAAAAAGTGGAGGAAATCTGGTCGGGGATTGTATTTAGGAAAGCCCTCCAGGTGCGGGGAATGACCGGAGACACATCTGAGGCAGTGAGACGTGTGATCCAACCCGCTCGAGATCCCAACCAATTTCGGAGGTACCTCAGCCTGCGCTCGGAGGACTCACCCCTCACAAAAAGGGCCGGGTGTGGGAAGAAATAAGCGATTTTCGGTGCATTGGGACGAACCCTCTTCGGATCCTTGGTCACGTTTTGTAGAGCAACATGCCACGCATATATACTGGGGGGGATGGCAGGATCATCAAGATCCTGCCACAATTCGGCATTCGGAGTGATCGAGGCCTTGGTTCGTTGTTTTGAACCCGCTTGGGGATCTAAGTAGAAGGTTATGTGTGCTGAAGAGCATCGTCTTAAAAAACCTACATGGTTCACGACGTTGCTTTGTCCTCTCCGTCCTGACAACTCCAGTACTCGAGCTCTGAACACCATAAGGTGCAGCGGTCGAGGCTGTTGACGCTGAGCTTCTAGAAGTCGATGGGATAGCTTCGGAATGGGCGGCGACAAAATTTTCTCCAGCAGTCACCACACGTGGATCCAGCCAAGGAGGGGGGGCAAACTGCTCGAGGCCTATCACAGGGCTTTGTCGACTTTGCTGGTGGCAGAGATCACCAGGCAAGTAGCACCCACTGGCCCACTTTAGTGTCTTCTGCCCTACCTCGAAAACCTCTGGGTCGGTGATGATACCCTCTGGGCATGTAATGTTGACAGACTTATGTACCTTCAGATCCTCGGGTACTGTGTTTGGCTTCCACACCAACCAGACGGGTATGCGTGAATCAAAAAGGCGCTGGCAGATCTCTGGGTCGGTCGTGATAGCGCCCATCCAGCGGTCGACGGCATCCATGGATTTGTCAGGGCGAGGAATAGTTGATCCCAAGTACTCTAGCATTCCAAAAATATCGAGACCGAGGCGCTGGAAAAGCGTGAGGATTAAGAGGGTGTCGCAGAATGTGAATGGAAGTTGCTGGGGACAGTTTCAATAAACAAACTGCTTAGGGTGGAAAATAGCGCACCTTAAGGCGCATGAGAGCACACTGACGCGAGTGCATCCACGCTACTACCTTCACAGGTCCGTTGTAATGTGGGATCACCTGGGTCCAATTCTGAAGATGCTCATCCAGTTGGTCACATACGGTTTCCAGTTTCTTCCATTTGTCCGGGTGAACTCGACCAACCCTGAACATCGATCCCCTCTCCAGGACGAAATCCTCCGGCGTGTTCGTCATGTCCCACCATAACCATCTCCATGTTGGGTCGTCTTGATAGGCTACCTTCCGAGGGATACACCCACTCCACACGTATCGTTCGGAGTACAACTGGGGCCATTGGAAGCAGTCGATGTGTCTGAATCTTCCATCCCGTAGAGGCTCCAACACCTTCGCCTCAAAGATGAACGGTTCTGGAACATAGTGAGAGTTCGGCGATGTAACCCAACAGTCCCGGTACTTGGCAAGGACGCGTGCATCAAATGCAGCTATATTTCCTGAAAGAAATAATTACTGAATGTCGAGTTAGCTCAGGGAATACAAAGACAGACCATCACCCGAGCAGGTACGCGATGTAGATTCTTGCGCATGTTGTTGAGGCACATTGGTCCTGTAGACGAATTAAAAACTGGGATGTACAATAACTCAGTTAGTACTGGTCCGCACTAATGAGAATAACCAGGATGTCATTGCAACTTACACAAGCGATAATGATGTATTTGAAGGGTAACTTAGATAAATATGACGGTGGTGAGCAGGGGTAAAGGAAGATTGTTACAATCAAAGGGAACGTCCCTCTCCATGGCCATGAACCTTGATCCCACCGAAAGAGTCAATGTGAAATAAACAAATGTATTTTATGTCACACACCAGCCATGATACCAAGGTTTGGTCCACATGAACTGTTAGCCAGGATGCACAGATGTTCGAGTACCTAGTCTTCAACGCCCCGAGTTGCACTTAAGAAGTGCCCACAAATGGGTCTCGTCCGCGCGACGGATACCACGAAACACACCAAAGATGCGCAGATAGGCTCCCAACCTATCTGAGCGGTGGAAGGGCACCAAACCCCCGAACTTTGGTGGAGGAATGCACCGAACATTCCTCCCTGTGACCATGCCACGGACGGCGTAGAGAGCAAATGTAATAATTAATGAATGCTTACTCACTTTCAGGGGAAAAAAATGTTCCTTGTGGTGACCTTCACCTCTTTTCTCCGCTTTCTTTCTTCTACATGGTCACTTACATACTACCATTCGATTCCTCATCTCATTTACTACTACTTACACTTTTTCCGAGTTCTCTAGGGTTATTCCTGCACTTGTGGTGCAATCCCTTTGGTTTGTTTACCATTGTTTACTTACATCGCACTTAGTGTGTTGAGTCCAGTGTTGATACCCTTTGGTTACTCACACTGGACTCTAGGTACTGTGTACCCTCATACCTCACTTCAATCTATGGTTACTCACACTGGACTCGAGTCTGGTTTATGCCCAAGCTCCATAGAGCTATAGGAGTCAATTAGGACTCCTTTGGACCCCCTTTATTCAAGTTTGTTGCTGACAAAAAAACCTATATGCAGTGGAGAATATTGGGAAGTTACGACGGAGCTCGATTGTTCAACGTTCAACATTCAATGGTCAACGGGAGAAGGTGCACGTGACCGTGTTGCGGTGCAGTTACAAATGGCAACAAGGCACCTCAGGAACACCAGGGCCCTGCCCACGACAGTAAGTGCACTCATTTTCGACTCGAAACCTAGATTTGGGTGGTACCGGCTGAGATCATCGGCTGGATAACTGCTCGTATCGATACTATGAGTAAACTATTAATATTAACAACAAAGCGGCTGTGCTGATTCTAAATGTGATCCCTTGCTTCGTCCGAAGACTCGCCAAGGTGATTGGGATCAAGGTAATGTTTAGTTATCTACGCTAACTAGTTGATACCTAGTGGGTATCATTGTGCCGTACGGAATACCTGATTGACAAGGCTGGGAGCACTAATATCGTTACACTAGTTCGACAACTTGCAGGAAGTGTCACTTTATAACTTACTAATCTGCAAGCCGCTAATTAACACCGTAACGAACCGAATATATCGGTATGTACAGACACATATGGTTTGCCGAGCCTTCTGACAATTCAAAAGCAATGCAAAAACTGTAGAGCGTGTACGTTGTAATCAAGCCGTCTCGCAGAACAGAGTATGTATGCGCCTCAATTGAGGCCCCGGCCCCGAGCTAATACTAGGAAACATTGGCAAGCTGACTGATTATTATTAGCTGCGAAACAATTGAAGCCGACATTGAACTGAATTGTGAGAATGCTGCTGACTTGCGACAAACAAATAGTGCAAGACATGTTGGTATAGCGAACGGCTCAATGCAACATTTTCATTCACTTGCTCATGGCCCACCGTTCTGCCAGGGGAACATTTGGTGCATTCCCCAACCAAGTGTCAGGGGCTTGGTGCCCTCTGACAATCATTGAAGGCTTGGAGCCTTCAAGGACACCTTGGTGTGGATTTTGTCAGCAACAAACTTGAATAAAGGGGTCCAAAGGACTCCTAATCGACTCCTATAGCTCTATGGAGCTTGGGCATAAACCAGACTAGAGTCCAGTGTGAGTCACCGAAGGGTATCAACACTGGACTCACACACTAAGTGCGATGTAAGTAAACAATGGTAAACAAACCAAAGGGAATGCACCACAAGGGCAGGAATAACCCTAGAGAGCTCGGAAAAAGTGTAAGTAGTAGTAAGTGAGATGGGAAATCGAATGATAGTAAGTAGGAGACCATTTTGAATATAGAAAGCGGAGAAAAGAGGTGAAGATCACCATGAGGAACACTCCCCCCTGATTGCACACCTCTGGCAGCTCAGCTCCCCCCTAATGGTGCCAGTCCTAGCATCTTGCAGAATTCCTGGACCTTGACTCGAGCCAGAGGCTTGGTCAGAAGATCAGCAGGCATTTCTGCAGTGGGCACAAACTGTGGCGAGATCACCCCCTTATCCACCATATCTCGCAGCCAAAACCAGCGCAGGTCCAGCTGCTTCATCCTCCCATGGTGCTCGGGGTGTTTCGCCACCTGGATTGCAGACTGGTTGTCAATGTGCAGCACAGAGGGTGAATTCACCGAAAATCCCATCTCCTGCAATAGTTTTCGCATCCAGACCATTTCCTTGCCAGCCTCCACAGCAGCGATGTACTCTGCCTCAGTTGAGGACAGTGCAACGATGCCTTGCAGCTTTGAGCTCCAAGAAACAGCACCAGTACCCATCTTGATCACATAGGCACCTGTAGAGCGACCGGAATCCTTGCAACCGCCATGATCTGCATCAGAGTATGTGGTAAAGAGTTGTGGCGATGAGGGATCAGGGGAATAGGTCAAGGAATAGGTCGCAGTGCCCTTGAGGTAGCGAAGAAGGTGCTTGACTGCATTCCAGTGAGCTAGCCCTGGATTGGAGTTAAAACGAGCTAGGACACCAACAGTGTATGCAATGTCAGGCCTAGTGGTGGTGGCAAGGTACATCAGTGCGCCCACAGCTCCGAGATAATCAATGGAACGCATCTGGGATGCCTCCTCACGAGTTTGGGGGCTTAAATCATGGGTAAGGCGCAGTCCAGGATCCATGGGAGTCGAAACTGGCTTGCAGTCAGCCATGCCAAAGCGATCAAGGTTGTCCAGGCAGTACTGTCGCTGGGAGAGGGTAATAGAGCGCTTGGACCGGTCTCTGTCGATTTTAATGCCTAGCAGTTGAGTGGTAGGGCCCAGGTCGCGCAATTTGAAGTGTTGGCGCAGGGCAGAGATCATCTCCTCAATAGCAGTGAGAGATTTCGATACAAAGGTCATATCATCGACAAAGACTGGCAATATGATGTGCACATCACCTTTGGAGAGCACATAGATGGCTGCATCAGAGTAGGTCTGCTGGAAGCCAAGGGACTCGAGCACAGAGCGCATCTTTCGGTTCCAGCGATTACCACCTTGCTTGGTACCATAGAGGGCCTTCCAGAGCAGGCAGACGAATTTTCTGGGGTCTTTCTGCGCAAATCCTTCGAGCTGTTCCATGTAGACATTGCAATCCATCTCCCCATTGAGATAGGCATTGGAGACATCGACAGAGTGGAGGTGGAGGTCCCGTAAAGCTGCTAGGGCAAGGATGATGCGAATGGTGGGCATGCGGACAGTAGGGGCAAAGATCTCGAGATAATCGAAGCCAGGACGTTGGTTATAGCCCTTGGCAACGAGGCGGGCTTTGTAGCGATCTATAGAGCCATCTGCATTGCGCTTCAGCTTAAATACCCACCTAGAACCGATCACCTTGCGATCCACAGGTCTAGGAACCAATTCCCAAGTGCCATTGCCATCATGGGCAGCTAGCTCTTGAAGCGCAGCTTCATGCCACTCTACAGCATCAGGGCGCCGCATAGACTCTGCATAGGTCCTAGGCTCAACACTAGAGGTCGAAAATGCGAGATCTGCCTCCTCTTCATCGTCAGATAGCTCATCGTCCAGTTGCCCTGCGCTTAGCTTCCACCATTCACGAGGAGGGCGACGATTTCGAGCAGGGAGCCTTGCACCAATGCCAACTGGAGTTAGAGGTTGAGCAGGAGCAGGAGCAGGAGCAGGAGGTACTTGATCTGCAGCAGGTGCAGGGGCAATAGCTGGCGCATCAGGAGGCATGGCAGGGACACCTGGAGGAGCTGGAGCGACAGGACAAGGCTGGGGTGCGACTGGAGGCATAACAACTCCCCCTTGACCCTGTACATGCGGCACAGGATCATCATCTTCATCAGAGTCACTCCCAGGACCGAAATATACAGTTGGGGAGGTGGAGCGATCAGTAGCATCATCAGGAGGTGGTGGAGGCGCACCAGATGGTGGCTGAGGCTTTCTAGACATCAGGAAGTGCCTCTCATCGAAGTCAGCATGTTCCGAGATTACTGTATGCTTTGTGAGAGGGTTGTAGAACTTCCAGCCCTTGTAGCCATCAGGGTAACCTATAAACACGCATTTCTGCATGTGAGAACCAAGGGCAGGGCGCTGATCCTTCTGTAAATGGACATAGGCAGTGCACCCCCACACCCGGAGGTGGGAGACATCAGGCTTGCACCCATGCCACAGCTCATAAGGCGTAGCACCATCCACAGCATCAGTAGGGCATCTGTTCCACACATGGACAAGGGCTGCAAGAGCCTCACCCCAGAATGCCTTTGCAAGACCAGACTCATCGAGCATGGCAGTAAGTCGCTCTGCAAGTAGCCTATTGGCTCGCTCTGCGACTCCATTTTGCTGAGGGCGAGCCCGGACTGTGTGCTGGCGCTCAATGCCTGCCTGGGTAGTGAAGTCGAGCATGGCATTGCTCATATACTCGCCCCCTTTGTCATCTCGAAGGGTTTTGATGCGTCGCTCGGTCTGGTTCTCTGCAAAGCCCTTGAATCGCTTGAAAGCATCGAAAACATCGGATTTGGCTTTGATGGGAAGGATGAAGCGATATCTGGAGTAATCATCGATGAAAGAGACCCAGTAGCGAAACCCTGAGAAGGTCCTATAGGGGACATAGCGTACATCAGTGTGCACAAGCTCTAGGGGACGAGAAGCACGCCATTCTGAGCTTGGGAAGGGGTTGGCATGCATCTTCCCAGCCAAACATGGTTCACAGATAGGATCAGGACGAGTCTTGGCCTCCAGCTTCAGTCCAGTTACCATCTCTCGCTGTAGGAGAGCCTTGACTCCGTCTATATGGTGGTGTGCAAGTCGACGATGCCATAGGGCGAGATCCAGAGGTAGAGTTGTTGCAGGGCAAGCTGAGTGCGCAACAGGAACTGTGGTGCCATCTAGGGTCACAGTATTGCCATCTGAGATACTTGCAACGAACAAGGGAGCCCCAGGAGGGCGAGAGAAGGCCATGCGCATGGAATCTATGTTTACAACGAAGCTAGCATGGCGAGTTAAATAAAAGACTGAGAGGCGATTTGATTTGAGCTCTGGAACATGTCGGACGCGTGTAAAGTCGACTGCCCTCGCTCCCTTGCCCTCTATGACCGGCTGAAAGACCACAGAACTGATCCCAGCAGAGTAGACAACAGTATGGTCAGCCAGGCGAATTGGCACGCATTTGGGGGTATAATTGCGCAGCCAGTGGCGATGTGGGGTCATATGAGAAGTGGCCCCAGTGTCTGCAGTCCAGTGGTCGTCAGCATCGAAGTTGGGAGGGCAAGGAGAGGTACAGGAGCGAAGACTTGCATTTCCAGCACTAGCAGAGGAGTCCTGAGCGATCATGGCGATGTTGGCAGCAGCAGCAGCAGGTTCTGGGCTGGTGGGTGCTGCAGGAGTGGCAGTAGATGACTCTTGAGCCTTGTTCGCATTCCTGGACTTGCCCTTGCGCTTAGAGGCCTTGTGGGCTTCCTTGGCACGCTGCCTAGCGAAGCACATGTGTTCACAGTGCCCAGTCTTCTCGCAACAGCCACAGGGGTCGTTGGGAGAGCATCCACAGGCCCTAGGAGCGCTAGCTGCAAGTGCAGAGTCCCCAGACAATGCAGATGCATCAGCACGCGGTTTTCTATTGATATCTTCGGCGATAAAGGCAGATTTGATGGTGGCCTTGTCCAGGGAGGACAGGAGCAGCAAGGAGGAGGTGAAATGCGAGTATTCCTGGGGCAGAGCGCGAATCATGGTCATGCAGACGAGTTCATCGTCCAAAGAAGCGAGTGTGAACTGGGAGGACCGCAGTTCTTGAATTTTGAGCATGGATAGCTCGATCCTGGCTGTCAGGGACTCGTCCTCTCGCTTCCTGATACTGAAGAAGTCGTCATGGGCTGCAAATCGAGCTCCAGGCCTTTGTTGGACATAGAGGGCTGCGAGGGCCTTCCATGCAGCGACAGGATCGTCCTGGACAGTCCTAATGTGCACTCTCTGGTCAGCTTCCAAGGCTAGCATGATTTCACCTGCAGCTTTGTCCGCTTTGATGTCCCATTTTTCTTGCTCATCGCCAGCAGTGGTGGGACGAGTCTCCTTGCCATCCACAAGCCTCCAGAGGCCCTTAGAGCGAAGGAGGGCCTTCATCTCTTCGCTCCAGGTCGAGTAGTTAGTGCCAGAGAGAGGCTTGATGCGAGGGGTCTGCTCTGAGGACATCTTCCAGGTGGTGACGATGATGGAGAGGGAAATTCGCGATGAGCTGGTAGATAGATGGTATAGATGGATAGAGGGCGTCGAGAGGAGCCCAGAGATATCAAGATTGTATGGGGTTGATAGAAGAGTTGTGGAGATATGGCCCAGATGGTCTGTGCGCAAATATGATGCGATGCTGAGCGATCCACTCGATGAAAAAATTTCTGAGAGGTATCGACCGAAAGGCCTTGATGCAGGGAGCTCGGCAAATGTTGTTTTGCAGAGATCAGAGCAGTGGATGATGAGTTATGACTCAATGAAAGTCAGGTATAGGCGCACTGATGACCCCCTTAAACTTCCCAGTGGTATAAAATGCTTGCTACTCAACAGATTGACCTGAAACTTGGTATGTCGATGGATGGGGACCTTCGACACCGAAGTGGGTGGTTTTGACAGCAGAGGAAGCTCTGTGGAAGGTAGGAATGGTCGATGTTGTGAATAGGAGGCGAAAAAGCGACAGGTGCTGTTGGCAGCGTCCTAGAGTGATCTGGAATTTGTAAAGGGGCCGATTAGGGTTTTCTGGGCCGGGGAATTCGATGGACAAGGTTTGGAATCGATCTGGGCAGTGGTTGTCACGATATGAGGCTTAGAAGCCGGGGCTCATAACCTGTCAGCAACAAACTTGAATAAAGGGGGTCCAAAGGACTCCTAATCGACTCCTATAGCTCTATGGAGCTTGGGCATAAACCAGACTAGAGTCCAGTGTGAGTAACCAAAGGGTATCAACACTGGACTCACACGCTAAGTATGTAAGTAAACAATGGTAAACAAACCAAAGGGAATGCACCACAAGTGCAGGAATAACCCTAGCGAGCTCGGAAAAAGTGTAAGTAGTAGTAAATGAGATGGGGAATCGAATGGTAGTAAGTAGGAGACCATTTAGAAGAGAGAAAGCGGAGAAAAGAGGTGAAGATCACCACGAGGAACAACAACACCCATATTGGCCTCAGCTCGTGAACTGGGCCCTTGGATAGGTTCCAGGTATGCTGAGTGACTATGCAAGGGGACTGGGTAGGAGGTGCAGGAAGCTCGGAATTTGACTTGGAAGTTCAAGTCAATAACTAGCTTGGAGTTCAGGTCGATATTATCACTAAGTATCTATGGAAGTAAGTACACAGCTTATATACCTAAGTACCAGAAGTACTAATGCTGGTGTACTGGCAGTATTGGTAATCTGTGGTACTAAAGCTATGTATGGAGTGGGCAACCCACTGACCGGGTGGTCGAAGGCTGGACCACTGGTGGCTGAAACAGGTACTACAGAACAGGGAAGCTATGCTAAGTGAAACCTAGGAAACTACATGCTGAACAAAGGAAGGGCAGTGTGCTGGGGTCTGAGCTCTGGAGTCTGGAGATCAGTGACATACATACTGGGAGAAGGCTATCTACTGGAAGTAAGGTCAATTAGTAACATGTGGTAACCGGGAGTTGCATGATCATGACAGTATCCCCCTCTTAGGGCCGAGCCCTTGAGGACTGAACAGGCGGTATGCCTTAAGGCCAGTATGAGGTTGACTAGGGTTAGCTGGGACACATGTTTACCAGGTTTTAAAGACCAGTTTGGGGGATTGTCATTTTTCAACAACTCTCTTTGACATCTCATCACCACCATCGCAAACCTTTCCACCAAAGTCATGTCTCAGAACATTGCCAACACTAGTTTGCCCACCCCCACTGCTACCCAAGACTGGACTGCTGTCCCAGATGAGGCCATACAATCAACTAGTGAGGACGAACAGGAGACTGCTGACATGAAGTATGCCAAGTGTCAATGCTGGAAGCAAGCTAAGAAGGAACAGAAAGCAGCCAAAGAGGCAGCAGAGCACGTGAGAGTGGCACAGGCAGAAGCTGAGTGCTGAGAGGAGGAAGCTCGT
This sequence comes from Pisolithus marmoratus, assembly GCA_024613145.1. Classification (NCBI taxonomy): domain Eukaryota; kingdom Fungi; phylum Basidiomycota; class Agaricomycetes; order Boletales; family Pisolithaceae; genus Pisolithus; species Pisolithus marmoratus. The sequence goes on from JANFAE010000068.1 coordinate 15,317, forward strand.
GAGGCCTGGGCGAAGGAGGCCTGGGAGAGGGTGGAGCGTGCATATGCTGTGGACTCAGAGATGGAGTTCTATGAGGTGCTATCAAATCGACAATGAGCAGAGGAGGGCTGGCAGTTGAACAGGCAGTCCAAGATGCCAGTAATGAGCTGAGAGCGAGTGCACTGGCGCCAGCAGTGCCAGGGAATAGGCCGTGAATGAGTGTACCGGTTCCAGCAGAGTCAGGGGGCCCAGGGCTGGCAGAGGGTTCAAAGGCAAAGGATAAGGCTAAGGCACATGACACAGTGCCTGTTGGCCCATGTGCCTGGTGTGTCAGGGCTGGGGTGGAGTGCATGTTTGAGTTGGCAAAGGCAAGCAAGCAGGGGAAAAAGTCATGTGACCAGTGCTCAGGCCTGAAAGAGCAGTGTGTGTTGCCAGGTGCCAAGAAGAAAAAGGAGCAAGGGGCCAAAGAAGCGACATCACCAAGAGCCAGTGACAAGAAGAAATGGGCACAAGCGAAGAGTCTGGAGGTGGAAGTGCAGGCTAGGCCTTCGAGGTCCAAGAACATGGCTGGGGAGATCTTGGTGGCACGAGGGTTGCATGCCATCATGGCAACCATAGACCGGCATACCAACAAGATGCCAAAGCACCAGGAGATCACTAAGGAGACCCAGCATGTGCAGAGGCAGTTCAATGACCATCTCTATGAGCTTCTCCAAGAGATGGAGTACTGGCAGGTGGCAGAAGTAGGAGAATCAAGTGACGAGGAGAGTACCGGCATGGAGTCCAGTGATGGGGAGACTGACAAGGACATGGAAGGGGAAGAGGCCCCAGAGAGTGATCTGGAGGTGTGAGTACCAGGCCAGGGGCCAGCACTTGTAAATACAAAAGTTTTGTCCTAGTTGTTAGTTCTTGTTGTAGTCCTGTTTGTTTGTGTCTCTGCACGAGGGTGCTGGGGGGTCAGAGGGCCAGAGGGTGGCAGCAAGTGCCAGTCAGAGTTGTGGGGTGGCGGAAGTGACCAGAGTTGTAGTTCCGGCTGGTGTGCATGAAAAGGAAAGGTCCAGGGGTCCCAAAAAGGGCAAGATGCTGACAAGGATTATGCAGATGATGATGATTGCCACTGCATACCCAATAAACGGGTGGGAGCAGGGGTCAGAACAAAGAGTCTGCTCAATGAGAGCTACCTCTCTTCTCTGCTGATGAGTTAGGGGCAGAGGAGGTCCAGGACAAAAATGCTGGAGGAAGGCTGGAGCAGGATGATGAGGAAGACATGGAGGAACGTAGTTGTGAGGGAAAGATGACATTGAGTGAGATGATATAGGAAGGAAGGTGATGTTTGATTGGTAATGAAAGAGTAGTTCAGAGATCTCTGAGTGGAGGAAATGTGTTGCTTTAACGTTCAATTAGAGAGATGATTTCTCAAGGGAAGGTTGGTTTTCACAAGTTGCCTAAAGGGGTAAACAGGGAAGCGAGTGTTGGTGATCATGAGTCCAAGGGACACTTGTCCGAGGATGTCTGGAGTGTTACTGAGCCGGAAAGTGAAAACTGGACTGGAACAAAGAGTGCCAGTTCTCGCACTCGGGGAAAGAGAGTCCATAGGGAGGCAGAGTTAAAATGGGAGAGGTGGGAAGTGGAGAGTACACTGGGACAGGCCAGTGAGGTAGTCATGAAGGCCAGTCTAAGAGAGATGACTGAGCAATGGAATGAGTGAAGCTATGTACCTGATGGATGAACCCAGGTATTGGGCATCACTTGCGACAATGTGTCATTGAATGACACTATGACAGAATACATGGGGGAACTGGTAGCCCACTTTGGCAGTACTGCCAATCGAATCCAATGTGTCCTACATATTACAAACTTAGTTGCTAAAAGCCTACTGAGACCATTTGACTCACAAAAGGGCAGAGCAGACTGGGGAGAGGAAGACACAGATGGAGACATCAGATGGCAGGAATTGGGTGTTGATGATGAAACAGCTGAGCAGGAGGATGATAACATCAAGGGATGGGTTGATGAGATCAACTTGTTGACAAACAATGAGGTGGCAGAACTGGAGAATCACATCTGCCCACTGCAGACAATGCTTGTTAAAGTGAGGATTAAAAAAAGGTTAGCATATGCACCTTCTGAGAGAGATCATGTAGATCTGGAAGCTGTTATGCTAAAGACTGGAGTCTATAACATAGGTCAAGCCCAAGTAGTCATTCTACAACATGACAGTTGTAACCTTCTGTCTGAAGGATTTTTCATAGTTCTGATAGAGAGCTGGGAGGCTCAAGTTCGAAGTTCTGAGAAGCTAGCCAGTATATTGGGCAGCTCTAGTCTGAGGGTCTACTCCAGACTAGAGGCAACTATATATAGTACAGGAGAAGAGGCCTCAAGGTGACCTCATGTAGCTAGAGAGAGAAAGGCCATTGGCCAGAGTCCTACATGTGTTGAACATGTGTTAAGAGAAGATACTGCTATTGGCTGAGCCAAAGCATGCCAGGCAGCAGCACTGTATGACTTGGCAGGGAGTTGGTTTTGCTACCAAGATTGATGGTAGGATGGATGGGGACCTTTACCTTCAAATTTTGAGGGATGAGCTCCAAAAAACTGTGGAGTATTATGGTGTCAATCCTCCTGACATCATCTTTCAGCAGGACAATGACCCCAAGCACACTTGCAGAATGGTCAGGAATTGGCTGGAAGAGCAAGAATTCCAGACCATGGTGTGGCCTGCACAGTCTCCAGACCTATGTAAACCCCATTGAGCATCTCTGGGGTTGTCTCAAGAGGAGGCTTGCACAACATGAAAACCCCCCTAGTGGAATTCATGAATTGTGGGAGAGAGTTCAGGTGGAATGGGAAGGGATACCAGTTGAAGAGTGTCAGAAGTTGATTGAGAGTATGCCTAGAAGGGTTCAGGCAGTGTTGAAAGCAAAAGGAGGTTATACCAAGTACTAGAATACCCATCTATTCAAAAGCTCAAAAACCCTTTCCATGAGGTTGCTGTTTTATATTGCTGATATCTTGCCAGCCAGTGAACCAAATCACGTGATCTAGGGGCCATTTTGTAGCCAAGAGTAAGTACTATTTATGACTCCACCAAAGCTAAGCAAAATTCCCATGGTGTCTGGCAGTACACCTCATGCACTGCAATTAGGGTAAACATGGAAAGGGTTTTTGAGCTCACTGTAGTTTCTTTCCACCACTATACATCTAACTGTTTTGGTACTTTCAGTCTAACCTTCAGACTTTCAGATTGTCTGATACTCCAGTACAGCCTGTAGGAACGTCGTCAACATTCCGTACTGCCCTCTGGAGTTTCATTACCCAGACATTGCCTTGGAATGTTCTCTGTAGTAGTATATAAGACCTTGTACATACGTTGTAGGACCTCAGTTCAAATATTGAATAAGATACTCTTCGATCTCACTCAGCTCCAACCTCTGGAACTCTGCAGGTCTTAGTGCGCTAAGTAGTACACTAACTCTGACCCTCTGGACTTTGACTCTAGTACTACCTACGACCTTGGACATCTCAGAGACCATTGAAAACCAGTCTTGACACCATCCTACAAAGCCTTTCTCCACAAAATGGGTGATATCTCCAGAACCACTGGAGCTATAGTGCTGAAAAATATATCTGCTGGGAGCCTATGTTGGGTAGAATCGGATTCCCAAAAAGCGAAATGATAGGTGCATCAGGTCTCGAGATATTGCATGCACAAGGTCAAGGGTAGGGGAAGAAGTTGATTACCAAGCAAAGCAGCCCCCTCATGGTGGGCTCCAGATGTAAACTTTGTTAAAGGATAGAGGGGGGAAAGGCCAAAAGGTCCTCCTGTTGGAAGATGGGGTCTTAGTTCAACCCAGGGGGCTAGGGATGCCTGGTAGGGGTCAAAGAGTAGTGAAAAGACTAGAAAACACACCCTCAAGTCCAAAAGAATGTCAAGATTCATCTAATGACCATCTGATAGTGGAGAAACAATATTCCAAGCACTCAGTCTCAGAATTCCATCTGTCTCTTGTCTCTAGTAAAAGCATCTGTTGTTATTTTTGCTAAGTACAGTGTACTGTAGGTGGTGTGAGGGATTACATAAGCCACAATGTGACCAAATACTATGTAAAAAGATAAGGTAAAAGTATAGAACAAAACTGCAAAGTAAAAACAATGAAATAAAATAAAATACCTGGTAGGGAGGCTTCCCTCCCTACACTGGTCTGTGGTCTTTTTGCAGTCCTACAACTGGACTTTAAAACACTAAATATGGATGTGAAGCTATATGTCAAAATCCTTCAGGATGACCTTCTTGGACCCTTGGCAAACCTCAGAATCAAGAAGAAAGATATTTATTTTCAACAGGACAATGACCTGAAGCATACTTTGAAACTTGCTTCCAATTGGTTCAAGACCCAGAAGCTCAATACACTCAACTGGCCCCCACAGAGTCCAGATATGAACATCATTGAAGATGTTTGGGACTATTTGGTGTAGAAAAGGGCTGTAGACAGCCTCAGTAGTGACTCAACTACTGTTATATTAAATATACCTGTAGGCAGCTACAAGGTATCAGTAAGTATAAGGAATATATGTGCTTACCCTCAGTAGTGACTCAACTACTGAGGAAACAGTATCAAAAACTGTACTACTAAGTGTGCTCTAAGCACTTATGTAAGCAAGAAATAACTCGCACCAAATTATACATCACACTGGGGTGATTCAATCTCCAACATTTGGAATGTCATGTGCATACTTGGACCAAGCAACCATCAAATATTGCAGAGTTACAGGATGCTTTGGTTGAGGAGTGGCATGGCATTGAGGATGAGTACATTGCAACACTACACAACAGTATGCTGGAACATATCCAAGCTCTTCTTCAAGCCAAAGGTGGCTATACTAAATATTAGCAAGCTTTCTCTCATATTGCGAACATTGCAGTCATGGCATCCATTTCTTTTGAGCAGATACAGTACACAAATATGAATTGCATACTACTTTTTTTCCTAATCATGTAGATGGAGACTCTTTTTTTATTTGTGGTGTACCAAAACCACATTCATGGTTTCAGCTATCTATCAAGCTACTAATTAGTCCCATTGCTTCAGTTGTTGAGGAGGACAATTTTCTGTCTGATTACTAATGCTGTGCATTACTTTTGGGAGATACTGTATCATCTTTCTCATCAGTTTGTGGTGTCCATATGTCACCATGACCTGCTAGTAATTTTGGATTTGTGGGTCATGCACATTTCAGACCCATCTAGGTATGCCATCAAGCTGTCCTCCAAGATGGCCTTCAACACCCAACTGCCATAGGTTCACCAGTTGTGGCCATCTTCTGCAAGCTTGGGTAGATCCATAGAATGTTTTCCTATTACTTTCAAGTGTAGTAGAGATATTCTGTATCAATGTTGAGTGGTCTGTTATACCAAGTTGCCTATAGGAGAAATTTCTGTGCTAGGCAGGGCTCATAACCTCTTGAAATATATCTGTAGGCTACCCTCAGTAGTGGTTCAACTACTAGTATATATATTGATATACCTGTAGGCAGCTACAGGGTATCAGTAAGTAGTGCACTGTAAGTAATCTGTAGACTTACATACCTTCAGTAGTGACTCAACTACTGGGGGAATGGTACCAAAAGTGTAGTACATGTGCACTCTAAGTGCTTATGTAAGCAAGAAATACTCGCACCAAAATATACATCACACTGGGGTGATTCTATCTCCAACACTCACTTTGTTTGAATGTGGCCACATGACACGGTGACTTTTGTGAAGTTTTGCTAATCTGGACTCTACTTTGAAACACCCCATTGTGATGGGCCTAATTTTTTTAGAAGACTGAGATCTGAGACACCTACATTTATTGTATAAGTACTAACAGGGATGTGATGCCAAATTTATTGATGACCTGTGCCATAACCCACATACCCCTAAACCCTACCTCTGGAAGCATTGGATCAGTGGACTTGTGGGCTTGTCTGTCAGAATATTGATTGTCATATGTCAAACTCACAAGACATATATTAGACATATGATTGATTGATAGGTTATGAGTTTTTGATATATTGTCTCTGGCTGCAGATATAAGCTCATAGTCACAGTCTGTAGCTACATTGCATTTGGACCTGGTTCACACCCACCCATCATCACTGTGATCCTCAGCCCATGAATTCTAATACAAATGCAATAATCCTCATCATTGTGCATGTTGTTTACAGCTGAAGAAAAATCCACCTCCTGACATCATCCTTCCTGTACTGTTGTAATCACCACTCCATCTCACTTGTTGCTCACCTGCTGGGGCTGAAGCCAGCTGCTACCACTTGTTGCTTACCATTTGCCTGCTGGGGCTGAAGCCAGTCTGACCATTATTGCCCACCTGTTGTCTGTCTATTGTTGTCACATTGTAGAGAATGGGAGTTCTCTGGGTGTACAAGTATCATTCTGCACACTATGTTTCTACTCACAGTTGTATACCTGTTCGAGCTCGGAATACCTCAGGTTTTGCCTTGTGCCTTCCCACACAGCCTCATGTTCAAAGAATTCCATATGAGAATTCTGTCACCTGCTCCACATCATGTTGACTCCCTGATCACCTCACCATCTTCTCCCTGAGGTTCTGCAACCAATCATACAGACTCAAGCCAGAGGCCTAGGCCTTCATCAGGGTCAGCCAATCACAGTATGCTATGCTCCAACCTCCATACAAGTTCTTGGCACCCATCACCCATCATGTCACTGCCACTATAGCCACTGCACAGCCACCACCACTGCCCCTTCCATGATCCACCCTCCTCTGAAGCCCCAAGCTGGATGCACAAGCAGGATTTTCATCATTCATATATTCCAGTTTGTTGGTTTTGGTACTGCTATGACTTTTCTTCTTTTCCTTTTCTATGTTTCATTTACACAGTCCCTCCTTACACATACAGGGCTGTACATACTGTACATTTGACAGGTGTCATTTTTTTCCATTCATCACTCTTTCTAAAAGTTTTCCATACCTGTAGTTGCCTCCTGTACACTATAAATATTCCAGCTGAGTTTCAGAATAAAATATCCACTTTCTGGAGTCATTTTCTGTGTGTTTGAAAAGTATAACAAGTCCCCAGCATTGAATCTTTGGAGTTTTTCTTGCATTTCCCAGTGTTGATATCACATCTACAAGCTTTGCCCAAGTCAGAAATCATATAACAAGTCCCCATATTGTCAAGCCACCATCTACTTTTCCTATGGAATTACCCTCACCAACTCTCTTCATCCTTCATGCATCCCTTTCCACTCAGCACCCCTTGGGATGAACCTAGGAATTAATTCCTTCAGTCTTCCCTAGTCCCCACACATTCTCCCTAGAAGTAGTGTCCCACAAGTTTTGGAGCCCACCACAAGGGGTCTGCAGATCTGGAAAGGAGATCTCTACAGCCCACTCATCAATGAACAGAACTTGAAGAGCTTTTAGAGCCCTTCTGCTGCCTCTCCATATCAGATCTTTTCATGCCTGCTGTTAACCCCCATGATGTTTCAGAACTCAGTTCTCTAGATTCAGAGTTTTTCCCCACAGATCACTCCCACTTTTCAGAACCTTCATCTCCATCCTCAGTGGATATACCCAGAGCTTTTGAGCTTGATGAATCCTTCACACCACCACCAGACTGCCAAAACTTATCACTGCTCACCAACTTATCATCCTCTTCCTCTTCAACAGCTTCAACTCTTGCTGCTGAGTGACTTCTTTTACCACCTTCTTCATTTATCACCCTGCAGAATAATATTCTGCTGCCCATTCAAGCCCCCTTGTCACAACCACTTAGAAATCTGCCTTTGACTCAGAATCCTCTTCCACCTTTGTCATCAATACTGGTCCCCATGTCTAACACCACCAATCATCATGAAATGCCACTTAGGGGCTCTAATAAGGCTCCTAAGTTTTCTGGAAAAACCAAAGACATCTGCACCTACTTTGAAGATATCAACCAGGTCTGCACAGATGCAGGCATTACCATGGACAAAGCCAAAATCAAGTGGGCAATCCACTATGCTGATCAAAACAAGTCAGAACTGTGGTCATCTCTTGATTCCACTACAGGTGACAACTGGGAGGCTTTTACCAAAGTACCAAAGAAGTAACAAGTTTTTATCCAGGTGCTGATGTTAAAGGGTGGCAATACACCAAAGCCAACCTCAAGACCCTTCTTCACCACCAGGTCCAAAAATCTATGTCATCCCTCAATGACCTCAGCAAATATATCTGAGAATTCTGCCATATTGTCACTCTCATTAACAAAAAGAAGAAGCTTGCTGATGACTACATCAATGAGAAATTCCTTGAGGGTTTCCCCCCCAGGTTCCACAGCAGCCTCACTACTCACCTCCAGCTTAAAGACCTGGACCACAATGTCAATGATCCTTGGCCCTTTAACAAGGTCTACAAACAGGCCACATACCTTCTTAGTGGCTCTAGAAGGAATTTCATCCAGCCAGACAGCTCAGCACTCTTCCTGGAGCCCCCAGCCCAAAATTCTGCCCCTCAGACTATCCTAAAATGTGAGTATATTCAGGCCACAGAGCCTTTGACATTGTCAAGGCAGGCACAGGAGGGCCAATTCCACTGCTCATTTGACCCTAGGTGCTTCTTTTGTGGTAGTACCAATGGCCACTGTATGGCAGAGTGTACCCTCTGCCAAGAATATATATGGCAAGGGAAATGCACATTAATCAGGGGCAGGGTCTTTATGAAAGATGGCTCTGACATTCCTAGGACAGCTGCCAGTTGAAACTTTAAAGAGAAAATTGACAATTTCCTCGCCATGTGGGAGTCAATCATAGCTTCAGCTAACCTAGTCATGGTCCAGCCCACCAGCAGTGGTCCTTCATTGTCATGCAGTAGGGATACCCCTCCACACCTGGTCAGTACCATGTTCTTCAGAACAGAGGGAACATGTTATGCTAAGACCAAAGTCTATAACATATGTAGGTCAAGCCCAAGTAAATGTTCTACAACATGATGGTTGTAACCTTCTGTCTGAAGGATTTGTCATAGTCCTGATAGAGAGCTGGGAGGCTCAAGTTTGAAGTTCTGAGAAGCTAGCTGGTATATTGGGCAGCTCTAGTCTGAGGGTCCACTCCAGACTAGAGGCAACTATTTATAATACAAGGAGAGAGGCCTCAAGGCAACCTCATGTAAGTAGAGAGAGAAAGGCCATTGGCCAAAGTCCTGCATGTGTTGAACATGAGTCAAGAGGGGATACTGCTATTGGCCAAGCCAAAGTATGAGTCAAGGGAACAAAAGGGAAAGGCACAGAACAAGACAAACAACACAACACAGCCAAGAAAGGAAAGAAAGTCCCACAGCTAGGTATGGATCATAACAGAACATCAGAGTTCCAGGTCAATATCCACCCATTGTCTTACTTGGTCAACAAAGATGTAGAGGAGACAGCTGACAAAGAAGATAAGGGAGCATTAGCAAGAGCTTATGCCCAGGTTGAGGAATTGAAGAATGTGATCAAGAAGAAGAAGACTGTACATTTTGATGGGGTTGAAATTCTGGGTCATCATCCTCACAACATTGCTACAAATCCCACTCCTATGAGTACCCCAGCCCCAGCCAGGCCTTCAGTAAACCCTGGGATGACTTCTTCAGGTACCATGGAAGAAATGCAGGTGGGGAAATTGTCAGTAAAAGATAATACTGCAGGCTTGGGAAAGTTGAGGGCACAAGCCCAGTCCACCCCACAATTCTGTTACCAAAGTAGATTTGATGAGGTAGCTGCCACTAAGTGTCTTGTTCAGCAGGTCCTAGGTGCCAAAATAGAGATCACTGCCAAAGATCTCTTAGCAGTCAGCCCAGAAATTCACAAGCAAGTCAAGGAACTTGCTATGACAAAGAAAATTGCAATAGGAAGCTTGGAGGCTGCCTCAGAAACTTCCGCATCTTCAGCTTGGGTGACATATGAGCAGTACCTGGTGAAGGACACTGAAGGGAAGTGTGTAGGGCTGGCAACAGCTCCCCTGAGAGCAGTAGACAGGGTACTAATGGATAAGCTCCATGTTGAGTGCATCCTTGATAGCAGGTGCCAGGTGGTTGCCTTGCAATGTGAGTTGTGGGAGGCATTGGGGGCCCCCCCTTCATTCTGATATGTACATATGTGTATGATGCTTGAGGCTGCTAACCAGTCTAAGGAAAGCACACTTGGTGTCATCAAGAATGTGTCCTTGTGTATAGGTACCATTGAGGCACACCTTCAAATCCAGGTCATCAACCATGTGCCTTTCGATCTTCTCTTGGGCCATCCATTCTTTTGTCTTCTCAGCAGCATCTTACATGACTTCCCAGATGGAGAACAATCTCTGGAAATACATGACCCAAATTCTGGATGACAAATACTAGTCCCCACTTGTCCTAATAACCATCTACACCCCTTACCTCATTTTGTCAATCCTGAGGATGAAGATGAGTTCTATGCAAGAAGAGAATTATGCCACCAGATGGACAGAACAGATCAGGGTTTTTAGTATTGGTCAAGGATTTGCCAGAGTTGTGAGGCCATGAGAAGGTTTTCTCTGTATGTTCCCTTTATGTGTCAGATTCTCCTTCAAAGTTTCCACCTTATTCTTCAACTGTTCCTACAGACTCTCAAGATCTTCCTGCTTCAATGTTACTGTACAATGTCAAGAGTGAAAGCATTCTGTCTGTGGAGCTTTTTGACTCCAGTTTTATTCCACCTGGTGACCAGTTCTTGTGTTCAACAGGTACAATGATTTCTCCACTGACAGTTTCTGCCTTATGATCTACATACCAGTTTGACCCTGTCTGCCACATTTTAAAGTACAAGCCTGTAGTGAAGAAGGTCAGACCAGTCCTGGTGTCTATGCCTGTGGAATTCCAGGTAGAGTGTCAGGAGGTCGAGAACCCTCTAGTGTTCCTTCCTGTACTCCCATTCTCTCCCCCTCCTTTTGTTCCAGGTACCCATTTCACTCAAGAGCATTCAGATGAGCTGGACTTGGACCCAGCGAAGTTTCTGTGGCCAGAAGAGTTGGCCTTGGTCCACTGGCTTGTTCATACCCATGAAATGGCCTTCACTTGGGATGACTCAGAGAGGGGCACCTTTCATGAAGACATATTCCCACCCCTGAAGATACCAACTCTGATGCACAAACCATGGGTCAAGCAGAATATCCCTATACTCCCCACCATCTTTCAAGATGTCATTAACATCATCAAAGAAAAGATTGCTGCAGGTGTTTACAAACCATCAACCTCATCTTATTGCTCCAAATGGTTCTGTGTCATCAAGAAAGATGGGAAATCCTTGTGACTCATCCATGACCTACAACCACTAAATGCCATATCTATTCAGGACTCTGCTGTTCCCCCCTTTGTCAACTCTATTGCAGAAGTGTTCACCTGTCACTCCATCTATGGGATTTTAGATCTGATGGTCAGCTATGACCACCACACTATACATGATGACTACAGGGACCTTACTACATTTCAGACTCCCATAGGCACACTTTGACTTACCAAATTACCAATGGGGTATATGAATGTGGTCCAAGTATTCCATGGAGACATGTGCTGGATCCTGAAGGATGAAATCCTGGAAGTAACCATTCCATTCATTGATGACTGCCCTATCAAGGGCCCCAAAACCTGCTATGAGAATCCTGATGGCACCTTTCAAACGATCCCTGAAAATCCTGGTATACAGCATTTTATCTGGGAGCACCTACAGAATGTCAACCAAGTCCTCCACTGCCTTTGAAATGCTGGGGCCACCATCTCTGCCAAGAAGTGTGTTATTGCAGTGCCATCAATTATAGTAGTCAGGCATAAGGTGTCATATGAAGGGAGAGTCCCTGATGAAACAAAGGTCCAGAAAATCCAGGACTGGCCTTACTGTGCTAATGTTACTGAGTTCACAGGTTTTTAGGGCTATGCTCATACTGCCATATATTCATTAAAAACTTCACCAAGCACATCTGTCCTCTTGTCAAGCTCACAAAGAAGGATGTTCCCTTCAAATTCTGTGATAAGCATTGAGAGACTATGGACTACCTCCACCAAGCTATTGTCTCATCCCCTGCGCTTCATACAATAGACTACAACTCAGACAAACCCATTATTTTTGCCATCAACACTTCCAACATTGCCATCAGGTATATTCTCATGCAAGAAGGGGAAGATGGAAAATGTTACCCAGCCCATTTTGGTTCAATAAGTCTCAATGATCAGGAAAAACGATATAGCCAGGCTAAGCTTGAGCTTTTCAGCCTCTTTCAAGCCCTACACAATGTCAGGCTTTACATATTTGGGGTTCAGAACTTAGATATTAAAGGGATGATTAACAACCCTGATTTACAGCCCAATGCTACCATCAATCACTGGATCACCAGAATTTTACTATTTGATTTCAAACTGGTGCATGTTCTGGCACCCAAGCACACAGCCCCCAACAGTTTGTTGAGAAGACCAAAGGCCAAGGAAGATCCAGAGGTAGATGAAGAGGGCTATGAAGATTGGGTAGACAAGTGTGGGGCCTTCACTGTCAAGCTCACAAACCACAGAGAGGCACCTGCTCAACTGCTACATCACACTTCAGAAATCCTGGTGTCAGTTTCAAGCTCAGCTTGTACTGTTCCCCAAGATATTGGCATCTTCCTCACAACAGATATGTCAACTGTTATTCCAGAAACCAAAATTCCATGATCCATGTGAGCAAAGCAGAGGGAAAAGAGGTTGGAAGAGGTGAGGGAGTTTCTGGAGACAAAAAAGACCCCAGAGGAGATGGGAGAGGCCAAACTAGAGAGCCTGGTGTGCATAGCCCTAAGGTATTTTGTAAAGGGAGGAGAACTGTGGAGGAAGGAGCCCCAAGGCCAGCATCAACTCATTGTTCAACCCCACAAGCATCTAGAAATCATCTGGCAAGCTCATGATGATCTTGGACACAAGGGTACATTCTCCACCTGTATGTGTCTGCTGACTCATTTCTGGTGGCCTATGCTTGAACAGGATGTTCACTGGTTTGTCAGGACATGCCACAAGTGCCAAGTTCACTGTCTAGATTGAGTTCATATTCCCCCTGTCATCACTATCCCCAAGCCCCTGTTTCATAAGGCATACATCAACACATTTGTAATGCTGAAGTCAAATGGTTATTGCTATGTCACCCAAGTTCATTGTTCTCTAACAAGTTACCCCAAGTGGGCAATGCTTCAAGCTGAAACCAGGAAATCCATTGGGAAGTTTATCTTTGAGCAAATTCTGTGTTGTTGGGGTGCCATTGCTGAAATCATCACTGACAATGGAGGCCCCTATGTCTTAGCCCTCTCCTAGTTGGCAAAAACCTATGGCATTAACCATATCCACATTTCACCATATAATTCTCAAGCAAACAGGATAGTAGAGCACTGGCATTTTGATGTCAGAGAAGCACTGGTAAAAAGTTGCAAGGGAGAGGTATCAAGATGGTCAGAGGCTGCCCCCTCAGTGTTCTGGGCAGAGCATGTCACTGTGCACAAGGCTACTGGGTTTTCTCCCTATTATATGGCTCACAGTGTTCATCCTAGGCTTCCCTTTGATACAGCAGAGGCAACATTTCTAGCACCATATGAAGCAGAATTGTACTTGACTATGGACCTCATCACCAACTGTGTCTGTCAATTACAAAAACACCCCAAAGACCTCACACACATCCATGAACTCATTCTGAGGTCCCAGTTCTCATCAGCCAAAGACTTTGTTGCTTGTTTTAAGCATACTATCTGCAACTTTGACTTTGAGCCTGGCTCACTGGTACTCATCCAGAATTCTAGAATCAAAAAGGAGCTCAACTGAAAAACAAAACCATGCTATCTAGGGCCAATGGTCATCATTCATCATACCAAGGGAGGGTCCTACCTCCTCTCTGAGTTGGATGGCACAATCTCAAAATTCCATTATGCCATGTTTCATCTTTTCCTGTACTATCCCCATAACCAGTCCCATATCAAGGTCACACACCTTGCCCACAGCCAAAGTTTCAACCTCAATCATCTCGAAGACAAGTCCTTGCCAGACCCAGATCTTGCTGGTGTGCCAGAGGATGAGTTGGATGAGTAACCACCTCTCATGTTTTCCTACTTTCTTTTCTTTTACTTCACTTTTCTTGTCTTTTCTTTACTTTTCTTTACCTCTTATTTAACACCAGCTTGGTCACAGTTTGTTCCCATCAAACATATGACACACTGTCATAAAATTAAAAATTTTAATTTTAAAAAAAAAAAAAGGTTTCAATGTTACTGTTCATGCATTACTTATCTTATGTTCCATCTTCAAGCACAGAAGGTTTAATTCTGATCATAGAAAGCCCCTAAAAAGAACACTGAGTACTGTACAATGTATGTAGAGCTTACAAGTGTCCTTGTCCCCCCTCAGATTGGCAGTTCCTTCCGGAGTTCCCAAATCTCCCTCAACTGACATCATTGCTCCAGGACAGCACTCCCAAACCTTGAGACTCATGCCATAACTCTTGCAAGGTCTTCATGCATTTCCACAACCTCGACTTCATTCATTTCAACAATCTCCTCCAACCATTCAATATGCTCATCCAAGGTGTGCAACCATGGTATAGTCCTAGCAGGAGAAGGCAAAGGGTTGCAGGGCAGTGTAGAGATCAGTAAGAAAAGGGTAGGGAAATGGGGTCTGAAGGCTAGTTAGACCAATAGGGACCCTGCTGGAGAGAAGAACTAGTAGAGAAATGAAACAGAAAAAGAAACAGAAAACACTTAGCTAGAGCCTGACAACAAAACTCCTCAATCCCACCACTCTAGGACTCCCCTAGAGCTGTCCTGACCTCACTCTCAAGGGCAGAAAACAGAAGAGACTGCCACAGACTGGTTACACCAGTCTGTGCTCTCCAGCCTCAATAGTGATGATTGTTTTTTAACTAGTACAAACTCAAGTCCCAAGTCCAGCTTCACTTACTAAGCAGCCACTTGCCTCACACCTAAGTCCCAACCCAAAGTACAAAATGGGGATCATGCCCCTTAGAAAAATAAAAAGAAAACCTCAACCACTCTTTACCACCCAATATCCTACTAGGGAGTACTCTCTCCCTACAGCAGAGGGAGACCTGCAGTCATCCCCTCTGGAATTTCTTGAGGTCATCTTTCATTACAGGAGTTTCTTTGGGCATGACTGGCATATCCTTGTCTTGCAGAAGTCCAGTAGCTGTCACAGAAAAACCACCTTCAAACAGCTCTTGAAGTTCATTGATGCCAGCCAGTGGGGAAAAGTTGGCAGGCATAAGGGTATGATGCAGATATCAAACCAAGGATGGGGTCATAGAGCCAAGGAAGAGTCAGGACTGGGAGGTGACAGGGAGATCTGGAGATGGAACCATGGGAGAGGGCACTGGTGCTGTCAATGGGGAGGTCAAAAATTCCAGTGTTGAGTCATGATGCAAGGTGCAGTCAATCACTTCACATGGGAGTCAAAGTGTAACCTTGATGGGGGGGAGGTTCAAAGATGAGCTGGCAGTGGGAGGTGTCAGTTTAGCTCACTTGTTTGATGATGAGGTGGCTGCCTGGGGAGCTATGGGGTTCTTGCACTGTGTGTTTACAGTGAGCAACAAAAATGTTGCAATGTTTGCAACATTTTGATTGTGTGTAAGATAGCTTGGGATTGGTTGTGGCTGTGCTAATGCCATAGGGAAGACAGTTGTAGCCCTTGGGCCCAGCTTTCTATTGGTGGTCTTCCCAAGCTCAAGAGTGAAGTGGCTGTGATGGTACAGGCCAATTACTAAGGCCTATGCATTGCAACATTTTTGTTGCTGACATCATGGTAGATGCAATCTACAGTGTGGAGTATGTATTCATGGCAGGAATGCCAGCTATTGCTTACATAATACATCACATGATCAATCCAATGATTTGTCAGCATGTAAACAAAGCCAAACATTGAACTTGCATCATTTATCCTCTATCCTGTACCACAACTCCAAAAACTGCCTATCTGGCTCATCAGGGTTACTCTCTCTGGGAAATGTCAGCAAAATCTGGTCCTCACAGCACTAACATGAGTAGGATGTATGGCCAGCACCATTTGTTCCTTAAAAAAGTCACCCCTGTGCTGTTTCCCCCACTAATGTTGGAGGGGTCCTGATGCTAATCCATACTGGGAAAGCTGAAAATTCCATGGAGGTCAGTCTGGCACTTCAGGACATGAAGAGTGAACTAATATGCTCCCAACTAATGTATTTCTGCCAAAGAGAAGCTGTCACCAAGGTTGGGCTGAGGCATAGCCTCCTTTGCACACTAAGTGGTCATGGGTGGGATAGCCTACTGGGCTTCCAGGGTGCAGATTCCTTGCTGCAATATGTCCCTCAGTGTTTCCATTGGTCACTAATGACCAAAGGTTCCTTTCCCAGACATCCACAGTTCTATACAGGGTATATTCTTGCTGACCCTTGATGACACTTGGTGTGAAAAGGAGGCTATGCCTCAACCCAACCTTGGTGCCAGCTTCTCTTTGGCAGAAATACATTAGTTAGGAGCATATTAGTTCACTCTTCATGTCCTGAAGTGCCAGACTGACCTCCATGGAATTTTCAGCTTTCCCAGCATCAGGAAAAACTGACAGTGCAATATTTGTTATAGACTGGAATAGTGCATCACTATTTGATATATAGTGAACTATAGCACTATTTTAACTATAGATCATGATGTCATAATGAAAGTTGTAGGGCTGGGTCACAGGATCATGGGAATATGCTTACCTCATTGATATGCCCAAAAATGGGTGAGAAAATTGCAAAATACAAAAATAAATTGATGTCTCAAAAAATTAATTTCAAAGATGTCATAATGAAAGTTGTAGTACCTGACAAGAGGACCATGGAGGTATGCTTACTTCATCTATCTGTGCAAAAATGGTAGAGATATAGACAAAATACAATTAGTGTTGTGTAGTCTCCATTTTTATTACCAAAAGTGTAGTGTAGTGTCCTGACAGCACAATATTTGTCATATACTGAAATAGTGTGCAATTATTGCATATGTAATGAACTATAGCAACATTATAACTATATATTGCTAGTTGCTGTAAATGTTTTCCCAAGTGCAATGAATAGTTACAGATCATAAGATTTCTTTTATTTCATTGTTTTTACTAGGAAAGTGTAGTGTAATGGTCACATTTTTGACTACCAATTAATGTAGTGTTATGTGGTCTACACTTTTATTACCAAAAAAGTGTAGTGTATTAACTGTAGTGTTGTGTACATTAGTATATAGTGACTAGGAAATGTGTGGGAAATGATTGGTAAGCTAAGACTCGCACTTAGACTTGACACTGCAAGCATTTCACAATTTTTCTTCAGAAAACATGCTGAAAAAATTGAAGAAAGTGATACCCTTTTTTGACAGCTGTTTTCAAAGAGAAAAGGCAAAAATAATCTTTTCTTTTCTTTGCATGACTTTCCACAAAACATTGATTGATGGTAATACCCATTAGCATAGAAGCTAATCAGCACTACCATCAATTCATTTTTTTGCACAGAAAAGACAAAGAAAACAAAATATTATATTTGCATTTTTTATGTGAACACAGCCCAAATAAAAGAGTATCTCTCGTTTCCATTTTTTCAACATATTTTGGCAAGAAAAATTGTGAAATGCTTGCAGTGTGAAGTGCTGCAGTGGCCACTGGTCATGTGACTGTGAGAAGTTGAAATTTTCGCCCATGCACACACACACACTCCACTGCATCTCCTTTGCCCCACCTCCCACCTCTCCCTGCTGCTGTCCCTCCACCAGATGAGGCTCTGTTCCAACAACAAGGTAAGATCCCTGATGAGTGATCCTTCTCCCACTGACACTCCCCCACCTAGAGCCAGTAACAGCCCACCCAGAACAGCAACATCTGCAATGACTGGTGGGTAAGCTTCCCCCCTCCCTGGCCCCCCCTCTCTCACCCCTCCTCCCATCCAGCCCCTCTAGCACCAACAACCCCCACCCCAACCCTCCTTCAAGGTAATTCCCCCCCTTCCCTTCTCCAGTCCAGATGCTGATGCCCATTCACCCTCCCCCCTCCCCCATCCATCCCCCCCTCTTACCATCCATCTCATACATGGATTTATTTTATTACCAAGTAGAATTATGTGTATGTATTGTAGATATTGTGCTAAATGAATCTGTTATCTCCTTCATAAAAAGTGTGAACTAAAAGAAGCAAAAAAAGCAAAAATGGCAAGCTTGGGATGACAACATTGTCACTCTATTTGGCTATTTATCCTCCTTTTTCACTATATGTGTCTATATGTGTCTATTTGTCACTATATTTAAGGGGGGATGGTTGGTGTGCCATAGATGCCATAGCTGTCCCTATAGCATCTTTAGTGATAAATAGTGGAATATAGCAATATATAGTGATAAAGAGTGAATAATGGCACTGTCAGTTTTTCCTGATGAGTATGGATTAGCATCAGGACCCCTCCAGCATTAGTGGGGGAAACAGCACAGGGGTGACTTTTTTAAGGAACAAATGGTGCTGGCCATACATCCTACTCATGTTAGTGCTGTGAGGACCAGATTTTGCTGACATTTCCCAGAGAGAGTAACCCTGATGAGCCAGATAGGCAGTTTTTGGAGTTGTGGTACAGGATAGAGGATAAATGATGCAAGTTCAATGTTTGGCTTTGTTTACATGCTGACAAATCATTGGATTGATCATGTGATGTATTATGTAAGCAATAGCTGGCATTCCTGCCATGAATACATACTCCACACTGTAGATTGCATCTACCATGATGTCAGCAACAAAAATGTTGCAATGCATAGGCCTTAGTAATTGGCCTATACCATCACAGCCACTTCACTCTTGAGCTTGGGAAGACCACCAATAGAAAGCTGGGCCCAAGGGCTACAATTGTCTTCCCTATGGCATTAGCACAGCCACAACCAACCCCAAGCTATCTTACACACAATCAAAATGTTGCAAACATTGCAACATTTTTGTTGCTCACTGTACCTTCCCCACTGCATGAGAACACTTGCATTTCAGGCATCTGCATCACAAGCATGCCTGCTGGAGTTCCCCCTCACAGCTGTCACCCCTGCCCTCCTCACTGCACTCCTTGCAGGGTCCCTTGAGGTTTTCTAATGCCTTGGCATTGTCATCATTGCCACTGCCTTGGTTGTCATCCTCATATTGGCACTATCATCATCCTCATTGTCCTGAGTCATCTGTGGCCGGGCAAGGTCAGTTCATGATGCATGAAAGTCCTGGTGCCAAGTGTACCTTCTGTTTTCCCTTACCACTACTTGCTGCTGCCCTCTCCATCTGCTTTCATGCCTGCTTCAACCTGTCACCAAGTTCCTGCACATTGTTTGAGACCCATTCACTGCATGGGTCCATAAAAATCCTAGGTGCCATCATTCTAGGTTTGTGCTGATGATGGAGTGACCAGAGTTTTGCAATGGCTAGGTCAGTGGCTGCCATCAAGTCTTGGATGGCCTCAGGGAGTTCAGGGACAGTGACACCCATCCCCTGTGCATAGTTCCAGATGCATTCAGCCTCATACTACAGAGTTTTAGTGCAGAACAGAGGATGAACACTGGATGCCTACATGCAGTTGGTCATACTGGTCTAGCCACCTGTATGAGTCCACTGGGTCCTCCCACTCTGAGGGAATGGCATTTAACAGGCCTTGTATTGCCAACATCTTGTTGTTCCACATGGCAGGTACCCTGACCTTGGCATAGTCATGACCAAAGACTGGTATGGTGGACTGGGACATGATGTTAACTCTTGGGTAAGGAGCAGGTTGTGTGAGGGATCAGAGATGATGGGACAGGTCGAGGGTGCCTTCAGGTGAGCTTTAACTCTTTAACTCAATGGAATTCTCCACAGCATGTGCCACTTACCTCTGGAATTTCCAACACACATTGTCTGCTTCTGGGCACATGTTTGCCCCATGCATCAATTCCCCTTTATTGCCATAGTGACTTCTCATACATGCATCTCCTGACCAGGGATGGTCAGCATTCAAAGACCCCAGGAGGTGTAGAGAATGGGAGTTCTCTGGGCATACAAGTATCATTCCATGCACTACATTTCTACTCACAGTCATACTTGTTTGAGCTTGGAATACCTCAGGTTTTGCCTCACACCTTCCTGCACAGCCTTGTGTTCAAAGAATTCCATATGAGAATTCTGTCACCTGCTCCACATCACATTGACTCCCTGATCACCTCACCATCTTCTCCCCGAGGTTCCACAACTGATCATGTGGACTCAAGCCAGAGGCCTAGGCCTTCGTCAGGGTCAGCCAATCACAGTACACTATGCTCCAACCTCCATACAAGTTCCAGGCACCCATCACCCATCATGTCACTGCCACTATAGCCACTGCACAGCCACCACCACTGCCCCTTCCATGATCCACCCTCCTCTGAAGCCCCAAGCTGGATGCACAAGCTGGATTTTTGTCATTCATATATTCTGGTTTGTTGGTTTTGGTACTGCTACAACTTTTCTTCTTTTCCTTTTCTATGTTTTGTTTACACAGTCCCTCCTTACACATACAGGGCTGTACATACCATACATTTGACAGGTGTCATTTTTTTCCATTCATCACTCTTTCTAAAAATTTTCTGTACCTGTAGTTGCCTCCTGTACACTATAAATATTCCAGCTGAGTTTCAGAATAAAATATCCACTTTCTGGAGTCATTTTCTGTGTGTTTGAAAAGTGTAACAAGTCCCCAGCATTGAGTCTTTGGAGTTTTTCTTGCATTTCCCAGTGTTGATATCACATCTACAAGCTTTGCCCAAGTCAGAAATCATATAACAAGTCCCCATATTGTCAAGCCACCATCTACTTTTCCTACATCAGCAAATCACCAAAAATGGCCCAGAGTGTCACATATTTTTGTAATGTCACAGTATCCCACAGTGCCATACAGCACCCCAGAGCCCCCAGTGTGTCCCAGTGCCACAGCAATTTCATGTCACAGTAAGCTACAGTACTATATGTCATCCCAGGGTACCCAGAGAGCCCCAGTGCCACAGATATTTCAGTAAAATCAGCACACAACAAAACACTAAACAAATAGTAGACTACACAACACTACCTGATAGTACATACATTTGGTAGTGAAAAATGTAGACTACATAGCACTAATAGTGTACACAAATTTCGCAATTTTGACTACCAACTAAGTGTGGTGTTTATTAGGATTTGATTAGCAAAGTGTTGTGTACACTTTCCATTACCAAAAGTGTAGTAAAGTTTGCATTTTTGACTACCAACTGAGTGTAGTGTTGATTAGTATTTGATTAGCAAAGTGTTGTGTACATATTTGATTACCAAAAGTGTAGTGTTTATTAGTTTTGATTAGCAAAGTGTTGTGTACCTAATAAACACTACACTTAGTTGGTAGTCAAAAAAGCGAACTTTACTACACTTTGGGCAATCAAAAGTGTACACAACACTTACTAATAAACACTACACTTAATTGGTAGTCAAAAAAGTGAACTTTACTACACAGTGTTGTGTACATATTTCATCAGCCACTTTTATTTTTTTGATGTGCTGGGTCTCTGGCAGAACTTTGCAAATATCTTGCCCAAGAAAGGAGATATTGCCAAGGTAAGCATATCCCCATGGTCCTATGATCATAGGCTACAACTTTCATTATGACATCATGGCTGTACAATTACTCCATATGGTAGATTTTTCAACTTCTGAGTCTGCACCAATGTGCTGTGGCAAATTCAAACTCTGATAGAAATTTGTGGGGGTGTGCCACAGCTGGCTTTGAAAGTTGCTGAGGTAAGCAAACAGAAGTATATAAACCTGCTCACTCCAACACCACAACTCTTTCCATTACCACCACCATCTCCTCTCATCATCATTGTCATCCCTCCCTCTGATGATCCACCAGAGGGGGGGGTGGCAGAGGGAGGGGGGTAGGTTCCCTCATCTCCTCTTGTTGTTGTTGTCCCTCCCTCTGATGTCCACCAGAGGGAGGGGGGTAGATTCCCTGTGAGGCTGTGCCTACTTAGCATAGATATGTAGTCTCTGTACCATTGTAATTAAAGTAATTTTATAATAATATAATTCAATAATTAGCTGACTACATGCTAAGTTGAGTGTGGGAATCTGTATACTGAAACAGTCTTGGGGGTAAGTCTGTACAGAGGGGGTCTGTCTTGCTGATGTAGTAGTAAGATAAACTAGGGGTAGCTGGGTACATCTGGTGTGTTCTGTGGTGGGCTGTCCAGAAAATCACAGTCTAGACAGAACTGTCCAGAATGGACCACCCTGGGGGCTCTGTGGCTCTCTGGGGCTCTGTCCAGTACTGTCCAGAACAAAAGTGATTTACTGATGTATGGAATTACCCTCACCAGCTCTCTTCATCCTTCATGCATCCCTTTCCACTCAGCACCCCTTGGGATGAACCTAGGAATTAATTCCTTCATTCTTCCCTAGTCCCCACACACTCTCCCTAGAAGTAGTGTCCCACAACATGTCACATGTCATGGTCACTTGTACTCCCAAATATGCCAGAGTCCCTCCATTTCACAAAACTAAATGAATTGAATTATGCTGAATGGTCACTGTATATGCAATCTACCTTGGTTAAAAAGGGTCTATGGGAAATTGTTGAGGGTTTGCAGACTCATCCACTAGGCTCATCAAATTCAAAAGTTGTCAAAGCATTTGAGCACCATCAGGCTGAAGCTCATGCTGAAATCATTCTTCACCTAGAACCTTCCCAGCTGCCCCATGCACACTCTGCTGACCCCAATGTCCTCTGGGAGGAACTCCAGCACATGCACCATGCCCAGGGTTTTGCAACACACATGACACTTCATTGAAGGTTCAATACAATGACTAAGTGCACTGACCAATCAATGAGTAGCTGGATTGCTGATGTCCAGCAAGCCACATTCCATCTGCAAGAGGTCAGATATGATGCTACAGATGAAGATAAGATCCTCATCCTTACCCAAGGTCTCCCCCCATCCTATGACCCCCTCATCATCTCTCTTGATGCTGCTATCACTGCAGATAGTGCTGATGCCAACTCATCTGTCTCACTCAAGGTTGTCAAGGCATGCCTACTAAATGAAGAATCACACCAATGTGCTGCCCAACCTACCCCTGGCATTGCCCTCGCTGTTGCTCAGAAACCATGCTGCCCACTCAAGCAGATCACCTGCTTTAGTTGTGGAGAAAAGGGTCATTACCAAAGCAATTGCCCAAAAAGGAAAGCCAAGGAAAAGACAGGTACAGCTGCTGCTGCCTTCAAAGAACAAGCTTGGTAGAATTTTTGGTACTGTCTTGTTTCATTTGCAGGAGAGTGTCAGAATATTGATTGTCATATGTCAAACTCACAAGATGTATATTAGACATATGATTGATTGATAGGTTATGAGTTTTTGATATATTGTCTCTAGCTGCAGATATAAGCTTGTAGTCATAGTCTGTAGCTACATCATGTTTGAACCTGGTTCACACCTGCCCATTGCTGTGATCCTCAGCCTGTGAATTCTAACATTATCTATAGTCTTCTCCCAGTATCAGTGTCATGGCCATGCTTCAATCACATGATTCCCATGCTCCTGCACCACCTCTAACACCCTGATCTGTCTCATAGATACCTCCTGACTCATCCTTGATGAAGTCCAATGCTTAGTAAGCCTGTAGGTCACTCAGCTGACCAGTGTGCATGTTCTGCACTGTCAGCCACTGTCAGACTTGTCACATGACCACTCTTGGCTCTTGTCAGGCCAATGCCATCTAGGTCATATGACCCCAGAGTCTAGGTGCCTGCACAGTATGTTGACCTGAAGGGTCACACATTATTTTTAGGTTTTGGCTTCACTACTGATTGGCTGTTGGTGAGCACTCCACTCTGAGTACATGATTGACTTTCTGTTTATAGATAGTATCATTGTTCCCTTCTGTTCCCCACTGTCAGCATACCTCTTTGTGCTGAAGTTTTCTGACACCCACTCTCCTGGAAAAATTCAATACCTCCATATGTTAATTCCAATTTTCTGATACTGTACTGCCCCAGCTTCACTGTGGCCTATAAATACTGTACAGTACAAGTCTTGTGTTCTTTGGTACAAATATCAACTAAAGTACCTCCTCTGAGTTCCCCTCTAAGTCCCAATGCTTCACTCACCTCTGAAACATGAGGGCCAAGCTTGTACAAGGGGGCAGTGCACAAGCTGAACCTGACACCCCTCCTCCATCCCTCTGCTCTGCTTAGTCAAGATCTGTTGGCCCCTTTCAGCCCCACCCCACTCCACTCTGTGAGTCAGAGATTCATCAGCCTACAGATTATTGCATTGGCCTAGCCCCTATTTCATTGGCCCATCATTGGACTTACCTAATTAGGTAATCCTGGCCCTTGGGTACTCCTTTTGGCCTCAGAGAAGGCCCAACTCTGACAGTCAGGCAAATTATGGACATATTTCACAGTGCACAGTACACCTCACTCCAACATACAGACCACAATAAGGCATTTATCAATCTCGAGAGCACAACCTGCTCTGAATACTAATATAATAACCTAGCTCCTCCTCAGTGATGCTTGGTGTCAACTCCTGCAAGGCAACCATAAAGTCCTCCATGGCAATTGTAAACTCCATGTCTCCTGCAGACAACATTTCTGAGATATAAAACTGAGAGGAAATTTGAGATTGTTGCAGAGTATTCAAGTAGTCTGTTCAGGGCATCACATTCAAGTGTCACATTCAAATGCAACAAGACCTTACTTCGTTTGACCTCTAACATTTGAACCTTCCTAGACAATGCATGCAACATTGCATCTGCACACAGTGCATAAAAGTCTGCTCCTGTATAAGTCATGGGGCATTGACAAGCTATGGCATACAGATCCACATCAGGGTGCAGCTTAAATTTGCGAGTCAATGCCTGCAATATTGCTAGCTGGGCATTATGATCATTGCTGGCACCCAAGTAGATCATCCTATCAAATCTATCCAGCACATTTCAATAAATGGATGAGGTCATCCAAAAAAAACACACCTCCCAGGACGAAGCAATGCTGAATCCAGCAGATCAGGTCGATTGGTTGCACCAATCACAAATACATCTGCCTCTCCAGTACCTATTCCATCCAGCTCTGCCAGCAACTGGCTAACAATGCGATCCATAACACCACCTGAATCCCCTTGGTGGCCTCTCTTGGGTGCCACTGAATCCAGTTCATCAAAGAAGATGATACATGGCCTGGCATCTCTTGCTTTTTGAAAAACTCTCCTTACATTGGCCTCTGATTCACCAATGTACATATTTAAAAGCTCAGGTCCTTTAATAGACAAGAAGTTCAGTGAGCAAGATGTTGCCACTGCCTTGGCAAGCAAGGTTTTTCCTGTTCCTGGAGGACCATAAAGCAGAACACCTACAAAATATGTAAATAAGGAACACAGAGAGAAAGTATGAAGTACCTGATCTCTTCTTAATTCCTTGCTGAAACAGCTCAGGATGATCCAAAGGCAGTTGAACTGTATCAAGAATCTCAGTTTTAACATCAGCAAGCCCACCTACATCTTCCCATTGTACACTTGGAATGCTTGGCATACCCACACTCTGAGCTGAGGACATCCTCACTCTGTGTAGCACAGTTTCGAACTGTCCAGCCTGCAAGCTTGCTTCTGTCACCATGCACAAAGTGCTGACCAAATGAAGAGTCAGCCAATATTGTGAACAGAATGCAGGGATCACACCTGGCCACTGAAAGGACTCTAGTTTGGAGTACCAAGTGAACAATATCAGATGCAACCAGTGCAGCCATCTGAAGTGCAAGGGACATGATAGATACATCCTGTCCAAGAACATGGATCAACCCATCACTATGTAGCTGCTCCAGCAACAAGTTAAGCCTTGCATGTTCATCAAGGGCCTGAAGGTAAAGTAATGAGCCAGCAGCTGTACAATTGTATGAAGTCCTACCTTCTGCCCCGCCTCACTAACAAAAGTCACACTTCCAGGCATCATAGCCATGTCACTCATAGTGGCAATTACAATGACTTGGTTTGACACATTGTCCATGATCTTGTGCAAGTATTGCCACAAAGCTCCACCTGAAAAATGCATAAGTTTTGGATATAATCAAAGATCCATCTGTGCACACCTTCTCCCATCCTCTGTACCAGCTGACCCAAAGCATGGAAGTGACGTATGATGATTACACTTGGTGAACAGTCAAATGCACCATCTAGCCACGTCTGTAGATTCTCCACTCCAAGTTCACCTTCCGACAAAAGCTCATAGCAATTGACCTAGAACCATGGTCAATGAATGAAACCGAGGAATGAGGCACCGACTTCTACGACATGTAAACCTAACTTCCAAGCAATTTGCATGGCGGCAGTGACCTTGCCAGTTCCTCGCGCGCCTTTTAAAAGGATTGTCGAATGGATTGATCTGATGGCTCCCCCGAGAGAACTTGCATTTGATAACTGAGAAAGTTGGTTCGTCTCACCCGGGCTGAAGTATATCGGTTGACCTAAGTAGCCCGTCAGACCATTACGTGCAAGGAGGAGGAAAACTCACCAATCCCAAGGTAATGATACATATCCGGAATACGGCTAGGGTGGGCACCAACCTGCACAATGCGTGTACCCTTTACATCCACGAAGCAACCAACATCAAGGGTAGCAGGGGTCGGTACATCATGGCCGTGAAGTTGTTCCACCCCGGGTCCAATGGGGTCATACTCCACAGACCGGACGACAAAATAGACCAACGCACTTGCAATATGACGAGGACCATGACTAGAGCTGAGACTTTTGAGTGGCAAGCGACAACAGACGATGACAGAAACATACTGATTCTCGGGTAACACCCAGTACGGATCCAGAGCAGAATCTACATTGATAGACAATGCAATGATGTCGCCCTGTTTCACTAGTCTCCGAGACGTGGTGAAATATGATCGTAAAGCAACGATGCAGGATGGCTCATACTTCCGCCTATTGGAAAGCGGAGACGATACCCGGGAGAGAGATATGCACTTCGCAACTGGGACAGCGAGGTGGTCACCTCCCAGTGGAGACACGCGAACGACAGTACGATCGGAAAACGATGGGCACAGATTAAACAACATGGGTGGTGACAGCATTGCATGATGCCTGCAGGCCAAATCAATCGAGCATAACGTAAAATGACTGCTAGAAGCTTACTGTGCAGACTCTATCCCGTCTTCAACGCAGACACGAGCCATTCGACTTGTTCCCGATGAAGCATGTTGTACGAGCACCTAACACCGGTCAAGGGACAGCAAAGAAAGTATATCATGACTCATACCCAGTCACCATTTAAAACCCCAAGAAGGCGCAAATCACTGGTACGAATGTAAATGGAGATGTCATCTAGCTGTGGATCGACGGGACTTGGTAAAGGCTTGACACAAAAATTCACTCCAGGAGAATCTGCGACAAATAATCATAAGACGCCATAGCCAAACCCTCCTGATCTTGCTCACCAACGCCGCGAAATGTTGTTGGAGGTGCAGACAATGTCGACGAAACCAGAAACGATTCACTTATCTCCAAATTTTCTTGCCAACTGTCCTGGACACCGGACAACGAGTTGCTTTCCACGACAGGTTCAGTCCGCGGAGCGATTACCGTAACACGCGTAAACCCCCGCTTCGCAATACCTTGCCGTCCTGGCAATGTAAGATACACGTGATAACTGTGGACCGATGGTTCGTCTAGCGACGAGTCGCTAGCGGAGAACGCGGAAAGCGGAAGAGAAATGTCTGCTCCGTCGCGAATAATGGTAGTACACTGCTCGAATAACCAGTTTTCAAGCGCTGAGCCTTGTGATGACGCTAGCGTGAAAGCTTCGTGAGTCGTTGCAGACAAAACAACTTCTTGCAACGGTTGGTGATCTGCCTTTGTTACCCCCACGCATACCCCAGTAGGTGCGCCGGCATGCATCTGGGGAAGCCGGAAAATATCCGGATGTTTGAAAAACCAAGACGGCGGAATCGCGAGGGTCGACACCTTGTACCTGCATAAGACGATCATACAAATGAGAAACAGGTTAAATCCTCACCTTCGGATCGCAAGTAGCCCAGCACAGTAAACTCTGAGCCTCATGCGTGCTGATACCATGGCTGGTCGGTCTAATCCATATCGCCGCTCTCGAGTCGTTCAAATACAAAGAAGACCAGACATCTCGTCCAAGGGAAACCTCTTCCGGAGTTTGGGGGTCGTCCGGTAGGGTTTCTACTTTCACTATGATAGGCTTGCTGAAGAAGAGGCTCATGTCGATGTGAGGGCGAATGGGTTAATACACATGAATTCTCTCGGGCATGATTACATAAGCGACGATCTTCAACCTCACGCATCATGAGCTGGGGGTACGCAAGAGGTGCTGCACGAGGTGGAAGAGGTTTTGGGCGAGGTGGGGGTCCACAAGGCCCACCAGACACAGGTGCTGGGCAAGTAAAAGTGATCACCCGGGTGGCTTCTGACTGATGGCTTGCGAGCAGAAGTAGGCTCTTTTATGCATGCGGTGGAGGATGAGATGCTCTGTGCTTCTCTGATGCCTGACAAAGTCCCTTACTTCAATGCTCCCATTTACCTGCAAAATAAATCAGTTATCGGCAAGGTCGACGAAATACTCGGACCCATCAACGAAGTGTACTTTTCCATCAAAATGAATGAAGGCATGATTGCAAGCAGCTTTAAAAAGGGCGACAAAGTCTACATCGGAAGCGACAAACTGCTTCCCATCGAGCGTTTCCTTCCTAGACCGAAAGTGATAGGTATGGCGTGTCCAGCAACTCTTGGCATATGGACACTCATTTTTTGCAG
This sequence comes from Pisolithus marmoratus, assembly GCA_024613145.1. Taxonomy (NCBI): domain Eukaryota; kingdom Fungi; phylum Basidiomycota; class Agaricomycetes; order Boletales; family Pisolithaceae; genus Pisolithus; species Pisolithus marmoratus. The sequence continues at coordinate 44,136 of JANFAE010000068.1, forward strand.
AAAGGAGTAGGGGGACTGGACCAGGAGTTGGCCGTCGTGGGCGGGGGAGCAATGCAATACGAGGACCTCAGCGTGGTAGAGGTCGTGGCAGAGGTATGCCTAGCACGAGAGGCGTTCACCGCGGGGGTTTCAGGGGCAGCTCGGGCGGTCGAGGAGGAGGGTGGGGTTCGCGTGCACCTTTTCGAGGCGGCAGGGGTGGGTAAACTGCGTTTTTTCCCTTAGCAAGTCCTCCGCTAGAAACGAGCTCCTGCTGTACAATCGTTGCATGCGAGGCTGAATCTACAATAAATAAGAGGAGCCACAAATCCTATGCTTGAGCACCTTGTCAAATACAATCTATTGAGCTGGACTGACAAGCAGCTACATATGATGATAGGGGAAGTAGGCTTCCGAATAATGAAGGAGCAATTGTAGTAATACATACTAGATGGTACTGCCAAGTGTCCTGGATGCATCGTACATATTGGACAAGTATACGTCAACAACAGTCCTATTCCCCACCGTAGGCAAGTCCAATTGGAAGCGTCATCAACGCTGGGTCCACAAGCTGCATATTGAGAGATAAAGATTCGGCACTGAGGTGTGACAAGCGGTTCATCTGCAGGGAGGCCCCTGCTTCATCTGGCGTCTTGGAGATGGCTACTAGTTGGCTGGTCCTACGGGCTGCGCGGGGCAACAGGGCTAGCCCCTGATCATCAGCTGAGAACCCTTGGTCCAAGTATGGACCAAGAGCTGCAACCACAACTGATGGAGGTACTCGGACCTGATGTTCCTCTCCGCTTTGGGTCGAGTACACAGATGACGAAGTAATAGTTGACGCTTTGTATGAGAGACCCCTGTGTGGATGGAATGCGGAGGGAGCCCTTGACTCCAGTGCGAGCTGCATTTCTGACTGGTCTCGGTGGCACGATTTGGAGGGAGGTGGGTCTTGATTCGACAGACGAGGTTGGATGAATTGCCGTTGCCACATCTGTTCCCTGGCCCGCAGTAGCCACGTTTGTAAGAATGGGCTGGCGTGAATTGGTCGTGGACGCGTTGCTGCTCGCGGCCGACGCCATCTCCGCCTCAGAAGAGGGGCGGTTTTGCTCTTCTGGTCAAGACTCTGTGCTGTTTGATGGCATCAGTATTCGGTATTCCAAACGTCAACACGTCGCAACTGACATGACGAGGTTGTTCTCGAGGCGCACCTTGGTCCCAACATCTCCATTTCCAACTGAGTAGTGCGACGACGGCAACGAGCAGCCCGGCAGAGGTTCCGCAGACGGCGGTAGAAGTAGGTGTAAGAACGGTATTCGAAAGGGTGCTAGAGGTAGCCAAATAGTGAGGGAACACCGAATGACTGCCTGCGCTTGGGCGCGCCAGCGGTTCGGAGGACAGTGGGGACATGGTGGAGAAGCCTGGGTCCTGGGAGACTAAGCAGTCTGTTGACGTGAAGTCATAAAGGGGACTGTCCACGAGGCTGGGAAGATCGATGACCCACCAGGGCCACCTATCGATATGCTGTAAAATGACGGAGTGGCAATCGAGCGAGCGATTTGAACCCGCCCATGATGCCTCTAGTAGGGTTGATGTTATGACGCCCACCGGAAGGCAGAGATATACATACGGTCTTTTACATGGTCCGATAACAAAGTACTTTACGATGGCTAGGATTAGTAATATCGCTTACATGTCTGTCTGGGAACAACCCGTTGGTCATTATCAGACGAGGCGGTGGGAGCTTATAACATGAACAGTTTACAAATGTGCGTACTTATGGTATAGCGAGATCTCGCTGTTCCCCCGAATTTCTGATTTCATCGTGCTCCTGCTCCGCTGGACAGCGAAATCCTAGTACTAACTCGACACAGCCCCGTGGCTGCACGGAAGCAAAAATGGGAGCAGATGCTTGTTTTGGGAAATGAGCGGTTTGAAGTCGGACATCCAATTGATTGCCGTAGACGGCAACCTATGGAGGTTCTTTTGCCGCCCGGCTTTATTTGCAACGGATCCCACTGCTAAGGCTCTTTCCCCCATCTCTCTCCCCTCCCCCCTCATCGATACCGACCGGCTTGTTGCCCAGCTAGTATTACCAGCTCGCATTCCATATCCTTCTCGGCTTCGTTCATTCGCGAGGTCTGCTGCACTGTTGTTGCGTTCCCAGCCGAATCGCCGCATTGACTTTAGCTCTTAATTAACCGATCTTCCCCGGTCGATAAACTGACGCCGAGTCGCCGTTGACGTTGATAACCGCCCCTGTTAAAAACCCAGGTCCCTGACAATGCAAACCTCTTCAGAGGGTCTTGACGAGCACTCTAAATCATCGTAAGTCCACCAGGTCATTGCGTTCTGCATTTTTTGAACGGCCTCATGTATGCGCAGGCCAAAACAACCCGTTGTGCGCAATGCTAGAGCTTGCACCGTGTGTCGGGCTGCCAAGGTGGCGCATGACGTCGTCGCACGGATCTAAGCTCACCTTCTTCCAGATGAAATGCGTCGGGGCAGAAGACGGTGAAAGGCGCTGCCAGCGGTGCAAAAGGACAAATTCCGAGTATGCATTGCCGACTTTCCTGTGGCGCTCTTTCTTATCAATGCAATCATCCAGCTGTGTATTTGAAAAACATCGACGCGGTCGCAAACCAGGTTCAAAGTAGGGTCCTCACGATACCATTCCTACCGTCCTCTCACCATATATGCAGGCTGTCTGAGGCATCCAAGATGTTGCGTCGTCTCGAAAAGGGTTTGAATGCTGCAAAGCTCAAGCAGATAAGCGACACGCCAACCACCCCTGTCTACGCCATTGACTCACGTTCCCCCCAAACGGATTCTTCCTTCGGGTCAGTGCTCCGTCCCGATCACTATGGCTCGTCAGGTACTCCCATAGCTCATCCCCCGTAATATTGGTCGCAAACATTGTCCTTTGCAGGGAAATGCCCCCCCGACGGCGACGATGAGGAAGATGGTGACCGATCCGACGAGAAATTCCCTGCTAAACTGATTCGCCGAGAAAACTCTTTCTTTAAAACAATTCTTAACCCAGAGCACAAGTCCCCCTATCACACCACCATATTGTCTCAAGCAGGAAATGATCTCAACCACCAGCAGTCACGTCCTTCACCGCTTCCCGATGGATGTGAAGACCCAATAACAGCAGGACTTATCTCTGAGGAAAAGGCACGAATGCTTCTCGACCTCATCATGATACGTCTCAATCCATTCATCAACCTGTTCGACCCTGCATTACACTCTGTCGACTACGTTCGATCAAAGTGCCCTTTCCTGTTTACTGCGCTGATGATGGCTGGCTGCAAGTTTTTCGAGCCGTCTCTTTACAAGGATTGCCTTCGCCTTGCTCATGACCTCGCTCTTTGTGCATTCTCGAAAGCATGGAAACGAGTCGAGGTAGTCCAGGCATTCGCAATGATGACCTACTGGAGAGAACAGGAAGATAATGTGAGTTGTCCTTATCTTACCTGGCGCTTACCTGCCATAGTTACACACATACTTGCAGCGCACGTGGATGTATATTGGCTACGTGAGCAGTGTGTCGAAAACTCGGCTGAGTACTGATACGTGGCAAGGCTTGTCGCATGGCTGTCGAGCTTGGTCTCAATCGCTTCGCTGCGAAACCTCCCGCGAACGAAACGGAATTCCAACTAAGGGAGCGAAGGAACCGCGAGCGAACATATCTTGTCTTATTCGTCCATGATCGAAGTCTTAGCATACAGACAGGCCGTCATTGGATGCTTCCCGAGGTATGATTTTCTTTATTTATTTTTTGCTTTGCTTTATCGCTGCATGCCCCCCGGTAGGACAATTTCATAAGGCACTCGGATACCTGGCACCTGCATGGTAGTCCTTCCACTCGTTTCCACGACGTGGTGGTGGCTGCCTTTACTCAACTACGTCGCATTGCGGTTTGTTCAGTCTGATCTCTCTGTATGTTGGAAGTTAAATTCGGGGTTAGGCCGAGACGACCGACATGCTCACCTGTAGAAGCCTCAACAGCGGTGACAATGGACAGGACATCGACGCGGCGCTAGGAAACCGCAAATTACAAACTTTCTCACTGGTGGATGAAATGGGAACGTGAAATGCAGAAAGGTGGGAGTCTTATATCAAAGGCATAGGCATCCCTCGGCTAACCCGACGTGCAGCGAATGGCGAACCGTTCCACTTTTGCTTTCTCAGTTTCTTTCAACAATATACGAGCCTCTTTTTGAACAGCTTCGGTGTACGGGACAGCGTTCCTCAAGTAGGTAAACCAGCCTCTTTCGGTGACTCTGAAGTGTTGAACTCGCATGCACCAGGCGAACCGCACAAACCATCATTCGAGAGCTGTGTCGGCATGTTTTGAACATGCGATGAGCGTCCTGCGTATTGCTTCGAAAGACTTTAAAGAACTTGGTGTCCTGGTACGTATGAGTCCTGTTACTTTGTTAGCAGACCAACCATTGTCTTTGAAGCAATATGGACAAGAAACTGCCACAGTAATGACGGCATACGCCGCCATATTCTTGTTGAGGGTGAGTCACCTATAGTACGGACAATATGTAGCTGAGTGCACAAACAGCTTCTCCGAAGCTCCAGCAATGAACTGCGTGATGATGCCGCCAATGATATCTACGAGATAATCTCTCGGACCGCGGAAGCATACCATGCAGCTGCTCAGCTCTCCCCTACTTCTTCAACTGCAAGTCATCACGCGCGTTTTTTGTGCCACCTGATTCATGTACACCACACACGGTCAGGGGTCTCACAAGAGCGGGCTCAACAAGACGTCCACGTGGATCCTGCTCTTCAAAGTATGCTTATCGTTGATTGTATTAGTCGATCCGTTCTGAATTTCGATCGAATAGGACCTGCTGCGGCAATGGCTCAGCCATCAGGATCGCCGCTGGATGATGTACCGACCTACTATCCGGTGCGCGGCACGCAAGAGACGTATTCCCCAAGAGATCAACCCAATGGCACGAACCTTCCTTATGTTGCGAGCAACTACACCATTGCTGATGACAACTACTACCGGATGATGCTGTTCGATCTTGGGTTCCCACCACATGACCAGTTTCGCAATCTACCGTATACTGACAACATGAATGGTCATTATACTCAGTATCCCTATCCACATACACAAATCCTTCCGCAGAATGATTTTGCAGGCAACTGAAAGTTCCGTTTGTAGTAGCATCTGTGTAGAATACATCCATATTACCTAGCCTTGCCTGGACTACCCTGCGGTGGCAGACTGAGAGTGAGTCTTAACGGTCATCCCCGAGAGCAAATACTGCCACTTGATGTCCGAGTGCCGCCGCTAATACTGGTTTGGTGCAAGCCGCTATGAAGTCGAAATCACGAATGCGATGCGGTGCAGGCGCAATATTAATAACACTAGGCTGTGCGTGCACGTATCCGACATTGTGGACGTGAATGACCGCTCCTCTTGCATGTGAATAAGCAGAAATGGCAAAATAGTCCGGGTTCGTGGGACACCACCTACAATAAAGACCTGAGCGCCAATGATTGATAGACAAGGTAAGAGACAAACCGGAACGTGTATCCACCATCAGGGAAACTAGTTGCGACGTGCAAGGGTTTGCCTCCCCGAAGTTTCGATAGATCCCAGATAGCAAACCTTGGGCCACAGGAGACACCCACACTGTTGAGAGGGTAAATCGTCATCCGCAAAGAAACAACAACGATATGAACTGCTTACATATCGGCACTATCGCGTCGCCAAGCTGCGAATCCACCCCACTGCGATGACGTTCCCATCAAGGAATTCGAAACGGCCCGTGATTCTGTTAACTCAACAACGATGGAATGTCTCCAAGTGCCTTGCTCTGTCTGATGTGGATCGGTCCGCCAGTCGGTCAGATACACAGAACCACGACAATCTGCCACAAGAAACTCCTTGCTACTGTGAGGATGTGAATCGACCGTAGTTAGGGGGTGAGGAAATGCGACGGCATAGGCTGTGGGTTGAGGACGAGGGCTGGGCGAGCACGAATCATCGTTGACAGACGATTCCTCAGGCGAAAGTATTAGAGAAGAGATATCCAGCGGCGGATTAAGGTCCCACACCATGAGCATCTTGTCGTCTTGCGTTCCGTACTAGTGAGAAATGCAACAGGGCGGGCAAGGGATAACTTACCTGAAACCGTGGCCACGTATCGCATGTTGTCCTCGTCACGGCCTCCACAAAAACACATATCGTTGACCTTCCCATGGTGGCCACTGAGGCCACCTCCGAATTGAAATGTGGTCTCTGCAGAAGAGGAACTTTTTGTCAGGAGGTGTAGACCGAAGTCTATCCCAGCTGCGGCAATCCTGGGACATAGCATGTCAATATTCCTTATCCTGCACACGAAAGCGGGATCTCAACAGACTCGACCACCCATTCAGTCGCTGCGACTAGGAGAAACAGAGCGAGGTGACCAGGCCAGCGCAGTGATCCTATTCCCAACGTGAAAAGTTGCCAGTCTCCTCGACGAGATAGTAGAGCTCTGTAGTAGTCAATTGCCGACGTGCGACGAGTTGCGTGGAGGACTCACTATCTGGTAAACTTCCACCGAATGTTCCCCTCCTAGGGCGAGAAGATCGGTGCCGTCCTCATTGTGGCAGGAACGGACGACATACACGTCTGAACCGTGGTTCAACCGCAAGACGTCGTTCATGGATGTCAAGCCCGAGACTGTCGTCGTACAATGTCTAGTAATACTTGGTGCAACGATGCTATTATTTTGTAAAGTAAAGTGCACCCGATCCGTGGGACCCATCCATCGACACTACACACTCCCCACTTCGATGACTCCAAACGGTCCTACGGCCTTTGACCATAACGAAGTCATTGTAGTTTATGTGCTAGGGGGGTCCCGGCGCGGGTAAATTACACGCTTCACAAAGGTTCCAGCCAGACCCACTCCAGTTGTAGGTAAAGGCACTCAATGCACCAAGCTCGCTGAAGACCTCGACTTCTGTCACCTTTCAGGTGAGAGATATTTACTCCCTCAAACTAATTCCGTGTTGCCAATATCATCGTCATTATCATCATAAGCGGGAGACCTCCTCCGTGCCGAACAGAATAGAGGCGGCTCTCAGTACGGGGAGTTGATTCGAACGTGCATTCGCGAAGGCATGATCGTGCCGAAGGAGGTCACCAGCAAGCTTCTCGAGAATGCCATGGCTGCTGCGATCCAAAGCCGATATGGTGACAGGTGGCCAGATGGCAAGGGTCGCTTCCTGATCGATGGGTTTCCTCGCAAGATGGACCAAGCGTCGCTATTCGATGAAGAGGTATGTCGTCAATCTTGGTATGTCCTTGCAAACGTCCGATGTGCACCAGGTCTGTCCTGCAGCCCTCGTCATCCACTTCAGGACAACGGAAGATGTGATGGTTGAGCGCCTTCTGGAGCGCGGAAAGACCAGTGGACGTGAAGACGACAATATTGAAAGCATCCGAAAGCGCTTCAGCAAGTAAACTGCTCATCAAGTGTGTTCATTGGTAACGCTGCCGTTCGATAGGGACGTACTACGACCAAACCATGCCAGTCATCGAGCACTATGCCAATCTCGGCAAACTAGTAGAGGTATGCATTGCGAGTCGGCGGGAGATCCACGGCTCACCGTCTTCACTAGCTCCCATAGATTGATAGTACAAGATCTATAGATGAGGTCTATCGAGAGACGAGCGCGACTGTTGAGAAGCTCTTGTCCTAATGTCTATACCCACTTCTTGTGGAACAAGTAATGCTCAGATAGAAAGCATATCTGCTTAGCCGTATACCAAGATATTGTTGGATTCGATCAGCCCCACAGATAGCCTTACCTCCTTCCGCTAATTTGAGAATTCGCACCGTCTGAGCAGACAAGACAAGCCTTTTCATCCGCTTCCTCCTAAAACGACGTGAGCCTGATACCAAGTAATCAAGTAGAGACTACTGACGGGTATCCACTCCCAACCACCACACCGGAAGTACTCTACCACCGTTGGTCCATTGCCATCCTCACCAATATTTCCATTTTCGTTGTACCTCAAGCGTATGTGGTTACCATCCTGGTATGCTGCAGTGAGAACTGTGAAGGCCTTCAGTCGCAAATGCCTCCCTGCCTTGAGGGGTATCAGACGTGAACACTGGATCGCGTTGTGGTCGAACAACGACAACAGTCTAGTGATGCATGCTGTGGTGGTTCTGTAGAGTACTGAGGAGTAATGCGAAATGCAGGTTCCAGACGATCCACGTTGACCGTGGATAAAAAGTATGCAAATGGGCCAGACAAGTCTAACGGATCTTTGTGAGGCACGAGGGCATTCATACCTGGCGTCGTAAACTTGAACGACACCGGTCGACGGCACAGGCAAGAGTTTAACCCGACTCCGGTACCATCGAGTTTTATTCTGCTGGGCTGCAACTTTGAAACGCTCTATGCCTGGAATTTCTTTGCGCAGCAGTTCTGAATCTTCCAGTATGGAAGCATGGAGCGCTGTAGACATAACGACGACCGAAAGAACTGCTGTGGGAGGGGATTTGCTGAGTAGGGCCCCTCGTAAAGAGTCGTTCGTGCCAAGGTCAGCGGCCTTGGCTTTGCACGAGCGATAAAAGCATCCAATGATAACAATTTGTACGCGACAGCGGAACTTCCTGACACGGGCGCGAAGAGGGAGGAGAACAGTGCATTGGCAGTTCCACATGGAACGAGGGCGAATGTGATCGTACGAGAGGTGTCGAGTGCATGATCCGGCAAGGCGTTAACGACCTCATGAAGCGTACCGTCTCCGGAACCAAGGACGACGGTGACGTCCCCCTGATGATTTTGGAGGAAGTCGGTGACAATGGTGCCCGCATGACCGGCGTGTTCCGTAGCCACGACAGCCATAGGCTTTATACCATTACTGTCGAAGGCGAGGAAGGACATGGTTCTGGAAGAATTCCTTTGCATTGCAGTCTCCAGAGACCGGATTGTAGAGTACGAGGACTGTGGCGGACATGGACTGTTGGAACTTATTAGACAACCGAGATATCAGATAAGGAGCCGTGGCTGATTGGGTCCCAGGATGGTCTTCGTCCGTCGTCTCGGTGGTATCTTCCTCCCAAACTCGTTCCCAGAGATCGCGAATGTCGACTGTTCCCTCCTTGAAGCCGTTCAAACTTGCTCTGATCCAACTTGGGAACATCGGACCAGACAAGTCAGCCAACCTCAAGCATGCCCGTGAGATGATATTGAAGGCAGCGGGAGGCGAGGGGTCTGCTGGTTCCAAGCCATCGCTTGTCGTGCTGCCAGTGTGTACGTCTCCCGTCTCACACCCCCTGCATCCTGACGTGGTCTCTTAGGAATGTTTCAATTCGCCTTATGGTCATGCGCATTTCCCAAACTACGCAGAGTCCATTGGGTTTACCAAAGCAGAGGACATCGACATCCAGACGTGCGAGAGTGAAAGCGTGAAGATGCTTTCTTCCGTCGCCAAGGAAGCTAATGTCTGGTTGGTCGGAGGTAGGTTTCATCCACGAAGTCTTGGCTCTACCCCACTCAGCCCAACGTCGAGGCTCCATCCCGGAAAGAGATGTATCAGACCAGAGATTATACAATACATGTACCGTATATTCACCAACCGGCAAGTGTATTCTAGGAGCTCGTCCTGTTGTCACTTACTTGGGATATTTACCAGGTGCACTGGTAGCGACACACCGCAAAGTTCATCTCTTCGACATCGATATCCCAGGGAAAATAACGTTTAAAGTAGTCCCGCCCCGGATTTTGCCTTGATGCGTGCTGAGGATCTTCCTTTCAGGAAAGCGAAACCCTCACTGGCGGTTCTTCCACGAACTTCTTTGATACCGGTAGCTACCCAAGCTTTCCTACCAGGTCCTCGTAGCTAATTGAGGATCAGAATTTGCGCGCATTGGTCTCGGCATATGCTATGATGTTAGATTTCCAGAGCTAGCCATGATATCTGCGCGAAAAGGTTGGGCATCGTGTGAAGCGCTCGACCTAAGATTGATGTCGCTGCATAGGATGCCATGTGCTTATTTACCCCGGGGCATTCAACCTGACCACTGGGCCGCTTCACTGGCGCTTACTTCAACAAGCACGGTATGAGAGAATCTGAAGGGATCTTGCGTGAATTCACATTACGAATGCAGGGCGGTCGACAACCAAGTTTTCTTTGCCATGTGCAGTCCGGCACGAGATATGAGTGCAGGCTACCACGCAGTAAGTCCCGGTAACCAAGTCTGGCCTCTCTTTTTTTTTTAACAAATGAGATAGTGGGGACATTCTATGGTTGTGGATCCCTTGTGAGTGTTGCATGCGGTCGTGCCCTACGTTAGAAGAGGCTGAAGGACGGACGTTTCAGCGGCAAAGTACTGGCTGAAGCAGAAGAGGGCGAGAGCATCGTTCACGTGTCCATAGGTAAGGGAGTGCCGTGCATGTGCGACGATTCACTGAATGCTGCTGTACTACAGATCCGACGGTACTGTACGATGCCAGGGCAGCCATTCCTGTCACGACACAAAGGCGTTTCGACGTGTACCCTGATGTGAGCAGTAAATAGATAAGAGTGATTAGGGTTCTTGCACGTACATACACTTGGTAGATCCAAATAGGGACAGGCCAAGGCAATGCAAGAACATTCTGGCAATTTCGTTGTCCTTCCACAGCCTTGCATGCCCTCAAAAATCCTTGCAAGGCCGCCCATCCTGTGTCATTCGCTTACCTCCAGTCCTTTCCCGCACTCGCCATCATGGTAAAGGAAACGTGAGTGGAGTCACAAACTCGTCCAGCGACTCGCTATCGACTTATTTCGTGACATCTAGCAAATATTATGACCTCCTCGAGGTACCCGTCGACGCTTCCGAGAATGACCTCAAAAAGGCCTACAGAAAAAAGTAAGTCGTCTAGCACAACGACTACAGATCTGCTCAACTCTCGCCAGAGCTCTCAGATTACATCCCGACAAAGGTGGCGATCCAGAACTCTTCAAGGAGGTGACACATGCGTATGCTTTCTCTCACTTGAGGGTTATCCCCTCCTCACCATTCACTTAGGTACGAGGTTCTGTCGGACCCAGACAAACGCAGAATATACGATGCCCGGGGTGAAGCTGGTCTTTCCGAACAGGGTGGCATGGGAGGTATGGATCCACAGGTATGAACAGTCAACCTCATCGCTACTGGCACTCCCATCTCCTTACCATCCGCTGCAGGATCTCTTCAGTCAACTCTTCGGTGGTGGCGGCTTCTTCGGTGGGGGCGGCGGTGGCAGAAATCAAGTCCGTAAAACCAAAGATCTCGTCCATCGCGTCCATGTATCACTTGAAGATCTCTATCGTGGAAAGACTACCAAACTTGCACTAACCCGAAATGCTCTGTGCTCAAAGTGTGGTGGTAAAGGGGGCAAGGAAGGTGCAGTCCGGCCCTGTAGTGGGTGCAGCGGTCGTGGCATCAAGGTCACTCTTCGCCAGATGGGCCCTATGATCCAACAGATACAATCTGCATGTGACGACTGTAGTGGTACCGGGGAAGTCATAAACCCGAAGGATCGGTGCGGTCAGTGCAAGGGTAAAAAAGTCATTGCGGAGAAGAAGATACTCGAGGTGCACATAGACAAGGGCATGAAGGGCGGTCAAACAATTGTCTTCCGTGGAGAGAGTGATCAATCCCCAAATGCCGAGTCCGGGGATGTCGTTATCGTCATCGAAGAGAAGCCTCACGAGCGCTTCAAGCGCCAGGAGAACAACCTCACCACTGAAATTGAAATTGACCTCCTCACCGCTCTCGGTGGTGGCGAAGTCGCCATCAAGCACCTCGACGATCGCGCCCTGATTGTCAGGTTCGTGCCAGGAGAAGTTGTCAAGAACGGTACGATTATCGTACGATCCCACATGGTTATCGTTTCCTGATATGTCTTTAGAATCAGTCAAGGTCATCCGTGGCCAAGGTATGCCGTCTCAACGGCACCATGAACCGGGTGACCTTTACGTCAAATTCATCGTGAAGTTTCCGGACAGCATCGATCCTTCCAAAGTTGCATTACTCGAGCAGGCGCTTCCCCCGCGCAACCCGATGCCGCGCTTCCCCAAGAACGTACATCTGGAAGAAGTCGATTTGGACGAACCAGATGCACGTTCATCAGCCAGTGCAATGTCGGACGATGCGATGGACGAGGACCACGACGGAGAACCGCGGGTACAGTGTGCGAACCAATGATGCCGTTGTAGTGGATTTAGGACACTTTCATGGCTGATATGCACATTTCCTACGACTAGTACCCTAGGAGTACCATAGATCACTTCACGTTGTTCTGCAATTTCATGGCATTTAATAGGTACCAACAGTAATTGTAAGAACTTGTACTAAATAATTAGCTCGAAATGTCCCAGCGAATCTGTGAGACGTGATCGAATAAATTACACAGGCCGAAGCCGAAGTCGTGAAGGCCACTCGCCTTTGGATTAAGCTTGTACTTTTCGTATGCTTCACGATTGAAGAAGCTGACTTCCGTCTCGTTTTCTGCAAGTCGTCGCTCCAGAAAACCAGGTGTGGTCAAGAAAATGGATGAAAGGGACCAACCAAGACCGACTTCTGCCAGAGTCCTGTTCTCGTCATCGAGGATCCAGTCATCATGGTCGAGGTTAATTATCAGATTTGATGTCTGTAATATGAGTGAAGGTTGGTAAACCGCGTCGCCATATACTCATACCTTGGCGCCGTGTGCTTTGGTGTAAAGTTTGAGCGTGTCTAGCGTTGTGCGGTGAGACGTCGTCCAGCTGGAATCACCGTGCATGTAAGGTACCTAGATCGACGTTGCGGTAAGCTTTCCAACCAGGCCCCGATTGCACGGCTGGTTCAGAATGGGGAACAAGTCAGATGGACAGCGGGTTTCGATTGAAGAATTTTACTACCATGTTTTGCGATGTTCTTCAGCTCTCCGACCGTTGTCTTCTGCAAGTCGAGTTTATGCAAGACCAAACTTCTTTCTGTGCGATACTCGAATGACTTGATCACGCGAACTGTAATGGTAGCCTCCGTGATGGGAAGGGCGGCGTTGGTCAGTGCAGACATTTGTTTGCCAAAGGGCGAAGAGGTGTGAGTTTGTATTTTTGAGTCCACGATGGCCGTATCTACGAACGAAACGCGCAGAGATCCAAGACATCTCACCAACCTTGGAGAAATCTTGTCATGTCTGTCGTCTTACCAGTCAGAAGAGGCCGAGCTGTCCGCTTCTCTGACTGAACTGCTTTCAGACCGAGACTCCATAACTGAGTCCCTCCAACTGCTCCAGTCACTCATCCCCACCTTGGACGACGTCCATGGCGAGTCTGGCCTCCTTGTCGAAAGGGTGTCATCCACCGCACACACTGCGGAGCGTGTAGGCGGTCGTGTCAAAGCCTTAGACCAGGAAATGGGTCGCATTTCACAGGCAGTAGACCGGGTTGGACAAGTCATGGAACTCAAAGTACGTCAGACATCCTCCACACCTGGGAGACGGCTACATAGCAGATTTTCGCAGTCTTCTCTCATGCAATTACAAGCATACATCGATACTCAAGATTGGGAATCGGCAACCAGACATTGTGCGAGAGCCATGTCGCTCCCTCCACAAGTCATCTCGGGCCCTTTTGCTGAAGCTGTAGTGGTATGTCCCCAGCAGGAACTGTATTCAAATGTTCACAATATCCCAGCCAACAGCTGAAAACCATCTCCCTCCATCACAGACCCTTCAGGCCGCAAGAGAACAGTTGTTGTCAATCTTTTTGAGACAGTTCGCTCACGCTTCTCGATCCCGTGATGCTGCTGCCACCAGTCGCTACTTCAAGCTTTTCCCACTGATCGGGTGGGAAGCGGAAGGTCTGGAAGCTTATGCATCGTTCGTCGTTGACTTGGTCCGGGTTAGGGCACCCACTTCTGCAAACAGTGAGTGGCTCCTCTTGGTGCTCCGATCTTGTATCCCTCATCCCCCCACAGCTGCTTCGCCGTTATATCACGTCACGGTTCTTACTGCTCTCTTTGAGAATGTGGCGACGATAGTGGACCAGCACCAACCGGTGGTCGAGAAGTACTATGGAAAGGGGAAGATGCAACGTGTCGTCGAACAGCTACTGGAAGAGTGTGATCGGGTGGTGCAAAGCATCCTATCTAGTTGGCGAGAAGATCGGTCTATTGGGAAGAAGGTGAACGCGTTCATCCCAGCTACCTTCCTGGCCTTACAAGTTTCTAGTTGTCGGCTGTAGCAAGTTCCCCGTTTGCACTGAACACCCTTCGCAAACAGCACCCTTCAAACGCTACTAATGACGAGGATGGACTAAATCCACGAGAGATCGATAAGATCTTGTCTGAGATAGCTGGCATGTGTGGTCGTTGGAGTCTATTCCGGAAATTTCTTGTAGAACAACTTCAGGTCCGTAGCCCCATTGAACGTACACTTGAACCTTTCTAATAAGCCTACAGCACAAGGAGTTGTCTGAAGACCTTGCGGAAGTCTCCCCCGAGAACGAGGATCCAGGCAGCTCAACGCAGTTTTCAGAGCAAGTCCGGTTGTTGGAGGATTCTTCTTCGCAGAAGGACTTCGATGAACTACTTTCCTCTTGCTACATTCCATTGGAGATATGGTATATCCGCGCGATCATAGAAAAAGTCAGTAATTTGATCTAACTTGATGTGCAGTTTTCTCAATAATGGCAACAGGCGCACCGACTTTCCACGTGCGATTTTTCACAATCTCCTCCAGTTACCACTACACCCGACGACGTTTTCTACATGCTCAAAACAGTATATATACGATTGCTTTCAGCGGGCTCCCTCAAAACTGTCGAGAGTACCACAACGATCCTGAAGGAGGTTATGGAACGGGACTATGCAGGGGGAATAAAGAGCAAGTTAGATGATACATTCCGCAACTCTGGCAGTTCTTCCGCTCGTCCTGAGAAGTCCGAGCGGGAGAACCGGTCGTCCTTCGTGGTATGTCGTTGTTCCTCCCGTCCACCAGTGTTTGACTAGCCAAGAAGATTCTGCTAAACGACCTGGACGTTTCATTGTCTTACATGGACAGACTGACAAAGGACCTTCTGGCCCATCCTACGGGCACTCAATTATACCTAGACGCTGAACACGAGAGAGTCGAATCGGCAATAATGTCCCTGTCTGGGTCGACCGCAAAGTTCGCGGCGATACTCAAAGTTAGGCTTCCTTGTCATCTTTGACTAGTAGTTGACAGGTCACTGCTAGACCGGCATAGAACAGCTGTTCAATCAGCTGATGCGTGCCAAACTGCGCACCCTCATTCCCGATGTGTACAAGGATATTTCGTATGTCCTAGACGAAAACAGCTACGCAAATGCAGAACACCAAGACGTTGTCCGGAAGCGTTTCACTAAATTCTGGGAGGGGTTTGCAGACGGCTATAAGGTGAGCTTACTCGATGAAAGCCATTTCAGTATACCGACGTAAATAGGACATGTGCACTGAGAGCAACTACCGCGTGCTATTTGGTTTGGCCTTGGATACTGCCCTTCGTCCATGGGAAAAACACATTTTGACGATGCACTTCTCGGAGGTGAGCCTGTATAGACATTCTTTGAGCAGTCCGATAACTTTGCAAGTTGGGTGCCGTGCATTTTGATCGAGACCTCCGATCGATCATAGCGTATCTGTCGTCCCAAACGACATTCGGTGATGTTCGAGAGAAATTCGTACGTTTACAGCAAATCTCGTTGCTCCTAAACTTCGATAACGTGAGGCCACCGAACATGCTGCACCTAGACGTAACTGATCTGACAATGTTTAGGGTGAAGATGTAGAAGTGTTCTACAATGGGTCGGGGGTCCCATGGAGACTAAGCATTCAGGAAGCCAAGGACATAGTGGGTCTTAAGGTATAGCATGATATATCGTTGTCACCACAACCTATGTGATGGGTCATCAAACCCAAGTGCAAGTCACCCTCGTCGTAAGGCATCTAGGCGAGCTTGGAGAGCGTCTTCATCAGATATACCTTCGTCACCATGTGGCGATGCAGCAGACTCCCCGATAGCGACTGCTCGCCGACTCTCAGTTGCTGGCGAGGAAATTGCTCCTAAGCCTACAGGAGCTTCGGTAAGCTGTGTGTGTTTGCGTTAGCGCGAGATGATTGGCTCGTATGAACTCCCCACCTGCTGAGAAAGATCAACACCTATCTCGTCTAGAACTTGTTTCAAGATCTTATCCCCTTCTTCCTCCTCATCTTCAAGTTCATCATCCATGACATCGTCCACAGCATCTGACATCATCTCTTCCTTCATATCCATCATTGAACTCTCCTTCTCAAAGTCATTCATGATCTTTTGTATTGCAGGTAGATTGAGACCACGATTCATGGATGCCATGGCCTAGTAAACTGGTTGACACAGTTACAAAATTAGCGTAAGCTGCCACCTGACGCACCCGTGTTGCACCTCGCATAGCTTCTGCCATCTGTTGATTACTTCTGAGGGTCTGTATCCGCAGGCTAACGGCTTGCAGTTGCGTCCTCATCTGATAGAATTTCTGGACGTATCGCCGAGTACGAACAAGATCTTTAGCCATGACTTTACACGCATTCTACTTGAGGGCATTGCCAGAAAGTTCGCTGGAAGATGCACAGCACGCACCATTTGACCCTGACTTTGCGCTCCTCTTTATATCTGCAACTAGCTTCTTCTCGCTCTGTTCAAGTTTCCCTCGTTCTCGGTCGAGCTCTCGCTGAGCCTTCGTAAGGGCCCGCTGGTGCTGGCGCAACCGCTCAGCAGGTGTAACGGTCCTACCAAACAGCGTTTCCTTGTAAATTGAGTACCTTGCAGATGCAAGCAAAGCATCAGGAAAGACGTACAATTATATTCATAGGAGAGACAGTACTGGGCACAACTAACGGCGTCGCGGCGCGGGGCAGAGGACTACGGCTGCCGATTACGTAACCTCTGAGTACTCTGCCGCTTCCACGCCGTATGTGCATGATGGACCTGGACGCATTGGGCACACATTGCGCTCTGGCATCCTGCAATGAACGCGACTTCTTGCCTATTCAATGCGATTGTCTCCAAAGTTTCTGCAGGTTTCATATATCGCAAGATTCCCATAATTGCAAGGCTTCTCGAAATCTCACGGTGACTCCACAGAGTTCGTCAACTGGGCGACCCAGGTGTACCCTGCCCGGTTGTAATAAACCCTTACTCACCTCTGGGCCTGGTGGTGCAAGCAACGAACAGACTTCCGCGGCCGGTTGCCCGGCTTGCGGGCTTTCCTTCTGTGTCTAGTAAGCGGACTTCTAGGGCTTTCGTGTTCCTGCTTTACCCACAGAGCCTCATAGCCATCGACATCAGCAATCGCACACATGTTCTGGTTTATCCAGACAGGTGAACGGGATGAACTGTGCATCAACGCGGTCCCCACCAATCCTCTTGAAGGGTAGTTCATCCTACACCCCTATGGCGGTGCGACAGTGTTCAAAAATTCCACAAACCGTACAAAATCGGCGCAGTTGCAGAAGGTAAACGCGATGAAGATGCGTCTTAGATCCATTCCAGCAGATCCAAAGGACAATAGTTCTCTCATACCCGTAGACCAACGTATCCATGTGCACGTCTACTACGAAGTGGATGGTTCTAGTCACCCACCCAAGGAAGGTATCTTCTGGTTTCAAAAGGCAAGTATGCTTTGTTATTTATGCACGTCTGGTCTCTAAGTTACTGTAGTCCGTCGCCACCGGGAGAGCTTTGGATCTTCTTGCGAATCGGTTTGACATCCCATCCTCAAAAGCATCGGTGAGCGTCATAGCATTTAGACAGGTTCTATCATATTAAATAACGCGTCCTATGCAGTCACTGACGTTGTATAGGACGGATGATTCATCGGAGTTGCAAAGCCATTTGCCCCTGTCAGCTCACGTTATCGATACTTCGAGCTTAACACTGCGCCACTCGTCGAGTACATGATAAATCCTTGTCGATTTGCTCGATGTAATGTCACGAAAACATTGTCTTTCGAATTAAATCACAAATGCGTTAATTATCGATGGGGTCCAAAGCAAACCAGTACATAGCATAGAAGGAAAGGCAAGAAAGGAAAGTGGAAAGGAAGATCGACGTGTTGTGGATGGGAACATCACCGTGGACCAGAAAAAGTATAAGGGACTATGCGACCAAGGCGGCCAATCTGCGCAGATGCGAGACATTCAAGAACGCTGGAACGTACGTCTCGAGGCCCGAGACTTCGCGGGGATAAGGTGGGCTCAAATGGGCTTACGTCTTCCGTCTCTGGTGAGAGAAGTAGATGGTCGTTACGATCGTTTGCTTGCACTCGGGAAGCGACGACACGCAATATCTCAGGCGATATTGGGCTCTGCGCAGGTCGTCAGTACCCAAAAAGTGAGTTACGTGAACATGGCATACCTCGTACTCGGCGACGTAATAATTTGTACACATCCGTTGTATTTGCATCGGGCTGAGCATCCAGCAAACGTCATATATTATTTCTATGTCTGCAGGGGTCGCCTGTTTTGTCTCAGTTAAATGGGCTTGCAAATGATGAAATTTGTGCTCGCCTTCTTCAATTGCAGCAACTTTATGGCTTGTTGAAGATGCTCAAAGTGTAGTGTGCCCTCTGGCATGTCGTGAGATTTGCACCACTCGTGGAGCCGTGTGATGTTGTACTGTATTTGCATTGCTAACGGATACTGAGGACTGTAGCCAAGAAGATAGCCTGGTAACATACCTCGCTTCCAAGACGAAAAGTTCCGTCTCATCAGGAGATCATTAAAACTCGTTACGCCAACCAGTTTCAGCAACTCCGTGAAGACCTGCTGTATCACCGACTCTTCCGTATAGTAACTCTTCAAGCTCTTCCAGACTTGTTGAGGAGATTGAGGATGTCGTCCATGCTGTATGCCGGTTGGCTATTGGAATTAAGCAGGCGATTAAATAGCCTTCCACCACCGTCGCTTGTTGTGAACCCTGGCAAAGACTGGCTCTCGATTAAGGCGGGAATTACCATCTTTCCGAGGCGTTTTTTGGTCTCCTGCATCCAAGTGTGGTAGATGTTATACTCCAGACTTCCCAAGTCGTGCTTGACGACAGTGACGAGACGCGCGTAGTCATCCCAGTCAAATTCACGTACGGCATTCTCCTCACCCGGGCCGATGCCTTGCAGCATATCACTTTCGGCGACGCAAATGAAAGAGAACATCTCATGCACATTTGAGAGCCAGAAGATACCAGGAACTATGGCGTCTTCGCCCATGAATGACTGTCAAGGATTAGAGAGTTGCTAATGCGGAATCTCTGGGGCCTACCATAACATGCGCCTGGATAGTTTCCATAACGTTTGCAAGGAAGCGCTCGCTTTCAGGAATAAGACCATATTTCCACATCTCGTTGGTGACAAGGCTGATAAGGTTGGCGGGGAAGAGGACTTCCTTCATGGCTGCGAGATTCGTCGTACTTGGCGCAGGGATCTTCAACCCACGAATCAAACCAGTCAACACGTCCTCGTCCAGGCGCTTGATGTCTTGCATAAGCCGTATCTTCTCCTCTGCCACATCATCGTAACTACGAACGTCTGCCAACCCGTTGGTTCGCACTCGGAGGCTATCGTCACCGTCGAAGGCCACCGATGCCGCCCGATGATTCAGTGCCTGACTCTTCTTTACATCCAACATCAATTCGTCCGAGGATGTTCGGTACTCGGCCGGATTGAGAAGAACGCCAGCAGAACTGTGTCTTCGTTGATGGACAGAATTTGTCAGCGGAAGAGTAAGAGTAGCACCATGCGACTGGTTAGCCTCCGAACGAAGGGCGGGTGTGAATGTTGGAGAGGAAGGCGGATCGCGCACACCTCTTGTCAATGCATTGTAGGCATTGGCTCGATTAAGTTGCTCGCGCAAGCTACTGACTTCGTTCTTCAGGGTTGCGATGACCGAACCATCCTCATTATTTCTGAGCGGACCATTGGCAAACGCCTTTTCCTGCGATTGTAGTTGAGCGGCCTGAACCGTTATCTCGTCCATTAACTTCTGGATGGTGGCTTCTCTCTCGGCTGCTTTTGTAGTTGCATCCTCCAATCGTCTCTCCACATCCGCCTTTGCTTTCAGCAGTTCATCGCGCCGCGAAAGTTCAACTTCGGCGGTTTGGAGAGCGTTCTGTAGAGACTTGACCTTCGCATCTGCTTCTTCGTGCTTCGAAGTCCACTGCTGGATTTGTTGCTCAAGTTCAGCGAGCTGTGACTGAAGAATCTTTTTCTCCTCCGTCCTCTTTTGGAGCGTTTGCGTTAATTCTACGACTTTGTTTTCCAGACGGTACGAGAT
This sequence comes from Pisolithus marmoratus, assembly GCA_024613145.1. NCBI lineage: Eukaryota > Fungi > Basidiomycota > Agaricomycetes > Boletales > Pisolithaceae > Pisolithus > Pisolithus marmoratus. The sequence goes on from JANFAE010000068.1 coordinate 64,424, forward strand.
CTCCTTGAATTTAGATACTGATCGTGCTTCTGCTTTGAGGAGTTTGAGCTGTTTCTTAGCGAGACGTCTTCTCACGCAAGACTGGAGGTATATCACATGCTTGACATCACCACGATAGACACGTCGATACAGACTGAGAAAGTAAACATTAGAGGACTGCGTGAATCATGAGCATTTACTTACATTCCACGGAATAATGATTGTAAGAGAACAGTTGCATGTAGAAGCCTGGATTCCTTGTACACGCGTCGGGCCTGAGCACCGCGAAGACCTGTTGGAAGGCGTCAGACTTGTAACTTGTAGTGTCACAGATCTCTACCTACGGCTCTGGAACATGATCACAGATTGTCGAATCTGCAGGAACAAGGACCTCTGTATGAAGCAGCGAATTTGCTTCTGTAGAAGTTTTGCGGCGCGGTCTCTCCGCATCGATTCGACGAGCCGTTTTGCCATGATAGCACGCCACCACGTCTGAATTCGAATCGTAACAGTACGCAATTCATTGTATTTCTTGACAGCCATACGCCTACGCATATTCTTCTGGATGATGGTAGCCAAGGCATTTAGCTTCTCAGAGCGCAGAGACTCGAGAGCAGCAAGCATCCCAGCCCGGAAAAATATTTTCGTGAGCCCGTTCTGGTACTTGTCTGAGTCGTTAATCGTCCGCTGCAGGATAAGCGAACAAAGAGGCTTAAGCTCAAGCCGCTGTATCATCGGCTGCCACTCCGAAGATGGGACAAGCATATAATAACTTCACAATTCACAGTCAGACAACATCAAACGAGTGGCGAACAAAGACATACCGTTCGGCGAACTCCTCATACGTCCAGCGTGATGGGTAGCCAGCACAACTAATACGGATAGTCTCAAGGACACCACAAGCACGTAGCTGCCCTAGGACCTGGGAAGGACTAAACTCCCAAGGTTTCTTGGCTTCATTGGGCTTTATGCAGCGGATGTAGTGTACGTTTGTGATACTCAGAGTGTCCATGAGTGCATTCAGCGACGCCTTGAATATCGAACCTTGTGTTGGTTTTCTAATAGCTGCACCAGGTCTCTTCGAAATTGACGGGGTACTTGACGCAACCAGAGAAGATCGCCCGGGATCAGGGATTAGCGAAGAACGTCGCGAGCCGCCACTACCAGAATCGGATGGAGAAGGAGAACCGGGATGGGATGCATCAATAGCCTTCACCGAGCCGAGCGCAGTATCCAAGACTTCCTTCAAGAAGGGGTTCTTTGTCGTAGCAATCAATGACATGTGCTCGTCGGGGACTGTATCACGGTTCTTCTCTAGGAAACCGTCGACTTCATAAGTGACATCCAAAGCATAATGTGCGATTGTAAATGATGAATTTCCGAATCGAGGTTTCTTAAACACGTTTTTGTTAGTTGGCTTTAGAAGCTGAGTGTTGAGTTTCTGCAAGAAGGATCTGTCGCTGCCAGAAGGTAGACGAGACTCCTCATCTAACAGTGCTAGAACACCAAGTTTGCCCTCGATGACGTTGATACACGGCTGGTTGTCCGAAAAGTCAATGAAGGTCCAATTGATTTGTTCCTTCATATACTCTTCTTGTTCGAGTTTGAAAACGTGAGAGTTGAACTGCGAGAAAAATTAATTAATGAAGGACAAAGTTTATGCCACTTCTTCTGACCTCTTGCTGCAACTTCTCGTTCGCATAATTTATGCTAAATTGCTCGAAGGAGTTCTATACGATGATGAAGACGATCAGAACCTGGCAGACGAGGGAAGAAAGAGCGACACCTTTTGAAAATGTTCAAATCCGTAAATGTCCAAGACACCAATGAACATCTCGGCACGCTCAGCAGCGTCACCATGTTCACCAGCCAAACTTTCATTCACGATAGCGACAAGCCACTCGAATAGGCAGGCATACACAAATTTTGCCACGCTATCCCGAACTACTGTGGCCTGCGCAGCACTTAAGGACGTGACGATCTTCTCGGAACGGGTGATAATTTGCTTCTTCACAGTCCATTTCTTGAACTCGGCTAAATTGACACCAAGGAATCGGGTTGCCAGAATGAGAGCAGGGTCTTCTTCATCTATTGAACACTCAGAACGAGTTGGTGTAATTTTCACATTTCCCAGATGCAACAAGGCGGCAAGGAGTCTGAACACTGCCCACTGCTTTTCGACGCTGATACCAACAGGTCGACAGTGCTTGCTGAGTCGCCCGGAATTCTTCGGCATCATCAACGCCTACAATCGGGGTGGATGTTGGCCCGCCTTGCCTTAGGTAGTGGAATTTGGTTACATCGGTATCTAGTCCAAGATCTTTCCGTTCCTTTAAGGGAGCGCCTGCGCACAATTGGTAGAAGATATGGTAGTTCCGTTCCGTCGTCGGTTGGAAGACAATACGTGACCGCTCCAAGAGATATGTGCGGATCCGCGCACCGACAATTTCGGGTTTTCCGTCAAAAAGAATCTGAGTTGCATCAGCTCACGTTGATAGACGAGTAGAGATTGAAATCTCACTTGGATATACTTGCCAAAACGCGACGAGTTGTCATTTCGTGTCGTTTTGGCATTTCCAAAAGATTCAAGGATGGGATTAGTGGCGAGAATTTGACGTTCTATTTCACTAGACTCCTCTAAAGATAATTTTGTCCTTGACTTTGTTGTTGATCCAGGGGGATTGACAGAAGCAATGTAACGCATGATGAATTTAGCCTGGACGCAATGAGATAGAAGTGGAGAATGATGGTGAATGACCTCACTGATTCAGTTTTACCTGCACCGCTGTAATGTTGTGTAAGAGATGAAAGAATAGGAACGTGTGTCGGGCGGCGAACCTTTCACCAGATACGATGATAGTTTGACCCATGCCTTCTTTTGCCATGGCGGTATACGCGTCCTCAGCAATAGCAAATAGATGGGGTTCAATCTCCCCTCTCTTTCTACCAGAGTAAGCCTGAATGACTTCTGGTCCGTACAGGGTTACGCGCTGGAAAGGGTTAACGGCGATAAGTACGATGCCGCTATAGGTATAAATGCTATGTTGTGCATAGCGATTGCGAATGGTATGCAGAACTATAGGAGAAAGTCAGGACTGTGTTTCAGCGTGAGGACATAAGCACACACCGGAAGGTTCGTTCAGGTGAGAAAGAGTAGCCAAATCGTCAGCAGTCTCCAATAACGGAGGGTTTCGCAAGTGAGGCAAGCCTTCCTTGCCATCCCTGATGTCTTTTGCCGTGGTATTGATCACGATTTCCTAAAGAATGGGATACGAGAATGATGGTGGAAGTATGCAAATGACAGGCTAAAGCGTGCGTACCTTCCCTCGATCATCGACAAAAACCAGTTTAATGACATCGTCGTTGCCCTTAGAGACAGATGTGACCTCTGCAGAGATCCAAGCATGTTCCTTATCCTCGAACCAGACCCTCGTCCCCTTGCTGTAGATGTTTTCGGCCATTGGGCCACGGTGGAAATCAAAAGCCAAGTGGAATGTAAATAGTAACCCAAATCTCGTCTAGTGACTGTGACATCGTGATCGCGTGTCGTGACACGTCACGCCGTGTCCCTTTGGCCAAACAACGCGCCATCAAACTTTTCCTTCAACTTGGACTTGGAGTTGGCACCCATCCAACAGTCCGTGAACAGCACTTTTTCTAACCGCCTCTGTCGCCAAGGCGCCCGTTCACACCGCCGTCACCTTCTCCCCCATCATGCCGCTGCCACCTCTAGCCAAAAAATCCATTCCTAACGGGATGAATTCTAACCCTAAGTGTGTTGGGGTAATGGCGGACTTTCCTTTTGCCTGTGTGGAACTTAAGCGGCACGAGCGATGCCGTGTGGCAGGGTAGTTGCGCGTTCTGTGACGTCTCCTTGCAAGAGACCATGCCATCCTAACGGCCATGGGTTGTACGCACCCTTGTCTGAATCCGGCTGCGATGAGGCCCTGTCCCGGCACTCTATCGTCCTTCCGGAACGCGCTTGCCTCGATTCATCTGCTCCTGCCTTCTTGCACGTACTGGTACTCGGTTGCGCTACCTGTGAACCCTTACTCGTGAGCGGACACGACGCACAGAAAGTCCTCGAGCTTTCATCTGTCAAGCCACGACGCGAAAGGAATTGGGTTGTGCCGGAAAGCCGAGGTACTTAGCAAGGTGTCATTGCAGCATGATCGAACGCAAATGCTAGAAGGACGTCGCGGTCTTGTAAAGTGCACGAGCACGCGGCTGAGCAGCGAACGCACTGACTACGGACGTCTATGGATCCTTGGCTGCCTGACTTGGATTACGCACAGAGCCTTTTTGGCTTGTCCCACTCGCTTGTCGCTCCAAGGGATGTGCTTATACAGAATGTACTCTTACCTCTGCGCAAGTTTCCGCTCTCCAGGCCCACGCACATGTTCGCTTTCGCCCGAATCTCTCTGGAGTTACGTGTGGGCTTCTTGGAGCTTAATGCATTTCTCCCTCCCGGCACTTTTTGCCTCGGTCTTGTGTGCCGTGGACTGTGCCCAAGCGCCAATGCGACCCAGTTGGGATTCCTTGGACTTGGCATCGGAGTCCTCAAGTGTCACTGTGCATAACAACACTGACATGGCTTCGTGGTGGCTGGTGAGATGGAAACATGGTTGGGGTTGTGGTGGATTGCCGAACGTTGGTACGTACAAGAAAGTGCTTGTTTGCGGGGCATTGTTTGTGCCACCCAAGATAGACCGTTACTTGCGCCTGCAGATGTGGCTGCTCGCCCCTGGAATACTTCGGCCGGGCTTTGCACTATTAACTCGGTTCTACCATAACATCTTCGTCCGCTGGCAGCAGGGTAAATCCACTTGGCTCACTTGAAGGTCGGTCGCAGGGCTCTCTATCTTGCTGGCCACAGACCGGCGGATTCTAAGACATGTCCTGCATGCATGCAGATTGCCTGTGTCCAGTTATCTACCGCTAGTCTGTTTATGGCTTGCGCGCTCTTTGGCACCATTGTTGGGTAACCGATGAATCTCCCTTACTTTGCATCATGTCCACTGGTCCAGCCACCCCGTTCAGTGTCGTATCCGTGTCCTGAAGTGTTCATCTACGTGCTGCAGTTGTTTCTCCTATGGAGGAACAACAGAGGTTTGTCCTCGAGGGCAACAACGTTGAATTTACTCTCAGAGACTGTGGTTCGGCGGAATCTCCGTACAGGCGGGCCATGGATGATGATGCTGGTTAAGAAGATGAGGCCCGCATATGTGTTCCTCGGACTCGTATTGCCTCGATTAGTGTGTCCAAGGTGACTGATGCGAGCAATCCATGCAAATGCGAGGCACCGAGAAACCGCTTGTGTTTTAGCGCTCTGAGGGCCCACTACGATGGTCTTCGTGGTTGTTAGTGGTGTCTGCCACCGGAGGATAGCAAGATGATATGTGTGGGGTGTCCTGTCCATGTTGTCACATGGGGACCCCCTTTGGTTGTGCGACGGCTGGGTGAACATGCAAATGCTGCCCATTCCATGCGGTGCATGTTTTGGGATGTAGGCCGGAAACCAGGGGAAGTCTTTGGGCTTCTAGAGTGCTGTCAGCTTAGTTTGTGTTCATTCGTGACCACTGGACTGCTGTTGGTTAGCGATGACGGTGCACTTGGTGGCGAGGTTTGATCGACCCGTGACCCACTCCATTGCAGACAATTTTTGGACCATTCTTGTCCTTTGGACAACCATAGAAACTAAATTCCCGTAGCTTTTCGTGTATGTACATACTTGCTCAAGCCATTTTGCTTATTATGAAGCTTTGTTTGACGCTGTTTTGGCGGGGCGTGCAAATGAACAACCGAATATGGTATTAGCAGGCTTGAAACGTATTACTACTCACAGGATTTACAGATTGCTCGAAGCAGCACTTAGTCGCGATCGGATAAAAGTTGGTTGGCGTCTCGCTATCACACCCTCCTAGACGTCACGCCCGTCGTGGTCATTATGGATTTCTTTGTCAGGAAGAAAGCCAGACCGCGTCAGTCCTCTGTGTCAGGCCGTGACTCGAGGACGATCACCCACACGTATCGGAAGAGCGAAGCTTCCTTTGCATCAGGCAGGCGCAGTCCCACAAGCTCTGAGAACGGACATCCTGCCTCGCCATCGAATACGATACTACGAGCTAACCACATTTCGAACACGGAATATGACAGATTATCCCGCTTTTCCAGTGCGACAGCCCAGTCGGATGGTCATTCGACCCACCTGTCTCAAGTGTTTCAGAAGCAACACGGCGATGAGTTCGAATTCCCGCGCCCCGAAAGAGACGAAGATATTGAGGCTCTTTTCTCTGTTGTATCCGCGACGCGGGAACTTTCGAACGTTGACCACCTCTCCATCGAGCAGAAGTGGAAAATGGTTTACGCTGCAGAGCAGATCCGGTGGCAACAAGAGAGAAACAGAGAGGAGCAGGCCAGGAAGCAGGGCGAGGCGGGCGGCGCTGGTCCGACTGGCGATGGGTCTCCTCAGTGGTATATAAGGAAATTTATGGATGGTACCATCACGCCGAAGGAGGCGTCCAGTGTCTGGGTATCACTGAGGGGACATGAAACTAGGTACGACGAATATGGCCGAGTGTTGTTTGGCTCACAATGATCACAGTTGGCTTGAAACCTTTCTCTTATGGCGAGGCACCGCGGTTCTGGCACAAGCATTAACACAGATCAGTCGTAAGAAGGACAACAGGTACGTTTACGGTATTCGGTCGTGCCGAGATTCAAAACTAAGCCACCAGAAATGCCACCGATATTGCCCTGGAACACGAGATTGCCAAGTGTTTGAAAGTGATATTCAATAACAATGTAAGGATTCCCTTAGAGTTGTTCTCGCATGGATCCCACGACCTCCACTAGGTCAGGGTTCGGGAAGCGGTTAAAAGCCCGAATATCGTGACTCAAATTATCTCCTCACTCAATTCCCCGAGTCTATCTACTCGTCGAACTATAACTGAAGTTATCCTATCTATCGTCCACTGTAGCGAAGATTCGTTGGAACATGTCATCAATGGGTTCAAATCACTTAGTGAAAGCCAATCTAATGGACAACCGGCAGGATGTTACGAGTACTGGTTTGGCTCGTTAAGAACTGCCATTCAAGGGAGAGGTAAAATGGGTAGCCTTGTTGGTGCGAGTGACGAGATTAGGAAGACCGGCGGAAGCGACACTGCGTTGACTGAGTATGCGGTCTGTCGATTTAGTCCTTCCTGTATGTCATCGTCCTGATAAATTTTCCTGAAAGCTCTGCAGTGTGGCCCTCATCGTGCAAATATTGCACAATATCAAGGATTTTGATCTCAGAATAGACCACCGCTCGCGTATGGATTCATCTGGACTTCATATTATCATCACACTCTGCCGCGAGCTTGAATTCGTTAACATAAACAAGCAACTCAATGACCTCGAACGCCTCCTGGAAGAGGACGCGTCGCGGCTCCGCGAACGTGAGGACGAAAGAGTATTACGTGACTTTGCCAATCCAGAAGATATCTGGACGGCTTTACGAGCTCGTACATGTGGTTCGCGTGCAGAGGACTACTTTCTCTCGATTCTCCGCCATCTATTGTTAATCCGAGAAGGGGACTCCCAGCTGGTATACTACTACCGACTGCTGGATCTACTCGTGACGGATGTAGTGATGGACCACAAGCTTGGCAGTGCTGAGCAAAGGTTGGGTCATTCAGTGAGAAAGCTGATAGCACAGTTGAATGAAGTTGATCGGTTGCGAATGGCCGAGGACGATGCTGTGAAAGCTCGTTCACAGGCGCTTCACCTCAAACTGGAGAAAGAGACGTTGGAAGAGGAGATATCCCAGGGTTTTGACGGCCTGGTTGGGCAACTCAAGGAGAAGGTAACCCACCTCGAACAGAAACTTAATACTGCACGCGATTCAACAGTACGCCTTCAAAACCAGCTTGAGACGCAGAAAGCGGGATACGAAGAGAGGATAGCACAGTTGGAAGCCCAAATCATGGAACTGTTCAGAATGTTAAAGGAGATTGGGAAGGATGCTGAGGAGATCATCGAGGCAAACTCTGGCTCCATGGACCGCAAGACACTCATCGAGACTCTCAATAAACATTTTGAAAGAACCAAGACTATCGGCATTCTGGAAGGCCGTGGTAAGAAAAGCAAGAAACGTGGTAGCGGATGTGAGGATGGGTCTGATGACTCTGGGAAGGGATCCCAAAAGTCAACACCGCAGAAGGCAGATAGGAAGCGACGTGGTCACGCTGCCCATCGAAATCCCAGCGGGTCGACAAAAGTTCTCAGCCATTCGAGCGCCATAATTGGGCGAGAGTCCCAATTCATGGATGCTGACGAGGCAGATGTTCAACAGCAGATCAAGCACCAGTTAGTTGCAGGCGCCAACATTGTGAGTAGTCCTCGCTACTATGACTACCGACGTTAAATCAGTCCATAGCTCTCCTCGGAAGACGGTCATATGGCGAGCCCTCGCACTATTCGAGGCTCTCCGATGCGCACCAACCGGCCTATACCTAGTGAGGCAGCGTCATTGCCTCGCTCAGTCCGTTCGCCCAATCTGTTGTCTCCTGGGCTCGATTGTTCATTTGAGAAGAATGATGCTGACTCGGACATTCACAGTGACCGACGCAGCCTTCCGAACGAATCAGAGCAGTTAATGCGAAGTGGTTTCGATGTTACTCCCGACGAGGCTTCGGTCTCGTTAGCTGATTCCTTCAGTCCGGGAGCCGCACGGTCTGGCCCGCAACCATTAACCTTCACAGAACAGCTTGCACAGCGCCTTCATGCGCACGGACGTGCACCGTCATTACCTGCGGCAAGCGCAACGCCAATTTCGACCCTCTCAACGCTCTCTGAAGAGACTGACCGTGCCATTTCTGCGCTTCCACCTGTCCCGTGTTCTCCACCACGGGAATCGTATGAAGATGGATCGCAACCATCGTCCCCGCCGCCATCTCCTCCTCCACCTCCACCACCTCCACCACCACCACCACCACCTCCTCCTCCTCCTGGTCACATAAGATATCCCCTTCCGGTTTCGTCTCTCCCTCCACCACCACCGCCGCCGCCGCCAGTGAAGGGTGTTGCATCCGCACCTAGCTCTACTCGAGCGTCAATGTTATTGAGAGGGGACCTCAGTGTAATGGTCTCGGCGCGGAAAGATATGCCATTTACTCCAAGTACAAAAATGAAACAGCTGCAGTGGGATAAATTAGCTCAGCCGCAGGTGGAAAAAACACTCTGGAATGATGAAGATGCGAAGAAGGAACAGGAGATGCTTGCTAAGCTGCAAGCAGATGGTGTTTGGGTTGAAATGGAAGAAGATTTCAAAGCGAAGCAACTCATGATTAATCTGCTGGGTTGGCGCATTTCAGGCCTTACGCTCGAGTCAAAGCTAACCTGTCGCACAAGCTCGACAAAAACAAGCTGAGTTGAAAAGTGTGCTTGATCCTCAAACAAAGAAACGTGTTGGTAAGTGACTCGCTGAATATTCTACCACACTCTGATATTTATTTCCCTCATACTTCTCTACAGAGATCCTTATTCAACGGGTGAAGAAGCTCCAACCGGAGGAAATTGCCCGGAAGATACAACAGTTTGATCAAGACATGTGCACTGAAGTCTTTCTCCGTGAACTCAAGCCAGTCCTTCCTACCCCAGAACAGGTAAGCGGTATCGAGTCTTCGAAGAAGTAGTTGTTCAAGTGTACTGCAGGTGGGCAAGCTCAACGTGTATCGCAATGCGGAACCAGAGGAGTTGGCAGGCTTGCATGCCTCGGATCGTCTCATGGTCAAACTGATTCAGATCAAGCGACTTGGCCCCCGGATTGAAGGAATGTTGTACAAGTGCAAGTTCGAAGAACAGTGGTTGTTGTTAGATGATGTGAGCTCCTCCGTGCCCGTTCGCGACTCATGCTGAGTATCCGCAGGGCACACAAAAGGTTGCCGAAGCCTGCGATGTCTTAATGCATGCCAAACACTTCAAAGAAGTGCTGAATGTCGGTCTCGTCCTTAGCATGCACGCCCTTGGCTGACGTATTTCCAGCTCATCCTAATGATCGGAAACTACATGAATGGTACTGGGATCAAGGGAGGGGCGTTTGGCTTCAAAGTTAGTAGCATCAACAAGGCAAGGAAAACCATCGACCCATTAGATACTGGCTAAGTGACAAACAGCTTGTCGACACAAAGTCCGTTAACAATACGACCCTTCTGCATTTCCTGGAGCGCACTATACAAAACCATTTCCCTCACATGGACGAGTTCTTGGATGAGCTCTCGAAACCTGCAGAGGCTTACAGAGGTGAGGTGTCCCTGTGCATACCATCAGTTGGGATCTCTCATACTCTATAGTGAACATGCAAGATGTACGGAAAGACCTGGGCGTCCTGCGGGAAGGATTGAAACGCATCCATCAAGAACTTAACGATCACTACAGTGACATCGACCAAAACGACGGCTTCAGTCGGCAGATGTGGCAATTCGTTGTAAAGGCCAACTCCAAACTAGAAGATCTCACCGACGACGTTACTCATACTGAGACAAGCCTCGCCGAGGTCATCCGCTATTATGGAGAAGACGAAAAAAACATATCGTCGACCGAGTTTTTTGCAGTATTTAAAACTTTTGTTACTTCATTCAAGGTGAGCTGGGTGCAGTCACATCCAAGTCTAGGCATCTCCCTGATTTTTGGTGCAGAAATGCAAGGCAGATAATCGCAGTGCGGCGGAGGAGAAACAAGCAACAGAGAGGCGAAAACAGGCCATGGCGGAATCAAGGAAACAACGCCTAAATGACCAACGATCGGTTGCTGACGAAGAGGATGAGGGCGTGTTAGATAACTTGCTCGACAAGCTGCGAAATGGCGACTCCATCGTACGGAGGGACCGTAAAATTCGCAAACCAGATACCAAACCTGCGCTCCCCGTTCTCGACACGAGTACAATTTCCGACAAAGCCAAAGGCATGCTAGCGCAGCTAAAGGCTGATGGCTTTGATGCTTCGTTGCCTGCTTCTCCAAATTTCACTGCTCCAAGGAGGCGCGCGCGAAGACGAGTTCCGGAGACGTTGAGCGAAGCTGGGGAATCTCAAACTGACCTGACACTGGCTATCGATGCTCGAGCAAATACACCGGATTTGGCACTAGACACGGGATCGGACACCACATTTGCTTAATACGTGACATGTTTTCCTATTTATACTGTACCTTCATAGTGACATGTACACTAAATCTGCATTGTCAAGCGGATTATTCACCAGCGACATGTTCAGCTCGTCGGCCCACGAGACCTGGGTGTCTTCAGGTAGCCGTGACCTTTAAAGCACCTTGGCCTAGTACTGTCAACTTCCTACCCGCCACTGACTTTACAGTGATCTTGGCCGACGTCAGTGAAATCCTAGGCGATGTGATAATTTGTATTTCAATGCGCACCGACACTGCTAATGGTTGGGTCAGGGTTGCCCCACCAGTACGGGAAGCTGATGATGTTTCCACCGGCACCTGTCATGTTACCTTCAGATGAAGGATTTCGGACAAAGTGAAACGGCCGTACCGAAGACTGCAAAGTTGAGGATGAAGTAAATTATTGACGACCCGCCGTCTAGGGCAGCAGACGTCAGATCTTATGCAAGACGTGAATAACCGAGATAAATGTGAGATGGTGGCCAGTCGTACAGTTATACTTCATGTACCATTTCGGTCTCCTTGTCCTCGCCCACCACTGGCTGGCGAGTCCTATGACGAAGCCTGGCCACCACGCGCCTTTGATATGTCGCGTAAGCAGCTCAGGTGTATGGGCGTATTCAAGTCGGGCGCACCATTAACGGCATATGGTAACCATCCGACGTACGTCAAAATAACAGGCATATTCAAGTATGACCAAAAGCGCTGGCTGGAGGTTTGTTGGGCGACATCGTGTATACGTATATGAGCGTAACGCATTCACCTTGGATACAAACGATGCATGAAATACAGCGGGAAAGGTGCCAGAAATCCATATAGGTGCCCTAACGGAAGCTTTGTCTTCTCAATACACTTAGTGTACTGTGGGAGAACAACGGCATCAAACCTGAAAGTAAAGCTTTCCCGGGGCATAGAGTTCCCTTGCCAACGCGCCCCAAGTTATAGCCGCGGAATTGATTTGTTGTGCATTCCAGCCCGACCAAAGTCGTGTGCCAATCGCTATCGGACATCAAGGTAAGCTGAGTTATAACGACTTCTGAATGGCACAGACGATCTTGTAAGTCTTCCCTGTGGGTGCCGACGATTGATTTGTATAAAATATAGTTAAAGACTATCATATATTAGTATCTCCAGAGCACCGAGGAAAGATTCACATACTTGCTCCGATAATTGTACCACTCAGCTGGGCAACGAAAGTGGAACGGGGTGGGACTTTGGCATACTGCCCTGGTATATAATATAAGCGCCCTCCCATGCCACGTAACGCTTTAAGCCACCTAACCTAGTTTGAGATCAGCCACCATGTAGAGGGTTTGATACCCTGTATTGTAGCCGTACAACTTGGCATACATATTCCGTATAGGTTGCTGGGGATGAAGATATGCCTTTCTAACAATGAGCGTAAGCAAATAAGATAGCTCTTTCAGCGCACCGCAATAATTTGCACGAGAACCGAACATGTGCAAAGCTGAAACCCAGTCACAGCATAGATAAAACTCAGAACAACCGCAACTATGAATGCTGAATAGCAGGAGAATGATTAGCAGCAATGCCAAAGACATGAGCACTGGCCTACCTATTGCTGTGAAGACGATGATAGACCACCAAGGTAGTAAGTTGATATCAGCATAGGCTGTGCCAATCGCCAAAGCCAGAGAGGTTCCGAAGAGTGTAATATACCACCATTGTGGCACCTCCTTGTATGCTTTCATTTTTTGAAAATGAACACTGGGGACGGGGTTCAGTACGACAAAGCTGGGCATTCCAATAACCAGTCGCACTCGTCAAATTCTTGGCCTGCCTTCAGGAAATTGAAGTCTTTGAATGCTGCCCAAAGTTCCCTCCGGTGCCAAAGAATAACATGAGAAAAGGCAGCTCCCATGGACGCATAGCCTGCCAACTGGGAGACAGCGAAAGTTGTTGTCATATATCTACCCGTCGGTTATTCACGCTAGTATGGGAGAACGATGAGACTCACGGAGGACCTACTACCGCGTATTTCTGCGTGTCGAGTTGATATCGAGAATCGAGTATCGAAGTCTGGTTGTACATCGAACCCTTCCCGGTGAAAAGGGAGGACGACATGAAAGGGAGCCCTCTGGAATACCCTTGAAAAACGTCCTTATAGTAGCTCACCACTATTCGTGCGGAACGTTAATTCTTAAAAAGAAGAAATCGCAGGATACACACTCATGAGGATATAACAGAAGGAAATGCCAACCCAGGCAGACACTTGAGTCTGGAGGGGCCAGAAGAGCGGATAGGCTTGTGTGATCAGAGTCCAATCGAACGCAAAGGACACGAGACCTAAGCCTTCGTTGGAAGATCCTGCACCAAACAAGTTGCGAACGAAAGACGATCTTCCGTTATCGATAAGACAAACGGCTGATACTGCTGTCAACATAGGGAACATCCAAGTTGGAATAATCTCCTATTGGTGGAGTGAGCTGACACCAAACGTAATCCAGGGATCTCACCCAGCAAAATATGGCAGTGAAGACTATAAAAGCACTGTGAGCAGCCGAGACAGATCGCATGATGTTATGCGTACCTATCCAAAAATACTTCATCTTCCGATGGTTAAGTAGTCCGCCCAGATGCATTGATTGCAACAAGGATATAGAGGGTAATTGACTGGGATACAGAGCATGGGTAGGCCACACGAGCAAATTCCGAAGTACACCAGCAAAACCGTATCCGATTAACTAGGAAACGAGTACAATAACAGGCGGTTCATGTGTGATGCGACGAACCTGTGAAGCAAAAGTCTGGAAGATGGCGGAAATGGGGTGGAGGTTAATGCCGTAGAAGAGATCGAGAGTAGCGATAATCCCTATGGATGACGCAGTAAGTGATGCAGTTGACGCCATGACCGTAATACAGGTATGCTCCTTGATGTTGAATGGTCCGGGATTGAGGTGTCGCCAGAAACCAGTCGAAGGCATCATGCGATGCATCTCATGGTTGAGCGGTCAGAAGAGTGGGACAAAGGAAAATCCCTAAGAAGCTCACAGCGTTTCCAAGCGCATACGATATGATAAGCTGGAAGAGAGAGGAAACAGTTGTCGCCTGAGGTTTCCAGAAGTAAATTTCTGAGAGCACGGAACCTAACATGACGGCCTGTCAACGCAACATCGAGCGACAAAGACTAACCAGAATACCAAATATCGCCAATCCAGTGCCAATGACCCAAAAACGAAACGTGAGTGCAGGCAGAGTCGGGTTGTCTTCAGCAGATACGATCTATGAAACTTGTTCTGAGAGACTCTTTGAGTTGGGCACCTAACCTTACCAAGGTCGTGATATCAAGTGCATCTTTGACAACGTGTGACTGGGCAGACGACCACTCGGGATCACTAAACTCAGCACATGGCACAACGGCAGGCGAGTACTGCTTGTCTCTCACGGAGCACTCCTTGTCCATGAAAGATAGCGGGAAATCGTGGAGCTCACCCAGAATGAGTGTGTAACGGTCATTTTATACTGCCGGCTAAACAGACACCCGTATTTCCTTAAACATAGATCAACTGAGTAGCAGGATAGGACAAATAACAAAAGACCATCGCAATAATGTGGGAGCCCTCTACGGTATCCAATAATCGGATCGTTTATGTCCCATTACAGTATATGTTGTTTACGAGATAACTGTCGCCGGCCTCGTGTTACTCCGTGCTAAGCCCCATACCGCTCACGAGCCTAGACAAATGACTGTATTTCAACCAACGACCCTTGGCGAGGAAGACAGCTGCAGAACGCACCGCATCTTGTACCATGTGCACATACCCCGAATAGCCCTCAGCATATTTTCCGACTTCCTTCGCCTTACTAGCGCCTAAACCTACTCCCTGCGCATATATGGCCGTTTGACTGGACGAGTAAATCAGCCCTAAAGATGACCCGATATTGCGAAAAAAATACACACATAGGGTCCACACGACCGTCGCCGTCGGTCCCCAAACCGGACCCTTCCTTCCATCCCATCATCTTTAACAACTTATTTCCGACATTACTTTCGTCCTTGCTCGGGGCAGCTGGAGGGAGAGGAGGAGAAGGTACCGGAGGCGGGCCTTCTGCATGCCGCTTCTTTTTTGCGGCTGCACCACCGTTTTCCGGAAGTGGGACCTCCGGCTGATTATGCATGATACGACGCTCGGATGCCCGATCTCGGTACTTTGGTGGTTCTGTCTCTGACTGCATCGCAGACGCTTTCCGGGCCGCGACAACTTTCTGACGTGCAATCTCTCGTAAATTGGCATCTCTGAAGTTTTTCTGTGACGGGGATTAGCAGGAATAAGCAATTACGAATATACTGCAGATGTGAGGAAGACCTTGTGAAGATCGGACTCCTTGTTGTGCCTCTTCAACTGCTCAATACTTTTAAATTGCCTCGCACACAAAAGGCACGCCATAGTTGCAGTGTCAGAGTACTCAAACTCTTCTTCCACCGGCTCCGGTGTTGGGCCCGACGACGGGGTGTTTGATGCTGCCAGTGTCTGTAAGAGAGGGATCTCATGACGATGAGCCTGTTGTTATGCGCCAGACAACCAACAGTTACAGGAGGTTGAGAAGTTAGCCCCTCTTTGAGTTCTTCTTGCACTTGATTCCATTTCTGTATGTTGTTCACGGTCTGAAGAGAATACATTCAATGGTGTAGACCCGGTCGCTGCTACCGAAAATTGTCGTACCTTCTTGCTAGCAATCATCGGCGGGACTTTCTTGGCCACGATAACTATTGGTCGTCAACACCCTGGAAATATCCACACATAAAATTACGGCACCCTTATCTTCTTCGACAGTTAATCCTTGTTCTGCTTCTTCTTCATCCCCACCCGCAAAGTCCTCAGCAGAGAAACCGAGTGAAACGGGCGCAGAACCCTTCGATCCTGATGATGGCGTGGGCTTACTGCTAGTCCCTGCCTTGCTGAAATTCAATGTCACTGGCTTGTCTGATACTGGTAACGTGGAGGGAAGAGGTTGCTTTTTGGCAGCGTCATCTGCATCAGAAATGAGGGAAGAATCCAAGCGTGGTTGAAAGCATACGCGCCTTTAGTCCTCTTCTTTTTCTCCTTCGCGGGAGCAGAGGCAGGTTGCGCTTGCGCTGGTGAGGGCTCCTCGACTTTGAAATCAAGCACTGCAACAGTCGCCGACTCATCCCAATACTTGACGAAGGTCCCCTCAACACCGCCGAGGTTGATGGATGACGGAATAGCAGTTTCATCGCGCAGCATGACGTCTGGCACAGGTTGAAATGAGTATGGGTGTGCAAACGAAGCAGCAACAGGTTTATCAGAAATGCGAAAGCCTGACGGATGGATGTGTGACGACATGGTGTTTGCCAATACCACAGAGGCAGCCTGGGTAAATGGTAAATTACCTCAACACCAATTAGCAACATTTTTTTCCGTACCTGTACATCGACAAATTCGACGAAGGCAAACTGGAAACTAGCCAAGGTAACCCTATCCTTGATAAGGATTATTCTCTTCATTCCCTTGTGACCTTCCTTGCCAGGTCCCCCAGAGCCCATCATTGCTTGAGCTATTGCTTGAGGGCCTGACAGGGCGTCCAGGCCACGGAAGAGCAACACGGCAGCTGGGGAGTTGCCGATGTCCCGAGTACCGTCGTTCAAGTTTTGTCGACCTCGACCCCTGTCATGTGGAAGAGCGCTCTGTGAATAGTCAATTTTCACTCGGCGTCCATTATGAGGTACGCCCATCTCAAGTGCTTTGTAGTAAGCAGTACTTGCGGAGGCGCCGTGCGACGCAGGGGGCGGTACTTGGACGAACGGGAACAACGGGTCCACGAAAGCGCGAGCATGTTCCACGCTTGCGAATTGGGCAAATCCGAAGCCCTTTGATAAACCTTCAAAAATCCAACGGCCATAGATGTCAATGCACGGCACAGATACAGATACGAAGGGGGCAACTGCCTGTTGATCTATCTCTTATTATGGTGACGGACTCGATGTTGCACCCGTGACTGGAGAGGTAAGCCTGCAACTGGAGCACAAGATGGATTTAGTTTGGTATTCGAAAACATTCGAAGTGTATCGACAAACATCCGCCTCCGAAAAGTCTGGGTCCAAGCCCAAGAATATGACGTGCGCACTGGGTTCGCTAGGAACCAGTCGTTTCTTACTCGGGAAGCCTTTTCCGTGTCGAGCGTCTGTGTGATCATGCGAGTGATCCTGCTTGTGCGGGGGTTGACTGTAGCCGTCATAACCGGAACCACCGTATGACTGGGCCTCGTAGCCCTGCTGTGAGGATTAACCTTGGGAAACGACAACTGCACAAACACGTACGCCATTATTGTATTTTCGACGTTTACCTTCGCCATGGTAGTCGTCGTCCCGGCCTCTCGCAGATCTGTCTTCAGCATCCCAAGAGCTATAGTCACCCCAATGGTCTTTGCCCTGATCCCAATCACGGTTATAAGCCATTGTCAGTAATAGGAGCGGCGACAGAGGAGGTGATGGTACAAAACGAAAAGTCAAGCTGGCGCGCGGGCACTGTCACGGTCACAGCGTGGAGAGGAGCAAATAAGACACAACAACTCTCCTGCTCAGCAGCGTCCACCATGGCTGTACCAAGTATGTGCCGAGCTTTGAAACCGCCCCCAGGATACTGACAGTTGGCATATATAGGCTTTGTACGGGTAAGAGAATGTAATTTCAGTTCAAAAACGTGTGTGTTGACCTGGTATGTACACGCAGCTCGATCCCGCCATCGAGCGATGGAACCACATGGTGAGTTTCATTCGCCTGTGACATACCCGACTTGTTCACTCCTGTAGCGTGAGGATGCCTACAAACACTTCAGGTTCACTCGTCGTACTAGCCTGATCGCTTTCACCGGTTGCGTGCTCATTCCATCAGTCATCTACTACGTAGCTTCCAAAACCCAGGTAGGTCCCGGCTCTAGCCTGGTGTACCAAGATTGAATAACCTGAACCGTGCAGTACAAGTTTAGGTGGACGGGAAAGCGGAAGGGCGATTCACTCGTTCAATCATGATTCATTTTACGCTGTTCGCTGGCTTAGCCTGGCAAGTAGTAGATGTACACACGCGAGGGTGCGGAACAAACCTTCAGAGTTTTTTGCAGAATTCTATGGCCACCTTGCAACCGTAACCGACCATCGTGCTGAGCAGAGCGTGAGCTGGTGCACGCTGGGAGTGATGACCCACGGCGACGTGGAGGTGACCGAGCTCGTCGTCTCGGAATTCACGAATAACGTCCGACAAGAGTGTTATGCTGGGGTGTGAAGATGATAGAGAGTCGAGCTCCTTCAGTTGGCTTTAGATTCAAGGGAAGGGAAGGGATAAGCACCGGGGGATGCAATTCACGGAGAAAGGCGTCCGTACTCATCGTAGTGTTCCCCAATGACCGTTTCGACCGCCTCAGTGCAAGCCATGGCAGCCTCTTTACCCATAAGTGCCGTAGCAACACCGAGTCCGAACCCGGCAGCCTTGGCGACGTCGGACAGAATGGTCGGTCGTATGTGGTGCTGCATCTGCAGCTTATCCATCACGGTGAGATGGTGTCTTTCTTGATCCCACATGTCCTACGTAGCGACTGTATGGGATCCGGGGCTGCTTTGAACAACTTGAGGAGGGCTCACCTGAATCAATGGACCGACTTTCGGGTCACCTCCCAGAACTGCCATTTGACCCCGATAAATCCAGTTTGCTGCCAGCTCACCAGCCTGGTCTACGCGCAATGCAGCATCTAGCACCCTGGCGTTGATCCGGGGTTATGTCCCGAGGTGAGGCAGAGACCGCCACGTCTCTTGCCCTACTGGAATTCGTGTAAACTTCCGACGCTCTGGTGTTGAGTTGGCGCGCCCACGAGGTCGAAGCACGACAGACTCGACCATGTAGACAAGGAAGCATCGTTGACGTCAGAGTCAGAGCTCTCGGAGGCTGTCCCGGAGTCAAGTCTTGGTACATAACTACACAACCTCGACAATGGAATTTCCGCTTGTACAATCACTTTCGACGCTCTCAAACCAACAGAAGGCAGTTCTTTCGAAAGGTAGTGGCTGTATTGTCCACTGTTACGACGCGTTCATTGTGTGCACAGGTGGCTTCAAGGACATTGCAGACCTCCTTCTGGCTACTCCCAGCGAGCTCTCGAGAACTTGCCGAATCGCACCCCAAGAAGCAAACGAGATCATTGCCCGCATATGTCAAGAACAGGCGCAGCCGCCGCGACGCCTCGCAGACATCGTCGCAGATGAGCGCGACGAGATCTTTACTACCGGGGACGCCGAGCTCGATACTCTCCTTGGAGGCGGCATCAGAACTGGCATGATCTGGGAGGCAGCCGGTGAGAGGTGAAAAGTCGGCGTAGTTGTAGCTATGATCGATGCTAACAGTTGTCGTTAGTGCTGCTGGAAAGACTCAACTTGGTCTTCAGCTATCGCTGTTCGTCCAGCTACCACCAAGCCTTGGCGGCCTCTCCGGAGCTGCGTGTTATATCATGGTTGCCTCCCGCCTACAAACAACACGTTTGGAACAGATGCTAAATGCTCATCCCATGCTTTCACCCTCGACATGCAGTCTTTCAAACATCCAAACCGTCCAAACGCCAACCATAGAAAAACTCATTTACGTCCTGTCTACCTTCCTTCCGCAGTATATCTTGACACGGTCTTCCGATTCGACCTCAAGACCTTTGAAGCTTGTGGTCATAGACGCCCTCGCAGAACTGTTTCATGATATTGCAAGGACGACAACTCAGACTCTTGTGGAGCGGTCTCGAAAAATATCAGAGATCTCTATCCTGCTGCACCAGCTGGCGAGTAGATACCGCATCGCTATTTGGGTTTTGAACGAGGTCACCGATGTTCTCGCACGCGACCAACCTCCGGACAACGCTGCAGTGGGCTATCGTGGCCAAGCAATGTGGTTCGGTTGCGCTAACAGTATTCCTGGCGAAGATAGGAAAGAGGCATCACTTGGCCTCGCATGGGCTAACCAGGTCAACGCTCGGATATTCCTCTCCCGGACGGGCCGACGTCGTTATCTGGGAGAAGGGGAAAATGACGAACCAACCTTGATTAGACGCCTTTCCATCGTATTCAGCTCAGTGTCGCCGCCAGCATCTTGCGATTACATCGTCACAACACAGGGTATTCGTGTAATCGCAGGGAGCACCACTGTAGCTCACGAGACACCTGTGAACACAGTGTCCAGTTCGCACAAGGCCGATGACGGCAACCAATATGTCCAATTACCACCGTTGGATATTGGATGTATCGAGGACAGCCGTGTTGCAGAAACTAGAGCACCGACAGCCAGACTTTGTCCCAGAGGACGAATGGGAATCTTTCTGGGCTTTAAACGCTTTACCAGAGGACGCATACAGTCTGGTGGACCTGGGCAGTTTGTCTCCCTCGGCTGCGACATGACATGGTTCCCAGCTCGGTAGAACAACAAATGCGAATATATTTCGTTCAGCATGAGGGCAACCAACCACCTACGCAATGAATACCTGGACGTCTGGACTTGGGAAGTCGATCATTCCGTTGCACCTCAGCTAGTTTACTCTTCTAGGTGCGCCGCAGGCGTCCAAACGCGGCGGATTGGCAAGCTAGGCTTTCGCGTTCTTGTACACTGCGATCGTTCCAGGCGCTTGTCCGCCGTACGACACTCAAGATAGCTGCACTAACCTTACCGAAAATACCGAGACTAACCAGGTTTGCTTCACGCTGGTAATCTACATATATGATTCAGTAATTCGATAGCTCCTATAACAACTACGATTGGAGGCAAGGACTTAGATGCCAGTACCACAGTGCTAAGGGAGATATCGAACTCGGCGCCACACTTGGATGTGGCATTCGATGGTTCCGGAACAGGGTGAGCCATGCGGATGCGCACTTGCACAGAACGGTAGGAATGCATGGCAAGTACTGCGAGATAAGTAGCTGCTTGGACGGACTCCAGAGGTACTGCTGCCGTACACTAGTTGTGAACTGTCCGCGATTTGCTGAAGACATGAGCGGAATCGCTGTATAAATTATGGCTACTCGTGTACAAATGAATTTCATTTCAATCTAACAAAACCAAGTCACGATCGCCACGTAAAAAAGATAGATCGAGAAAGGGCAGAGTAAGAGATAGACAGGGGCATGAAGTTATGTCAAAGGTAAGCGGATCAGAATATTTGGCTCCTGGTTCTGTTCCCTGTTCCAACTCGATTTACGCTGAGTCGTGAGATGGAAACAATAATATCACAAGGTGTTCATATCTCAATCCCGTCTACGGCCCCAAACGTGTTCTCCCCCGAGTAGCTGACGTAAAGGAAATTGTCCTCATCCCTGAAATATCGTGGTCAGCCTCATCAATCGTACGGTGAGTGTGCGAACTGACTTGTGCTCCTCATATATTGCGCTCATAAGAGCAGCCGTCGGAGGTAGAACCTCATCGACGAAGATGAAGATGGCCTTCTCGGGAGGAAGCTTGATACGCTTCCTGATGACATATACGAACTGACCAACGGTCAAATCCTGGATGTCGTGACGAGCACGAATCAGCCACTCGTTTCAAGTGCACACGTGGTTGATGGCACCCACAGATGGCACCAGATACTTCTTCTTGTCAATGGTCGGGATATCCGTGCGGTCGGCCTTCTCGCAGATAACCTGAAACCGGCGCCTCCCGCGTTAACTCCTGTTTCTGCGATACGATGGATACTAACAGGAATGCGATCTGGATACTTCTGTCGAATGCGCTCAGCTTCTTGTTTGCGCTTCTCTGCAGGGGATCACCCAGTGTATTGTTAATGGTTGAACTGCGGAACAGGTCCGATAGCGTACCAAACGGGTGTTCGTCCTTGAATTTCGACCTCATAACGCACAACCTAACGTCTGGAGGGCAGTAGCGAGGTTGACTTGCAGTGGGGACTTGAGCGTGGGCGTGGGTGGTCGAAGTACAGGAATGAAGTTGCAGGCAGGCTCAAAGTGGCTTTCAAAAGGCTCCTTGCAGCGGCGACACGTGACAGGCGCATGACTTGGGCATGTTGGCCCTAACGCAACCAAATTAGGCAATGACACCCCCCATCCAACATATATTATTATATTATTGCAAGACGACGATTGACAGAACAAAAACACACACAAGTCCCACTGAAATGTTTTCTCCAGCGTATTAGTGATATGAATTGTGATTGTGATGATGATGATCAAGAGGAAGGATATGGTGTCACGTGACATGGATACCTTTTCGAACTCTTCTGACGTGTTACTTCTGGGCTATTAACGATTTGAGAATGCGGCTGCTCTGGCTGTTTTTGCCTTTGCTACCGGTGGTGCACTCGTCGCACGGGAACACAACAGATGACGATCTTCTGTGGGGCGTATACAGGCCTGGTCTATACCTCGGCCTCAAGCCAAGGCTACCTCACTCGCTAATGACCGGTCTCATGTGGTTTGGCACCCAGAACTACCAGTCATTGACTAGTATGTCTTCACACGTCTTTTGCTTGTTTCCTCGATACTCATATGCACAGAAACACGTCACGCGTGTGACCAGGGCGACGGTCTAGACAGCTACACTTGGACGACCTATGATCCTCGCCAAGGCGGCGTGCAGGTCATCAAGGACAGCCCAAACAATGTGGAAATTACGACGGAGTTGTTGAAGATACCTGGCGGGAACCACGGCGGCAGCTGGGCAGTCCGTGTCAAGGGAAAGCCAATTAACCTAGGTGTGTGTTCATGAAGCCGACCTTTAGTTGTCCGAATCCGACAATGTTTAATAGCGTATCCATCACGAATCTCTGCAATGTTCTATGTGGGAATAGAGGGACTGGGTGGTCTCGATATGATTACAGACGAGGATGAGAACGTGCGTAGTGTCGACGTCTCCCAGACGGTAATGCTTACGCTCGTAGGGTATCGACGGACCTGTCGAGTTTACTGGGAACACCCCAGATCTCGACGAATTCACTCTCCGCATCATAGACGGTGTGTATGGTTTGGAGATGAGTACCCCGCGTGCCTTACTCGGTTTTGCTAGGACCTAATAACAAGGCTATCACAAGGGGACCTCATGCGGAAGATTTTGTCAACAGACTAGGAAGAACTCATTTTGTCGGTTTACGCGTCGGAGCAAATGAACTCTGGACCGCTAAAGGTAAGGACTCTTTATCAGTTATTCTCTTGCATCACGCTGTTGTAACAATTGTTGTCGACATCGCAGAAGGGATCCTTCAAAGCATGCTTGGCCGGGCGTCTCCGCTCGCAGAGAAATATCGTCAGGTGGAGCCTGCCCCTGATCCCTCATTCATACTGCAACTTCCGGATGAATCTGTAACCGGGAGCAATTTATACGCAGTACAGAAGTTATTTGACGGAGAATTCCAATTTGACGTCATTTTCCAAAGTGGTAGTGCGACGCAGGCACTTGACAGTGAGTTATTGACGGCACTGCATATTGATCCTTTTACGAACCAGCACGCAGGCACAGTCCTTGATCTAGGGATCGCTGCATCGACGACCTCATTCACAGATCGGTTCAGGACTATATTCCCAATACGCGAGTTGGACCTTGCACTAGACCTTGAAAGGTTAGAGTCTTTCAGCAAGGCGATTACGTCCAATTTGTTCGGTGGGATTGGCTACTTCTACGGAACGTCTATCGTGGACAAGGCTTTCGCTTATGAATGGGACCAAGAAGACGAATACAGCTATGATGAGGATGACGAACAGTACAACTTCCCGCATGGACCTAGGCTCACTGAACCCAAAGCTTTGCTCACTGCTACGCCTAGTCGAAGCTTTTTTCCCAGAGGATTCTATTGGTACGGTAGCTTATTATTTATGCTTCCCCGTAGCTAATAGCGCGGGAAAGGGATGAAGGCTTCCACTTGCTCCACATTGGGGAATGGGATAACGATCTGAGGTATCTAACTTTTACCATTGGTGCCTATTTTGCATAAGCAAGTTCTCGCAGCTTGCAGATATTGAAGAGTTGGATCGACCTCATCGATGAGAATGGCTGGGTTGCCCGCGAACAAATCTTGGGGGAGGAAGCTCGCAGCAAGGTCATCAATCGTTAATATATCTGTTCACCTGTTTGCTTAACTGTTCCCAGGTACCACCCGAGTTTCAAACGCAAGTTCCCAACGTCGCCAACCCTCCAACGTTGACAATGGCTGTAGTGGCATTTATCGATCGTTTGAAAGTTGCAAACAGTGCCCCTTCGTACGCAGAGCTTGGAATGGATTACCCAGGAAATGACGGGCAAATACCCCTGTTTGGCTCCCTGGCAAGTCCGCAGCAACCTGGGACAGAATACCTCGCTCTTGATAAAGGCCTTTTATTCCTCCGTAGCATCTACCAACCACTCAGGCGCCACTATGATTGGTTCCGCCGTACGCAGCGTGGTCAAATCAAACAGTACGGTCGTAGAGCACGTTCACGCACTGAGGCGTATAGATGGAGGGGACGCACGGAAACACATGTTCTCCCTAGTGGTATGGACGACTATCCAAGACCAACGGCTCACGCTGGCGAGCTGCATCTTGACCTGATTAGCTGGATGGGCTTTTTCACGAGGACAATGCGTGGTATTGCAGAATTTATTGGCGAGACAGAAGATGCTGCGAGTTTCGCAGAAATTGAAAAGGCTATCATAGACAACATCGACGGTAAATCTTGCTTCGGAATGATGTCGGTTGACCGTGCTGAACCAATGATGGTCAGATCTTCACTGGAACGAAGAGCACCAGATGTATTGTGATGTTGGTGTCAACCAAGATGGTGAGCTTTATTTATACCGTGATTCGCGTTTCGGCATCAATCCTACTGTCCAGACGAGTCGGAGCATGTTTGCCACAAAGGTTATATTTCCCTCTTCCCATTCATGTTGTCTTTGCTTCCTCCCGACTCCCCTCATCTCGGGCCCATTCTCGAATTACTACGCAACCCCGACCACTTGTGGTCTCCGCATGGGATCCGTAGCTTATCAGCATCTCACCCAGCCTTCGGCACAGGTGAAAATTACTGGAAGGGTCCTATATGGATACAAATGAATTATTTGGTCCTGCAGGCGCTGCACAACGTATGCTTCGAATCCTGAGGTTGACGTTAATTAATCTGGTTCATTCGCACTTCACTGTAGACCTACGCCGCTGTGGATGGCCCTTACAAAGAACGTGCAAAAACAATTTACACGGAGTTGCGGAAGAACATCGTGGAAAACGTGTTTAAGGAGTACGAGCGGACTGGCTATGTCTGGGAACAGTACGATGCCACAATGGGCGAAGGGCGGAGAAGGTATGTTTTCGTTCCATGCTATTCAACTTCGGTGTTTCTGACTATTTCTCGCTCAGTCATCCCTTCACTGGTTGGACATCGCTGGTTACTCTTAGTAAGTCGTCCGTTGCACCGTTTTTACTTTCCTAATGGTCGCCACGCACTAGTTCTCGCAGAGAAGTACTGATGTCATCCTTTCCCATGAAATTAAGCCACAGCTACCTCACTTGTAGCTTAGTCTGTCCTTGTGAATCTACACAACAGCTATTTTGCATGTACTTTATGAATATGAGCACGGAAAAGAGATAAAACACAATGGCGCAAACGTCAACGTGAAAGAAATGAAGAAGGGACGTAACCATCTGTTCAATGCAGAACCGATTTTGTATGCCAAGTAGACCATGATACAAAGGATCGAGAGTATAGATCTGCATGTGCATATCTACAAGTAAGGGGGAAGGAGGGGTTACAGGTCGCTCGTTGAGTAATGAACGTCAGCGCCGCCGAATCCCATCTATGGAGACATTGAACTCCTCGGGGTCGAAAGATAATGAATCGAAATGCAACGAATCAAGTCGCATTTCGAAGCTCAGGTCGCGCGGGCGACCAGGAAGAAGTGTCCCGTAGTCGTCTTCGTCGTCGATAATGACTGGACGACGGTGCGTTACCGCCAACTTCTGGTCTGCACGGTGATTGAGAAACTGCACAGGACAATAAGCATCGTCCATAGGATCATCACAATCTGATGATACCGTGGAAGTAACCATGGAAGGAACAGAATCGTTGCGTGCTGGCGGCGGGGGTGGCGTTGTTCGCATTGTGGGCGGCCGAGTACCAGGTGTGGATGACGGAAAGGTAAAGACCTTGTGGAGTTCCCTGACGGAAAACCTCTTATTGCTCTTCGCTGATGGTTTGGGAGTGGCTGGCTCAATGGAAGTGCGTTCTGGTACAAGGTTCTTAGTAAACGAAGTGCAACTGTCCCTGGAAGGAGAAGGAGGGGTAGACGAAGGCAGATTCTGGGAAGCAGGACCAGGGCACATCTCAGAAGATGGACGTGGTGGCTTCGTCGACTGGAAGATTTGCGAAAGTGAGCGAGAGTTGGACCGAGAAAGCGACGGGAGCATGACCGGCGGTGGCTGCTGGAGCTGTTCCTGTTGATGACGGACTGTGGTCTTGCATCCCTTTGAAAGCTCCAGGAACGCCCTCGCTTGAAGTCCACAAGTCCTTGATGCGCTGCTTGCGGGAACCCCTTCCAACGTTCTTAATAGACTGAAAGGCTCTAGTGGCACGGGCCTTCAATGTCTTTGTGCGCTTCATTTTAGAATGTTCTTCCGGGTCCGCGAGGTCATCCTTGCCGCGTTTAACTTTTACTACCTCAATGACATCCGAGTCTTCCCGGACGTCTCTGCAACCTCCTCTCTCAACCACTTTCTCGACAATCTGGACAGCTGCAGGGCGCTGCTTCTTTTCCAGTTTCTTTGGCGTAGCAAGTATCGTTCTGGGTGGATCGACGGCTGGAACGCAAATGGCGGGCGAGCCACCCAGAGTCTGCGATGGCTGTGCGGCATAGGGAACGTTGAAAAAATGGATGTCAAGGTGGGGGGTTGGAGGACAATCCCCGCTATCATCCGGTGGTTGGTCAGCATCAAAGCAGCACCAAGGAGGGTTTTCCTGTTGCTCTTCCTCTGGAGGGATGACGAAGACGTGAGGCATTCGAGAGGTCATAATACCAGGGTTGGTTGCCGTGGTCGAATTCATGATGTTTGAAGTCATCGCGAATGACTGGGAAAGAAACAAAAACAAAAACAAAAGAGCGACTAGAGGTCAAAACAACGAAAACTCTCCCAGCTTGGAGGTTTTTGCACAGGAACAACGATTCGAACCTCCGTCGACTGACTTTTGCCGACTTGCTTTTTATGGAACGCGTCTTAGCACGTGACCTGACGTATATTGCAAGGGGTATCCACCTCTTGGAACCCATCGACCTGACATGGCTAGAAACATGCACGTCATTTTCATCGGGACGTCGAGCGGCGGCGGTCCATCCCTGTCACGAAACTGCTCGAGCATAGGTGTGCTCAGCTCTGCCACGGGAACATGGGTTTCGGTACTGATATAGGAGCCTAACCAACAGTCGCAGATCTTATTGGCGATGGGTCATTATGGAGTGTGTAGTTTGCAAGCAGGTAACTGTGGTTCTGCTGACCACAGCGTTTCAGTGGTCGATTGCGCAGAAGGAACTGTGCGGCAGTTTCAGACGCAGCCCAGAGGAAACGAGTCTCGCTTGCGCGCCATGAAGATAACTAAGCTATTCGTGACGCACATGCACGGTAAACGTCGTTCACTCCACTTCTACGCAGTACTGATATTTCTCATAGCGGACCATGTCATGGGCATTGTGCCATTCCTGCGGCACGTCTTGCGTCCGCCGCCTATCGTGGGCAGTTCTGATACGAACTCATCGCTGAAGAAGCCAGTGCGTCTTTTCCACCCCAATCCATTCCTTCGTCAACAAGTTACAATAGCCTAGTATTGAAATATACGGGCCTGCGGGCCTACGCTCCTTTGTACGCACCGTACTCTCCATGACTTTCACAAGAACGGCAGACACCTATGCCGTTCACGAGTTGCTCACCCCCACTTGTTCGCGGACACCATGTGACACCACGACACTACACCCTAGCGAGTCTTCGGGTTCGGATCTCGTGTGC
This sequence comes from Pisolithus marmoratus, assembly GCA_024613145.1. Lineage (NCBI taxonomy): Eukaryota > Fungi > Basidiomycota > Agaricomycetes > Boletales > Pisolithaceae > Pisolithus > Pisolithus marmoratus. Next base: position 92,539 of record JANFAE010000068.1, read on the forward strand.
GGTGAAGATGGATTCTGGAGACACATCACATCGGCGCGCGGCCGATTGGGAGATGTTGTCGTTGATGCGGGCCCAATTATACATAGAGGTGGGCTCTCGCCCTCTGCCACATTGGGGTAAATGACTGTAATGGCAGGCAGTGCCCTGTTTAGGTTATGTTTTTCGGGAGCCGTCATTCCCGCACCGCAAGCTTGCCATGTTAGGAGATACTTGCGACGCCTCCTCCATCATTCCGCTCCTAACATCACCATCACCGTCCCTCCTCGTACATGAGGCCACTGATGCATTTATTTCCAGTGAAATAGATCCTCAGGCCAAGAGATCCCGAGAAGAAGTGGAACAAAAGGTATCGGCGAGGGGTCACTCTACGCCAGCTATGGCAGGCGAGTTTGCGAAGCGGGTAGGTGCAGAGAGACTGATCCTCAACCACATCGGGAGCAGGCATGTTTTATTATCATACGGCATCCCGCGTTTGTTTGTTTGCGGGTACTGACGGGCCAACAGATTTCCCGCTCCCCGTCAATACCAGGGTGAGGGGGACGTACGGTTTTCTGTGATCGATGAAATCAGCCGCCAAGCGAGCGAGGCATGGGGCATGGGTCGTGCTGAAGTGGCATTCGACTATATGAGAGTGACAATCCCAGAACCCAGACCGGTGTTTGACATGAACGTGGTCATACCAAGAGAAACCCAAATCATGCAAGGGGAACACATGGAGCAGGAGTGGGGAGATGACGATGGTAACCAAGGTATGCCCTGGCGAGGGAGTAGTTACGTGAGGAGGGGGCGTGAGCCTGAACGAGGAAGATATCATACTAGACGACGGACGGCGGACGGGCGTGAGTGTACAGATACCACGGTCTCTCGATAGTTCCGCATCATACGTGACGTGTCAGATGGGGCTTCGCGGAGCCTCTCTATTACTTCTAAAGCCGCCGGACAAAATACTGTATACTCTCAACCTGTGCACATTACCTCATGAAGAAGGCACGATAGTTGATAAGGCAAGGTCATCTGAGTTGTCTCGCACGAAAACAAAGAGTGTCGATCACGCAGTGTTATCTGTCAGAGGCATTGTCAGCAGGGCCCACTCAAGCCCCACTCTCCTTGCTTTCTTTTCTTTTCTTTTTTCTTTTTTCTTCAGAAGATTCATCCAGGACCCTTATATCGCCCGTATTTGTGTTTGCTTGGCACAGGGTCACAAGATCAGTCGAGGCTCCGTCGTGGTCTTGTCCTCATCCTCCTGCCCCCCCTCCTACCCTGTCTCGTCTACGTTCCTCCCCCCCCTCCACTGTACTCTCTGCGCGCGAATAGCCACTTTGTTCTTCTCGCCTTTACCCCTTTTCTTCTGTTTTTGTTGAGCCTATATCCTGCGCATTTTGCATCCTTACGCCCGCCCAATTTTGTCACCCCTCCAGCCATACTCTCAAAATGGCTTCCAACGCTCCAATAAATGGTGTAAAGGTCTCTTGTGCGTTTATTCTCCTTGCAATGTATCTTGCGTCGACTACCGATCCCCACCCCCGCCCCCACCCCGCACCATTTCCCAAAACCCATATATGGTCCTCTGGCTTTGTATCTCCGTCGCATCCCGCTGTCTTCTGTTCTTCTCTCCCCTCTTGTCTTCCTCGTCACCCATATCCATGTCATCTGAGCTTGACTCATCTTCTCATCAATTAGCCATCGACGACCCTCATAGGATCGTCCGTGTCATCGCTACTGATGGCAAGACGAACGAACAACGAGACATCTCCTACACCAACTGCAAGGTCATCGGAAATGGCTCCTTCGGCGTCGTCTTCCAAGCCAAACTCGTAAACGAGCCCAAGGAGTCGGAGGATATTGCCATCAAGAAGGTCCTGCAGGATAAGCGTTTCAAGGTTGGTTTTGTCTTTTATTTTTTCTCTCTTGCCTGGCGCCGCACTCCACCTGTCACGCTACACCTTTATATCATCGAGGATCCCCTTCTGACCATGGATCCTACCTGAATAGAATCGCGAGCTGCAAATAATGAGGCTCGTGTCACATCCCAACGTCGTCGACCTCAAAGCTTTTTTCTATTCCAGCGGAGACAAGGTACGTAGATCACCATCATTTCCTATTCGGTTCCGACCCTCATGTGCACGCGTTTATTTCAGAAAGATGAAGTCTATCTGAACCTTGTACTAGAATACGTCCCAGAGACTGTTTACCGCGCGAGTCGCCACTATGCCAAGTTGAAGCAACCCATGCCAGCTCTGCAGATCAAGTTGTACATGTACCAACTTCTTCGTTCGCTGGCTTACATCCATTCGGTTGGCATCTGCCACCGCGATATCAAACCACAGAACTTGCTACTGAATCCGGCCTACTGGTGTGTTGAAGCTATGCGATTTTGGCTCGGCGAAGATTCTCGTGGCTGGCGAACCTAATGTTAGTTACATCTGTTCTCGGTATTACCGAGCACCAGAGCTTATCTTCGGTGCTACCAACTACACGACCAACATCGGTGAGGTGCTCGTCCGCGTTGCGACGGCTCACTGACCTAGGTGTACCATGCAGATATATGGTCGACGGGCTGTGTGATGGCTGAGTTGATGTTGGGCCAGCCACTGTTTCCTGGTGAAAGTGGCATCGATCAGTTGGTAGAGATCATCAAAGTTCTCGGGACGCCTTCGCGAGAACAAATCAAGACCGATGAATCCCAACTATATGGAGCACAAGTTCCCACAAATCAAGCCGCATCCCTTTAACAAGGTGAGCGTCGGACGCCTGTGTTGACATTCGACGACTGGAGGTGGTTGGCCCAGGTTTTCCGACCGCGTACCGCTCCGGAAGCGATAGATCTCGTTCAGAGGTTGCTGGAATACACGCCAGCTGCCCGTCTGAGCGCTGTGGAAGCGATGGTTCATCCGTTCTTCGATGAGTTACGGGCCGACTGGGGTGAAGATGCCCAATGGCAGGGAATTCCCCCCTCTGTTCAACTTCACGCGGGAGGGTGAGTACTCGTGAGAGATGGTATTTTGATGGCGTCGTTTGACCAGTGTTCAGAGTTGTCTGTAAGGCCGGATCTGATCCGGCAATTGGTACCATCACAGTGTGAAGCAGAACTACGCTCACGGTCGATCAACTTGGATGCATTCGAGCCGATACCTCTCGAGCAGTTGAAGCTTTCGCTTGACTGATGATACTCACGAAAGGGGAGGTGGTGTATCTGAAGCGTGCGTGCGACTAATATATATATATGGATCGTAAGCCGGTTTTCGACGAACGAGTTGTTGTTGTTAACCGCCGATTTTGTTGTTTGTGTTACGATGTTGTCTTCTTCGCCTGCAGATTTTCGAATGTTGACTAGTAGGTCGAGCGAGCGAGTACGACTGTGCTGTCTACATGGCTGTTGCTATTACCCGTTGTCGCTGTCGGTACTTGACAAAGTTGTAGCATGTTCGTTTGTGTGTGTGTGTTTTTTTCTTTCTTACGAGTACCATAGTAGCCAGTTGACTGATCATGTGACGATGATCGATATGGCGTGATGCGTGACGGCAATTGCCCCCCCTCGCGTAATGTCGCGTGACAAGCTCGCCAGTCGTATGATCAAGTGGCCAAGTTGAGGTGACTTTGGGGAGACCCTGAAAGGCGCTCACACAACAACAGCCTAGGATTTTTTTTTTTTTCCCCTTTATTAAAAAATGGACAGCTCGCTCGGTTCCATGTCTCCAGCAGAGTCGCAACAGTGCGACGTTCTGCCTGCCCCCCGTTTGGCTTCTTCCTTGGATGCTGAGCCAACCCGCTCGCCATCACCCCCTGCATCGTTTGACCGCTCCTCAGGGACACCACCGAATACGACGTTCATGTCGGCCGAAAACCATCCGGACGATGTCTTGCCAGAGTCCCCATCGATGACATCCCGGCCAGCGCCTGCAACCCGCAAACTCTGCGTTCGCCATCAGCGCATGGCTGACGAAGGCACGAACATCAAGCTGCAGCAGGTGCGTGTTTTTTTTATACCGATTTGTGCTGTCGGACTGTCTTGATGAGCCACCCCGATATCCAGTCCTTGGATGCGCTTCCCGTGGAGGAGCGTGAATCGGTCAACGCGATCTGGTCCAGCTTCTCCTCCTCTCCGCACTCCAGAAGAGAACTCATCCTCCGGGGCATCCTTACCATGTGCTGCTTCTCTCAGCTCTCCCTCCTCACCGAACAACTCAGCCAACTCATCCGCATCGACCCCTTCACCGTTCTCCCCCGCGAAATATCCCTCAAGATCCTCGCACATCTCGACGCCATTTCCCTCTGTAGAGCAGCACAAGTGAGTAGACGATGGCGTGCTCTCGCAGATGACAACATTCTCTGGCGCGAAATATGCGAACAGCACATCGGCCAAAAATGTCTCAAGTGCGGTTGGGGATTGCCTATCTTGGAGAGAAGACGCAATCGTAGACCTCTCTCGGTGACCCCCCTCACTTCTCCGCCACCGTCAGCGCCTAAACGGGAAACCACTGACGCCATCTCCAGCCGACCAGCCAAACGTCACCGTGGTCAGCTGGATCCGTACTGTCAAGGAAGCGCTGGCCCAAGTCCGTCGCCCCCCACATCACGATCCTCCTCACTGTCCAGTCGTCCTGGTGCTGATCTTCTACACCCCTCCCGATCTTCGGAGGCTCTCACCCGCCCATGGAAAGACGTCTATAGCGAACGTCTGACGATAGAGCGGAACTGGCGTCGCGGGCGCTGTCAGGTCCGAATACTCCGTGGCCATGCTGATGGGGTCATGTGCCTTCAGTTCAGCTGAAACCCTGCGGCATCCCTCCTTTCCGATCCTCATCACTGGTTCCTACGACCGCACCGTGCGCATATGGAACCTGGAGTCTGGCACCGAGGTTCGGTGTCTGCGAGGCCACACGCGCGCCGTCCGTTGCTTACAATTCGACGAGGCGAAGCTGATCACTGGAAGCATGGACCATACTATCCGTGTCTGGGACTGGCGCAAGGGCGAGTGCATCCGAATATTGAGAGGCCACACTGATGGCGTTGTCTGCGTGAATTTCGACACCAATGTTCTCGCCAGCGGTAGCGTCGATTCGACCGTCAGGGTGTGGAACTTTTGCACAGGCGAGGCATTCACGCTTCGCGGACACAGAGACTGGGTTAACGCAGTAAAGCTGTGGGATACAACGGAGTCGACGTCTCCACATGTCGATCCCTGTGAATCTTCGCTCAGGATTGACACCGGAAAGATGTTATTCTCGGCTTCAGACGACGGTACGATCCGTCTGTGGGATCTTGCCAAACGTACCTGTGTCCGGCAATTCACTGGACATGTCGGACAAGTCCAGAGCCTGAAACTGCTTGAAGTAGACGATGGATGCGACGAGGACGTCAACGTGCGTGCTTTAAACGCCGTTCGCATCTCCGACAACACTGTCGCACACAATCCTGCTCTCAGCCACTTGGATGCATACACGGTCGTCATGCATGATGATGCGGTATCGTCGGATCACATGCAGGAACGAAGTATTATCCTACCCTCGTCTTCTGGGAAGAGGGGAACACGCTTCAGGAAACCAGTGTTGGTGTCAGGCAGCTTGGACAACACCATCAAAGTTTGGGATGTAGAGACGGGTCAAACAGTCGGAACACTCTTCGGGCATATTGAAGGTGTGTGGGCCGTGGCATGCGACAAGCTCAGGCTGGTTAGCGCAAGTCACGATCGCACTGTTAAAGTCAGTTGTTGGATACCTCACTCGGTCATTACACATATCTGATCGTTTACAGGTTTGGAACTTGGACGAAGGTAAATGCACCGCAACTCTTTCCGGGCACCGGGGTGCGGTGACAGTGCATTGCTCTCGGCGAAGACAAGATTGTGTCCGGCAGTGATGATGGGGATCTCAGGATATGGAGCTTTAGTGGTTGAATACCCGTACAATGGGCTTACACTGGGTACGTCAAATAGACGTACTATCTCCGATACAAGGGACAAAAACCCATACCTAATAAAAAGACGTCTTTGAAGCATTGAAACAGCAGCTCTTAGTGTGATTTGAAAAACAAAAGCTCACATGTGGAGGTCGCCCAGAAAGGCGTTAGCACTTTAAAACGGCAGATTGTATTGCTTGGGCGATCGGTAGCGTGGCCGAGTTGGTCTAAGGCGTTGGATTTAAGAAATATGAATCCCAATGGGCGAAAGTCCGCGCGAGTTCGAACCTCGCCGCTACCACATATGTTTTTTTCGTGTTTTTATTTTATTTTTTACAGCCACTTCGTTCCTCGTTTACAACAGGAATCCTTGATTAACACGATAACAGTACACACATCCATTTTTCTAACCCACGAAGCCTAAAACAGCTACGTACCATCAGTCCGTGAACTCACAAGGACCAGTCGTAGGTCATACTTACCCCTTCAATGTTGTCTTTACCTCCAGGGCGCTCGCGTACTCTGCCAAGCGATAGACGTCAACGCATATTCAAAGGTTAAGAGGGGATAACCTGCACTCACTTGCGTGTTGGGACGAATTCTCGCTGCGTATCATCGTCGCTGAAGATGCTCGCAACGCTACTCGATCCCCCAGGAGTCGTTCGTACGCGTCTTGGATAGCAAGATATCCACCGTTGGACATGGAACAAGACAAAGTAAGAAGTTACATACCGGCTAGGCTTGAAATCTCCAATACTATCGTTCTCTTCGACGGCTGACACAGGCTTAAAAACAGAAACGAATCATGTATGTAGCAGCTCCCGTCCAGCTTCTCCAGTGCGTACCTCGATACCGTCGTCACCAGTATTTCCCACGCTTGGGCGGGGAGGTGCCATTGACAATGCATCATCCGTGAACTCTTCTGCAAGCAATCTCCTGTTGGGATTTGCCTCGACGACAGCAGGTGGGGTAGTTCCCGCGACTAAATAGAGAAACCGACAGGAGAAAAATCTTTATTAGACTGAAGGAAGTTTCGTACTGGTCCACGTACCACAAGTAGGTTCAGACTCTTCAGCTGTCAGCTTTCCGAATTTCGCGTATCCTGTGGCAAGGAATAAACGGTTCGCGGCATTAAGTATAAAAGCGAATGATTCGGACAGTGGATAATGTGAAAACTTACGCGGCAGTTTCTGGATATTGGTAAAGCCAGGATCCACGGTAACGCCAGCGTACCTGTCTGAGTGCTGAACTTCACTGGCATCCAATAGTAGACGACGTGGCTTTCCACTTACTTGAGGAACTCGACCAGGCTCCGTTTGGTGAAAACAATGTTGGTCGAGTCCCAATCAAGCATGCCTGTATTGTACATGGTACCGGGTCAAATCACTGGCTCTCGAGGTCACCTTCGCAACTTGCCTAGATTTAGTGGCCAGTCCTTCTCCTTGCTCATGTCGATGTCTCGCGAGGGTGTGAACCTGATACTAGTCAAACGCTTTCTCTTGATGGAGTATTTAAGATCACCAACGTGGACGACATTGTGAGAGTGGCCTCGATAATGCGATGAGATTGAGGGTGCCTTAGCAATTTAAGCTTACACTTGGTTGATCAAGGGACGGACGTTGATTTCAACCAGACCAAAAATAGCAGCCGAGCAGGAATAGCATAATCATTCGCAGCTTAACTCGGGAAGTAATTCGTACACTAGGAGTATTCCGGCCTCTGGCGAGCCGTCGAGAACAGTTCACCTACTACATGCGACATGGTTCCTGCGATCTGGCGCGATGGACTATTGGTATGTTTCACGAAAAATAGTCGAACATTGGTCGAACTCCATATACCAAGCGGGGACATCCCGTGAACATAGATCTCACCCCAGATCAAGGATGTCAGCCAGACCATCGAGGCATCAGACCACTACCAGGACATCAGAATCTAATCATGAAAAAAAAAAGAGGTAAAAACAACCGACCGTGAATTTTCTTGGATGAAGCGGGGGTGCAGGTGGTAGGACACCTACCAGCGACACGCCTCGTAAGAAATCGATGATTTCTCCAGTACTGGTGGCCTTCTGGCCTCCCCCTTGTAAACTCTGTATCTTGGGGAGTAATTCAGAAATAACAAGCATCACGGTATCCAGCGGAAGACTATCTTAGGATCAGCATTACAAGCGAGAAGGCTACATGCCCGCCGCTCACCCCTGCTGCCAGGATGCAACCTACAATGGAGGGGATATGGTTGGCAATCGTGCAAGTAACGAAATGTTACGTACCCATTCGTGAGTAGGCACAAATCCGTTTCTTCCAACCCCAGTACTTGCAAGTAGTGCAGCGCTACTTGTCGTTTCTGATGACACAGAGTTTTCCCTCATTTTCCCTCTGGCTTTCTCGGATTTACTAGCGGGAACACTCGCAATTTCTACACCTTCGTCTTCAGGAGCGTCTTCACGAAACGACTCCATCCTTTCACTTCTCGCAGCAATGTCTTGGTTTTTGTTCCGCAACAACCGAGCCTTCTCTGCCTGCACGTCTCCAGCTTCGATGTCAACCTCCCCGAGATTTGATTTCCTGTTAGGGTCCTCCTGTCGAGCCCGTTCCTCCCTGACGAGTTCCGCATGCCTGATTTCCCACAGTCCACTTGCGAGCGTGAATGTACCAAGATCTTGGAACGTCTTATGTGCCATAATAATGACATACAAGAGGTTGGAGTTGTCGGATAAGTGATGGAATATCACGGAATTGAACACCTCGAGCCTGTGAACTTTCATCAGGGGTACTGCGTTAGCCGTACCATGTGAATTACTCACATGAAAAAGAGAAGTCGTGGGTGACTCTCGTCCGACAGTAAAAACCGGGGATTAGCGAACGAAATAAACAGTTGGATGAGGCGATTTGAAGAGACGATGGAAAGGTTCTTGAAGTAGGGTGCTGCGTTTGACAGGGCGATAATGAGTGCGGGATAGAGCGACGTCATGGCGCCTGACGTTGTAGACATCATAGAGTAAATGGACTGAGCTTAGATGAATAACGGTAAAAGGAGGGAGCGATGCCACCGACCGTAATCATGAAGTCCCCCGCAGTCCCAGGTGTGGACCATTTAGTAGGTATGGGGATCTTCACGGGTAAACAAAGCTTGTTGCCAAAAGCAGGCTCCGCTGACAATGTCTGAATGATGTAAGATAACGATCGACAGAGGCCATGTTGCTCTGCGAGATATTTTGAACAAGAGAAAGCCTGGGTCGCTTAAAGCGACTTACGGGGTCTGTCCTTGATCTCCAAACCGTAAGAAAAAAGGTAGGCAAGTATATCCATCGCTCCGTCCGAGTCAAGAACGTACGCCCGGAATTTCTGTGAAAACATCTCATCGCTGTAACCTAGCAAATTCTTCCCAAAGCACACCTTGTTTAATTCGATCATCTTCCAGAACAAGATAACTAACATCGATTAGTAGTTATTCCAGCGGTATGCAAAGGTGACCTACTTGTTTCCGGTATATAGGGTATTGATTTTTTAGAGCCAGGGAGAATGTTGTTCGATACAGCAAGTTGCTGGTCCAGGATGCCGGTGATACCGTTGAGAATGAAAGCAAAGTCTTGCGTCCGATGCTTTATGACGATCAACAGAGCATATACGACAACACGATAGACATACCAATTTCGCTAGAAAGTAGCGAAATGCATTTGTCTGTGCTGTCGGCGCCGATGTCGTGTTCTCGTCGTTACCAGACACGACATCCTTGGCAGGTCCACCCTGAAAGTCCAATAAGACACAAAGAACCTGCAAGCACATGCCCACAAGCGCAATCCTCGAATCCTCTCCTTTAAAAACCAAGTGATTATATGGCACCTTCCCCGCCACGCTGGCGATGGTTAAGTTGTTCGACGTAGATGAGTTCAGGGTTGTATTAAGCAAAGAACATAAAAGTGTCAAAACATCCCGACGAGGAGTTTTACGGACCATGTGGAGAGTGTAAAAGGAAGGCTTGCTAAACAGTGAAGCAGGCGAAACGTATATCTGGCGGGAAAAGAGGACGAGGAGAAGTCGTAAAACCTCGATTTTATTGGAATCGTACTGAACGTTGGGACCTGAGTCAGCAGTTGAACCAACGCCTTTCTCCCTTGCACTGGAATCAGTCCCAGCGGGTGGAAAACGGTTCGACGGGCGTACCAGATGATATAGTTAATCTTGTGGTGATCTACTTGTATCTTCGTGGGGAGGGTGAACCCACAACAGAAGAGTAGATCCATGATACAACTAAAGAGCTTCTCAGCAAGGGAGGGTAGAGTTTGCTTGGTCCTTGCTTTGAGTTCCGCTGACAGAGAGGATCCTGCTTCATCATGTTCGCTGCGGTCATCCTCATCTTCTATGACGAACTGGGGGTCGTCCACACGAACACCACCTTCATGGTCAGTTTCAACCTTCTTCCAAAGCACTTCGAGCTCAAATGCATTGGATTCCCCCTCAACCTCGAAGACGACAGGAAGTACTCTCTGCAATACACGGATGCAATTCAAGACTTCCTTGGTAGCATTACGTTCGGCCGTAGCTGCCTTGATAAGAGAACTCGCATATGAAGTGACAGACGTTGTCGATTGCTGAGCGGGAAAAGTGTGATCGGAGACCAAGTTGAAGAGGCGGGAACTGATGACCCGGACCAAAGTGGCAACGTTTTCGGGTGCGTCTAAGAATGCACGGCGAACTGCATGTCCTCAAGTCAAAAGGAGCTCCACAAGAAAACTGGGGGACAGGAGAACGCACTGTCGTGGGGAGAGATGAGGGAAAACACGTCGGACGGCGTGTCAAACAAGGTACAGTACTGTCAAGCATCAACACCTGGGTCGCGAATGCCTGGATAAATTGAACTCGCCTGATCCCAGTATCTGTCGTTCGCCGGAATGTGCTGCAGCGTGGTGAACACGAACGCTCACACTTCATACACAGTCCGCTTTCTCACCCTGGTGGACACGAGTTTGGATATCCCTTCAGGCTTGCTCCTAAAAGCCAATTTGGCTTCGTCGGTCAACAGACCGAATGGTGCTGTGAGCTTCAGTGGGAGCTTTGCAAACATCCGAGTCTTAGTCAATGACTGACTGGACGGAAGAGTGGAGGCGCGGAACTCGGGTTATTCCGACGCCGAGTGAATAACAATTTGTCGCAAATTTTATTCGCACCATTATCATGGTGGCACATTGTAAGCGATGTGATGAGGCACCTTCCATTATAAGGGACGGTTTTGGTCAGATCGTATCAAATATGCCATAATTTATGTAACAATCAGGCTTAAAGTGCACAGTATTGACTATAGAAGTTCCTTTTCTGGAGTCATTCCTATATTTCTGGGTGCCATTAGCGTGAATTCGTGTCCTTACATAATAGGTATTATATGTCAATTTCCCATACCACGCGTGCAACTTTTTTGGGACACTTATTGACTTGACTGCCCGAGTATTTTCTAATGTCTACTTTGCCTCGCCTACTCGCACGTCACATATGTATTGTATCCTCGCATAATCACTTTCTAAAGCATTGATTACTATCGCCTTTACGGGTTCCGACGTGTCGTCTCCCGATCGCTACGTGAGAAAGACTATCAACGAGATCAGCTTCCGGTTTGACCAACGAAATGTGAGTCATTTTGTATTTTAGTAAGCGTGCCATTGTGCTATCAGTACTATTGGTCAGCGATATGGTGTAGTATATGTACTTCGAACCTGGACTTGATCCTGGCTCTACTCTGGTCTTGACTCCAGCTTGTAGGATTGATATCGTGATCGATCACTCCAACACAAGTCCTTACCATGGACGGCGAAGATCCTCAGGAGAGGCTTTGGGTCCAGACGCCTTTGATCTACTCTAACCACATATCCGACCTCTTGGGATGTTCAGCTTATCTTAAGCTCGAGGCAAGCGTGTTTCAATTATCACAACCACATCAATTGCCACTGACCGTAACCGTTCTCTAGAATCTCCAACCTTCGCAGTCCTTCAAGTACAGAGGCGTCTCACTTTTGGTACAGCTGTGCAAGGCTAAGTACGGTCCATCCCTGCACATCTTCGCTGCTTCATCGGGGAACGCTGGACTTGCCGCAGCCATTGCAGCACGTAGACTAGGGGTCAGATGCACTATATACCTTCTTTCCGCTACACGTCAAGCAATTCAGGTACGCCTGCGGCATGAAGGTGCACATGTAGTTGCTGTGGGTCAAATCTATGCCGAATCAGTTACGGCAATGCGCGAGGCAGCAAAATTGGACCCCAACGCGTGCGCAGTGTACATTCTCGGCTGTTCCCGTTCTAATCAGAATTTTAGTGTCATCGTACCATCATACGAACACCCAGTGCTGTGGGAAGGGCACTCGTCGATGGTGAAGGAAATGAAAATCCAACTCGGCGAGAAACCGGATGCCATACTGGGTTCAGTTGGTGGCGGGGGCCTGATTGGAGGCGTGCTCCTCGGATGCAAAGCCGTGGGTTGGGATGATGGTGGGTCATTCTTCCATGGTACTACTGCGTCGGTCTCACCCCAAAGTTCCAGTCCCGGTTATCGCCCTCGAGACCCATGGATCCAACTGTTTCTATCAAGCCAATGCTCTCAACACACAGGGTTTCACATCCAAATCATGCACCTTCCCCCCTGAAATACCCAATGATCAATCATATACCGTAGAAATCAACTCGGAACATACCGTTGCCATTCCACACTTGCGAGCTTTGCACTCCCGAGCTGTCTCTCTTGGAGCCACGTATGCTGCCCCAGAGGTCGTCCGCATGGCATTGGACCATCCAGCAGGAGTCAAATGCGTATGTATTGCGGACGAGCTGGCTATGTATAGTGCACAGTTATTCACAGGCAAGTGCTTACTGCATTGGAAATAGTTCTAATGGTTTACCGTGTGCTTTTGGGGGTAGACGATCACAAGATGCTTGTTGAACTGGCCTGCTCCACCACGATATCTGCAGCATACAACCACGAATTTTTCTGGCGTATCCTGGACCCCGAGTCAGCTCTGTCCCCCGAAGAGAAAAGAAAGAAGACAGTCGTTTTTGTTGTATGCGGGGGAATTAATATCAGCTACAGCGAAGTGGCTAGCTATACCGACATTTTGGAGGAAGCCGCAGCCCGCGAGCACAGCTGGCGCATCGTTTGCAATGGAGCTGAATTCCACGTCAGTAAATAGTACAATGCTCGCTAGTTCGTTAACGTCCCAGACCAAGTCGGGCAGTCGTGATATGTAGATATCAATAGACGTCGCTCATAAAGCCACTCACTCGTTTGTTTTTTCGCATAGGCAACGCCTTACGAGATGTCAATATTATAGCTTATAACACGTACACTTGGCGGCATGCAACCCGGGTCTTTATTCACCACCACGACCTGAACCACCCTCGTGAAGTCTGACTAGATACATCGGGCTGAGGCGCCTGATGTTCCTCAGCTGCCTTGTCTCGCTCTTGTTTTCTGGCGAGCTTTTCGGCCTTTATCCGCGCCAATTCGGCTTTCACGGCAGCCTGGTCAGTCGGAAGTTGCTGAAATATGAGTAAGGCAAGGGAGTGCGAGGACGTCGGCATGGGTGTAGAAATACCATGTGTGTCTTATCTCCACGGGGGAATAGCTGTTCTTTGTACTGAACATCAGGAATTGTGTTAACCGATACAGCTGTTGGAGTGACAAGCACCACCCACCGGGAGAACGTGATTATGGTACCACTGCGGGTCGCCAAAATGCAACAGAGCCATCACAGGCACGAAAAGATACAAACCGAACTTGAAGACTTCGAGATTTGGTCCACCCATGGTGTACTAAGTGCCAGCTCAAGTCGACGACGGTGATGTACTTCCATGACAAGAAACCCCTCGACGGGGGGTACATACAAAATTTGTACGTAACATAACTTGTAATATGAATGCTCAACATTGCCTCGCATACGTGCCCGACGGACGAGCTCCCGAACCTTCTTCCATCCTCCCTAAAACCTCGTGGTCAGTATGTACGATATGGTGACCTTCCAGCATCTCCATTGCATGCACGGATGAACTCCGATCGATGAGGTTCTGAGTGATCTCAACCTAACATATTGGACAACGTCCAGTGCTATCACCTGCTAGATCAATTAGATACTTACGATGTCTGCGAAAAGTCGATCGACGAGCTACCAAAAGTTGGTAAACACGGCAGTCCCAAAACCTTCCAAGGTCGACATACCGCTTCAGCCAGATGTTCCCTAATCACGACCCGCAGAATTTGAACCTTCTCCAAATCAGGTGGAAGCTCGTAGTTGGGTACGATCCACCCTTTGGCTCTCAGAAGCGCTTGTATCCATTTTTGCTGAATTTCAGGATACTGTTGCTGGAACGCGTCCGAGAATCGAAAGGATACTACAGGGAGTCCCTCCAGGTAAACCTAGGAACAATCTTTGTCAAACGTGACAATTCGAACAACTGCTGCGAACCTCCGGATTGTCTTCATCACCAACGGCCTCATGAGAAGCCGGTTTCTTCCTGTGGATGTCACTCAGGACGATGTACCATCCCGTGCGCTCCAGTGCCCGGCTCAATAACCGTGCGTTCTTCAGATCTGCAAGGGCTATCGCACGGTACCCTTCAAAGCCTAGGTGTATCAAGTTGAAGTATTGGGCAATGATTGGGTGCGCAGGGCGAGAAAAGTTGAGTGAAAAAGAATATTCCACCGAACCAAGGTAGTGGAGCTCGAAGATAAGGTCTTTGGGCAAGTAGTCTTTTGTTCGCCAGATTACCCATCCCACACCGACATACGAAAGGCCGTACTTGTGGCCAGATGTGTTGATCGAGACGACCCGAGGTACTCTAAAGTCCCATGCAAGCTTGGAGTGAACAAACGGGGCAATGAAGCCCCCAGATGCTGCATCAACTGCGCAGAATCAGTGAGAGTAGTCCAGATATCGAATGGCGATGTGCTAGCAGACGAACCGTGAATAGGCACTGAGTGACCTGTCTTTCTCTCGTAATCATCCAACAAATCAGACATTTCTTGCACTGGTTCATAATGTCCAGTGTAGGTGCTCCCGAGAATAACATAGACACCAATAGTATTTTCGTCCACGCATTCCATTGCCTTCTTAGGGTCGAGCCTGTATTTGCTTTCGACGTTGACAGGAACAAGGCGGCATTCGACTTCGAAATAACGCGCAAACTTTTCCAGCGCAACCTGAGCGTTCGCGCCCATAACGATGTTAGGACCAGGTTCGTGGATGGATTTCCCTTCAGCCTTGCGACGTTCTTGCCAAAGACGCTTCATTGCAAGACCTCCAAGTTGAATGGCCTCTGATGATCCTGTTGTCGCAGTTCCGATGGCTTTCTGCATAGATGGGGCATGCCATAGATTAGCGAGAATGGAAATGCAACGCGTGTGGATGTTCTCTAGACGGATGTCACAAATCAAATATTCCAGATGGGTACTCCATAAATTGGCATACGCGTCATTGGATATTCATCCTGATCAACCAGGTTCTTAGACAAATTCTCCATAACCAATTTGTCGGCGACCTCAGGCATCCAAGTGTTGACAAAGGATGCAAGACTACGTCATAAGTCAGTGAGTTCAAATATGTTTGTTACCTTTTTCACATACTTGAGAGTGGGTGATCCATCCAAACTCAACTCCTCGTGGATGAGTCTGTATGCCTCTTCTGCATCTATCCCCTTGGAGGGTATGCGAAACTTAGGGATGCTCGCTGTCCCGTATCGCGCATGGTAGGGTTGAGTAATTCTGCTGGGGTCAGTACCAGCCAAGTGATGACGGCGTGTTTTATCCTACACATGTGGTATGGAAGGTGTGTTATATACAGATCCGAAGAAAGAGAGGGGCACCGACCTTGCTCTTGCGAATAAGGACTTCCGGATCAACGTGCTGAAAAGTATCGGGATCAGAAAATGGTTCAGCACCAGAAAAATCATTTACCTTTGAAAGAGACATGGCGGTGGTGAATGAAGGTCGAGGGCGAGTGAAAAATTCAGACTCGTACCCGGGTTTTCGAGTGGGTGTATGACGTCGTTCACTATGTAGTGACTGGGGCCTGGGTCGCCAGGTGCAATGATCATGCTTACAGCTGCACTCGCGATCGTCCCTGTGCAAGCCCCTAACACCGACGTTTGTAATCATCCATTCCGTAGCATGTATTTGTGCAGCGACACGGTCGCCTGCGCGCTAGCACTCACTGAGGCGGTTTTCTAAAATGGCGCATGGCTATGTGACGTCAGGGATGGGATAAATTCAGCTGATTACGCTACAAAATGTAGCTCAGGTATCAACAAATGTATATACCTCGCCAGCTCAGAGATGCATAACCAACAGAGACTCAGAGAGAGAAAAGATAACGTAGATGATATGGAAGATCGGACGGAGACGGAAGTACGGATGCGGACGGCAGAGCGTGCTAAAGTACTTCGATTTCAAATTTGGTACCGCCTGTCGACTCCTAACTTACACGATTCTAAAGTCTATCCTACAACTGGGGCATAATTCCAAGTCACCTTAAATCGCTTTCTCTCCCCAGATTCAGCATTGTTTCGCGTACGTGCCTGATGGCTGCGATCCCGAACCTTCCTCCATTCTCCCCAAGTTGACGTGATCGGTCTTTCTGTCATGATGCTTTCCGAGCGTGTCGAGAGAATGCACAGAGGAATCACGGTCCATGAGGTCCTGAGTGATCTCAACCTGTGAAAGTGCGCTGCTCAGTGCACTACATAGACGGCCGAACTGGTTGACACTTACTATGTCGGCGAATAGTCGATCAACCAACTGCAGGAATTTATGAAGTACGGTCAGACAACGCAACAAGATATGACGTACTGTCTCGACCACGTTCTCCCTAACTACGACCCGCAAAATCTGGATGTTTTCCAGCCCCGGGGGGAGCTCGTAATTAGGCACAATCCACCCCCTGGCTCGCAGGAGGACCTGTATCCATCGTTGTTCGATTTCTGGGTATTTTTGTCGGAAATCGTCGGAGAAACGGAAGGACACCACAGGTAATCCCTCCTCGTACAGCTAAAGGGCCAGCGTCAACCTGATGATTCAACCTATATCAATACAACACCACCTCTGAGTTTTCTTCATCGATGCCAGCTACTGCTTTGGCCAGTAATCCCTCCGACTTGCGTCTATGGATGTCGCTCAAGACGGTGTACCACCCCGTTCTCTCCAGAGCTCGGCTCAATAACCGTGCGTTCTTCAGATCTGCCAAAGCTATTGCACGGTACCCTTCAAAGCCTAGATGTATCAAGTTGAAGTATTGGGCAATGATTGGGTGCGCAGGGCGAGAAAAGTTGAGTGAAAAAGAATATTCCACCGAGCCCAGGTAGTGGAGCTCGAAGATAAGGTCTTTAGGCAAGTAATGCTTTGCTCGCCAAATTACCCAGCCGACACCAACATATGCCAAACCAAACTTGTGACCAGACGTATTGATCGAGACTACTCGAGGAATTTTGAAGTCCCACACAAGTTTGGGATTGGCGAACGGGGCAACAAATCCACCGGAAGCCGCATCGACTGTTAACACAATCGGGTTGGCTCTTGTCATCGGAGTACTACATAAAAAGACGAACCGTGGATGGGGACTGAGTGACCAGTACGCTCCTCGTATTCGTCTAAAAGGTCGGCCATTTCCTTCACGGGTTCGTAATGCCCAGTATAGGTGCTCCCGAGGATAACATAGACGCCGATAGTGTTTTCATCTACGTATTCCATCGCCTTGTTGGGGTCAAGTCTGTACTTGCTTTCGACACTGACCGGAACAAGGCGGCATTCGACTTCGAAATAGCGCGCAAACTTTTCCAGCGCAACCTGAGCGTTTGCGCCCATGACGATGTTGGGACCAGGTTCATGGATGGATTTTCCTTCAGCCTTGCGGCGTTCTTGCCAAAGACGTTTCATTGCGAGACCTCCAAGTTGAATAGCCTCAGATGATCCTGTCGTTGCGGTCCCGATGGCTTGGTGTGAGGATGGGGCATGCCAGAGATTAGCGAGGATGGAAATGCAACGCGTGTGGATGTTTTCTACAAGAAAACCACCATCAGAACGTTTTGGAACACTAGAATGTGCGATGGTTTACGCGTCATGGGATATTCATCCTGATCGATTAGGTTTTTGGACAAGTTCTCCATCATTAGCTTTTGGGCATGTTCGGGCATCCACGTATTGACAAAAGAAGCAAGACTGCATGCACGATCAGTTGCAAATAGCTACTGCATCGTAAAGAGGTTTCCGTACTTGAGCGAGGGGCATCCATCCAGGTCCAGTTCGTCATGAATGAGCTGATATGCGGCATCAGAACTGATCCCCTTGGAGGGAATCCTAAACTTTGGAATAGAGTCTGTTCCATATCGCGCATTGTACGGATGGGATACTCTGCTGGAGTCCCCACCGAGGCGATGGTGAACATGCCTCTTATCCTGGGCGCACAATTGAGATATGAGAAACAGAGCATTGTACGAAAGGAATAGTGACCTTTCCTTCGCGAATAAGTGTTTCAGGATCGATGTGCTGTACGCAGTGAAATCAGGAGATCGTCTCTGGGAGTGTGAAGAGGTGGGCTGGGTTACCTTCGAGATGGACATGATGGCGGTAAGGATGGGATATAGAAAAATGCCACCGTTCAACCTTAAATACTTCCTAGACAGTGGACAGACAGAAATAACTGCCTCATGCTTGAAGCTAAGTTCCGGGGATCACGATCCGCACACCTATGATGACGCGGGAGCACAGCACCACAATCGATCATTATGGGCGCCGGTCCAACGAGATACCCAGTCCAACCCTGTCAAGCAGTACTCTGGGCCTGTTAGCGTCTTTACACAGTCGGGATAAGTACCACTACACACCATCAGACTGGCCAGAAGCGCATTGAGGCAAGGATGGTCATATGTTGATCTCCTTGACGATATATCTAGGGCACAGGGCATGCAGAGAACTATAATAGCACTCCGCATCTGATGTCAACAAAGTGGGCGAGTGGGGTCTATTGATCACCAGGTGGTGGTGTGCCTGTTGCCATCCTCAGAACTAACACGGTCCCTGTTCTGTCAATGTCATCAGAATAATCAGCTGTCTGATTGTTTTCAAGGCATCAGATGAGGGCAAGATGGGCGTGGAGCGTGCAGGATCTAGCCCAAAGCGGGACCGGAAGGACACAATACACAGCCAACTTTAGTACCACTGTGGTGCTCGACGAAGTCGCACGTTCGACTGACAGGGGCTTTCCATGTCCTCAACATCAACGTATGTGAAAAACGAATGTCTTTTGACAGTGGAGGAACTGATCTCATTTTGCAGACAATCTTCCAACCTGCAACTAACGCGATGCACGAGTTTCCTGTTACCTCAATCACCGACTTCACCGTCTTTCATCATCGACACGAAGAACAGGTCTTACAGGCACCAGTACTCGAACATGTACTTCACGAGACTCGCCATGCTCAAGCAACCCGTCATTGATCGTGCTAGTGCAAAGTGGAAAGGTCTTCCCGGTAAGTGGTCGCACCGTGGCCACGACGGAGCCTAAGCCTCGACATATTCCTAGGCAAACCTGTCTTTGTGCGGAGGGTTCTTGATGTCGTGAAATCACAATTGTGTTGGATCATTGGCACCATATACATGGACATGCCACTCAAGCCCAACGTTTTAGAAGACCTTGGCCGTGACGTGCGTACACTAGATCAACCTTTTCATCTGCGTAAACTCCCCTGCAGTACTCCATTCCCCCTCCACCACCCCGTGAAAAATTCCACTCCGACGATGATGCTGTGATGTTAGAAGATGAATCTGGCCGTGTCAAACTTGTCGGAGAGCGACTGCATTCAACCCGCCTAGTCACAGGCGTCATCATTGCTGCACTTGGCATGGAAACAGCCAGCGGCGACTTCGAGGTGGTCGACATATGTTACCCAGAACTCGCACCGTTTAAAGAGGCAGACCTTTCTGGTGATGATAACATGGATGTGGATGACTGGTGCGTGATTCGCATATGCTGTAACGGCTAGAATATTCAGCATTACCTAGTTCCTCGTCAGAGGACGAATATCTAGCTGTGGTATCAGGCCTCTCAATGGGTGACCCCTCATCGGGCGAGGCTCAGGTTCAGATGCTAGTAGAGTATCTTACTGGAGAGACTGGTGGACCAGATGATCAAAAGCTAGCATCACAAGTGACCCGCCTCATCATAGCTGGAAATTCGTTTTCGCGGGTTTGGACAGACAACACCGACGAAGGTGACGAAAATCGGCCAGTGAGTTATGGTTTCATACAAGTCATACTCTACTGACGATAGATACAGCGCAAGTTTGGATCCGCTGCGCAAGCAAGGTTCTCGACGCATCCCAACGTGACGCTGTCCGCACATCTTCAGGATTTAGCATCTGCGCTACCTGTGCACGTCTTACCAGGTGGTGACGATCCAGCAGGTGTAATCTTGCCACAACAGCCTTTTCCTCGAGCGATGTTTGGTAAAGCGGCCGAGCTCGAAAGCTTCCGGTGTGAAACGAACCCCGTGTGGTTGCGCATCGAGTGTGATAGCAAGTCCAACAGCGCGGCGTCGAACGGAGCACGATTGTCAACGTCAAGTGGTCAAAAGCTGATTCGTAGTGTACTGGTGACGTCTGGTCAACCAGTTTTGGATATGTATCAATACCTCCCTTCTCCACCATCCACGCACCTCTGGATCGCCTGCTCAACCCTGAAGTGGAGACATCTCGCACCAACCGCGCCAGATACGTTGTGGTGCCACCCTTTCCGTGAGAGGGACCCGTTCGTCCTTGGGGAAACGCCAGACCTCTACATAGTTGGTTGTATGCCAGAATTTGGTACCCAACTAGTAGGGGCAGAAAGCATGGACGGAAAGAGGTCAAGGAGCTGCCGAGTGGTTCTGGTGCCGAATTTTTCAGAAACTGGATGTTTGGTTCTAGTCAACCTGCGGACTTTGGCAGTACGTTGTGTCAACTTTATAGTGGCTGGGATGGTTGCGGGTGGGGCGAATTCTATGGAAGAGCAAGCCCGCGACATGCAAGAAGGTTGAATAGGTGTCTTTGTTTCCCCTCACAGCAACCACTGTATGTACACGAGTACTCCAGTGACTATAGTTTTGATTCTCGGTCCACTGAAAAGGGAGTCTGTACCTGATGACGAGGTATTTTCGGGAGTACATGACGAACTTTGAAGAGATATCCATCAACAAACGAAAAAGTAAACTCTGCTCAGGGGAGACTAACCGGGAGGCTCGACTGGTGTAATCCTCAATTGCGTCATCTATGTACCACGGTGGTAGTGGTTACTCGGAGCCTATGTCGTACATGACTAGTCTACGCTAACTCCTCTCGTTCTCAACTC
The DNA here is from genome assembly GCA_024613145.1 of Pisolithus marmoratus. Lineage (NCBI taxonomy): Eukaryota > Fungi > Basidiomycota > Agaricomycetes > Boletales > Pisolithaceae > Pisolithus > Pisolithus marmoratus. Next base: position 113,791 of record JANFAE010000068.1, read on the forward strand.
GTTCTTTGCGTCGTTTATCTCCTGTACGTGGAAGTCAGCGGCACTTCGGTACAAGTAGGCAAACAGGGACCTTCAGCAGTTCACGATATGCCTCTGGACAGTCTCTGAATGTGAGCAGACCCCAGCCTAGACTCCAAAGCGAGTAGGAACCAAAGGACACGAGAATCCACCAAGGCATCTGCCCGAGGGTGAGTCTAACATATCGTTCCGGAGTGGGAACAATCACGCACGACAGGGAGAATCTGTTCAGAGACGCTGGAATCCACAAAAGGCACAGGTACGATTGAAAAGAGCGTGAGGAGGTAGAGAACGATCAGCACAGAAGCGGCTGCAGTAACTCGATGTACGCGGGCCATGTTGTTTGTTGCACTACGGGGACGGCAAGGACGTCGGTATTATATTTTTGCTTACGTCAGCATCAATATATTCGGATCTACTACCAAAATGCAAAGGGGTGAATAACTAGAACTGTCATTCCTGGCCCTACGACAGGTTATAGTCGGAACGAGGAATCGATTCCTTCCAGTAGGGATTAATCGCAGAACGCCACACACCGAGCGCGCTAAGTGGGGGTCAATCGTTTTGATGCAATTCTTTCCAAGCCTTTTCAGTCTTCGTCCGCTGTTCCTTGGCGTCTGCGCGATTTCTGGCAGACCGCTCAACGCGCTAACCGCATGGGCTTAGATCGTCGGGCCTCTCCGGACGACAACAGTTGGTTACTGACCTCTTTGCGAAGGCATTGGTTGAGCTTGTCTTTTTCCTGGTTACAACGACCAGTCAACCTGGCCCAGTTGTTGGCATGACAGGTGTCGAGGGCCTGTATGAACTCCCTGCAAACTTACGAAACCGTTTTGTGAAACCCGTAGAGACGAGTCGTCGGTACACACCTATTCGTTTGTCAGACAGCTGCGGGTGCATCAGTGAGAACGGATGAGCGAATGATTTGCAAGCCTTCATTCGCGGAGAGCGGCAGCCGGAGTCCGACGCGTGCGAAACTCATATCGGACATACCGTCAGCTATGATAAAGGTCAGTGCCTGCACGTCTTGACAAGATCAAAACACCAACTCATCGTCCGCCCACGTCAGTCATGGTTTCCAAGTTCACCCCAGAGCCCACAGATGCAACTTGCATCTCAACGATCCGTACCCTTGCCGCCGACGTGGTAGGCAAGGCCAACTCTGGCCATCCCGGTAGGCGGTCCTCCTGTCCGAGCCGCTCGCCGATATGATGACTATGGCTCTCAACAGGCGCTCCCATGGGCCTCGCTCCTGCGGCACATGTCCTCTTCACGAGGCAAGTGGACGAACCACGAAACTCGTCCTTACTATGCTCAATCAACCCCTGTCAGGTTCTTCCATGCCAATCCCGCAAGTTCCAAGTGGTTCAACCGTGATCGCTTTGTCTTGTCCAATGGGTAATGTTTTGTGTCGTTTTGAGGTTCCATACAGTCGTCTGATATCTCCAAACAGACACGCGTGAGTGACCACCGGCCAAAGTGTCAGGGTCTGTTAATACATCTCGGAACAGTTGTGCACTGCAATACATTATGCTCCACCTTCTCGGATACAAATTGTCCATGGATGACCTCAAGGCCTTCCGCCAGATCGACTCACTTACTCCTGGCCATCCGGAAGCGAACCATACAGATGGTATGTGTGCGCCACCACTCCACTTGCCTTGATACACATCACTACTCCAGGAATCGAGGTCACTACTGGGCCCCTTGGCCAGGGTTTTGCTAACGGCGTCGGCCTCGCCATTGCCCAGACCCATCTAGGCGCGGTTTATAACCGCGAAAATTTCGACCTCATCAACAATTACACCTATGGTGCGTTATGTACACTCAGCTGTAACGACTCGCAACCAACCAGCGCTATTCAGTGTTTACCGGCGATGGTTGTCTTATGGAAGGTGTATCCAGCGAAGCAGCGTCACTCGCAGGCCACCTGAAGCTCGGAAACCTGATCGTCGTGCGTATCTTTTATCCATGAGTCATGTGCACCAGGTTGACCGGCACCCAAGATATATGACGACAATCGTACGTGTTGCTTGATCCCTTCGCACCCAACTTACCAACACCTCTCCTCCAAAAAGACATCTCTATCGACGGTGATACTGCAGTCGCTTTTACTGAAAATGTCGAGCAGAGGTTCCTTGCCTATGGCTGGCAGGTTCTTCATGTCGATGATGGTGACAAGTAAGTTACCCGACGTTTGTTTTCATTTTCATTAACTTGGAATGTCAGTGACCTTGCCGCCATCTACAATGCCATTGCCACCGCTCGAGAAGAAAAGGAAAAACCTTCCATCATCTGCCTGCGTACTACCATCGGTTATGGATCGAAGCAGCAGGGTACACACGGTGTCCACGGTTCTCGTGCGTAACATTCTAAAAGTTTTTGATCACGAATAACCTTTTCTTGTAGCGTTGAAGGCTGATGACATTCAGGCTCTGAAAAGCAAATGCGGTTTCCCTCCAGACCAATCTTTTTACGTGCCGGAGGAGACTTACGCCACTTATCGAGCGGTAGCCCTTCAGGGTGCTCGACTTGAAGCGGCATGGAAGTCGCTTTTCGTAAAATATGCAGATGCCTATCCCGAGGAACATGCCGAGCTTGCCCGACGTATCGCAGGGAAGCTCCCTGAAGGATGGGAGCAGCGTCTTCCGACCTACAAGCCGACAGATCCCGCTCAAGCCTCCCGTAAACTGTCTGAAATCGTCTTGTCTGCGCTCTACCCAGCCCTGCCAGAACTCTTGGGGGGTTCTGCCGACTTAACTGGAAGTAACCTTACCAGAGTCAAAGGAAGCGTTGACTTCCAGCCTCCGGACACTGGTCTTGGAGACTATGGGGGACGGTACATACGTTATGGAGTTCGGGAGCACGGTATGGGTGCCATTGCAAACGGCTTGTCAGCGTACGGCGCCATCATACCTTACGTAGGCACCTTCTTGGTACGTGAATTTCTTCATAGCTATCTTATCCAACTTACACCTGAGCAGAACTTCGTGTCCTATGCTGCCGGTGCTGTCCGACTGTCAGCTCTGAGCAAGCATCAACTTATCTGGGTCGGTAAGTCATCGAAATCACGATGTATATGAGATCCGCTAAGCTTCACATACAGCTACGCACGACTCAATTGGTCTCGGTGAGGATGGGCCCACTCATCAACCCATCGAAACTGCTGCCCATCTCCGTGCAATCCCCAACCTCGATTTCTGGCGACCAGCGGACGGTAACGAGACCTCGGCGGCTTATCTCGTCGCATTGAAGAGCAAAACTACCCCGTCTGTCATCTCTCTCTCACGTCAGAACCTTCCAAATCTTGAAGGTTCCACCATCGAACGCGCTGCTCGCGGTGGCTATGTCCTTTACGATGTGGAGGGTGAAGACTTGACCATCGTCAGCAGCGGTAGTGAAGTTTCTATCGCTCTCGAAGCCGCGAGTAAACTGAAGGCAGAGGGAATCAACGTTAGAATTGTGAGCCTACCTTGTTGGTCCGTGTTCGACAGGCAGGACAGGGAATACAAACTGAGCGTGCTGAGGAGCGGAGCTCCGATTTTGTCTTTGGAGGCGCTGTCGGTAAGCGTCACCTTCAGTGGTGTCAACCAACCGAGCACTAAGCGTATGGAATTTTAGACCCTTGGGTGGCAAAAGTACAGTCACGAGGTAAGCAGTCGAAGGAATATCAAGTCACAAATTGACTTGCAGTACAGCAATACGGCCTCGATGGGTGGGGAGCATCGGGACCATATAAGAAAGTTTACGAAAAGTTCGGCATAACCGGCACAAGTAGGTTGCAACCATTCCATGGTAGACCATAGTCTAATGCCACACCAGATATCGCATCTGTCAGTAAGAGGGTCATCGCCTTTTACAAACAGAAAGGCGGGGAGGTCGGTTCTCCACTGTTCAAGGCACTTTGAATGAATGGGTTTCTTTCGAAATTTACTTTTCCATAAACGCGTATTGCAGTTTGTAGAATCTGTATGTGATTATAACAGCATCTAAATCCAATCCGCGAGTGTGGAACTATGGCAATTAACGAGTGCGTCTGGTCGAGGCTGCAAGAATGCGGGCGTATCATAGTCTATTTGCGCTGTACGCTCATCGTATCCCAGGCAGCCCTCTCCGTCTCCTCCTTGAGAACATCTTCAATGTGTGGTTTTAGGTATCGGACGTCCTGGAATATTATCAACTAATGTGGACCACCGAATGTATATATACATACATCTTTTGCGGACATCCACTGCTCCTTCGGTAGAGGTTTATGCAGCACAGATTGGTGCGCGGACAACTTCATGCGGTATGCACGGTCATAGTATTCTCGTTGTGTCAGACGACCGAGGGCCTACAGTAGAGCCTATCAAAGAAGCGTGCAAGAAACACAAAGCACGACATACCCTTTGAACCTCGGGTAATTCCTCTTGCTCTAAATCGATTTATAAGCAACCACGGCGAAACAAACCCACGACGCCAACAGAAATGCGTGGGTTACAGAAAATAAAACGTACGGAGATCGTCGTATTTAAGACCCATTCGACGGTACCCCATCAGGTTAGCATACCACTGCTGCCATTGGAGTGGTCCCATTTCTTGAGCGTTCTTGAAGAACGGATGTATGGTGCAAGAGATGGCCCGAGCGCGTTCATCGAAAGTCCCTTGCAAGTACTAATAGACACAAGGTTAAAAAGGCGTCGGAGCGGACGCACCCGGTAAACCTATTTGGTCATATTTGGCAAGGCAAGCATAGGATGATAAGATGTCGATAAGATCAGTCGATAAAAAAATGAAAACTATTTAGGTTGAACAAGGGACGCGTTAAGTTCTTCCTCCCAACACCACACCACACACACTCGAGATCACAATCAAGATGGCCCCAAATATCCATGAGCGCACCTACATTATGGTCAAGGTAAGACTGACCCTCCAAACGACCCATCGCTTAGAAGTGCTAAAATACCTGCGATCACGGCTTGCAGCCCGATGGTGTTGACCGTGGTCTCGTCGGAGAGATTCTCTCCCGCTTCGAGAGGCGCGGCTTCAAGCTCATCGCTTCCAAGCTAGCCCTGCCTTCCAAGGAGCATCTGGAGGAGCGTTAGTCCCCATCTCCCTTACTTTTTCTTAGTCAACTGTTAGTTACCGATCGTATCCCCCAGACTATGCTGATCTCAGGGAAAGGTCCTTCTTCCCTGACCTAATTAGGTACATGCACAGCGGCCCCGTATTCTGCATGGTTTTCGAGGGCCTCGATGCCGTCAAAACCGGCCGCGCCATGCTGGGTGCTACCAATCCCCTCGCGTCCGCTCCTGGTAAGAGCATTCCCATTCCCTCCTTGTCTGTACATCCCATTCCAATGTTCGTGCACGTGCAGGTACCATCCGCGGTGACTTTGCTCTCGCAACCGGTCGAAACATTTGCCATGGCTCCGACAGCGTCGAGAACGCTGAAAAGGAAATTGCTCTGTAAGCGTTTCATAGCAACACCGACTCCGTGCCAACCCTAACTTGATGCCTAGGTGGTTCCCCGAGGGAACCTTGCAATACAAGCTTTCCCAGGCAGCCATGATTTATGAGTAATGGAGTAAACAGAGGAGACTTCAAAATACGCTGTACTTTAGATACCATACGGACGGGGGGGGGGCAACACTTAGAATCTTTAGACCATGAGTAGTCGAGTGATCACGATTACCAGTTCAATCAGATGTAGAAAACCACTTGAGGCAGCAGCCAAGATGACCACCCTTTCCGTTTTTGCAGATATGGAACCCATCAAGTTTGAAAGTAGCCTTGTTCCCATCATAGCAACCCTAAAACACCCATAATAGCACACCGGAAAGCTACATTAATGAAAAGATATGAATAGTGCAAATGAAGGGTATCGTGCAAAGTATAGTAGTTATGAAAACAGTGCAGGACAACCACATACAGTCGCACACCTCCACCCCAGGCGTGATATGGAGGACAGACCGGAGAGGTCCGAGGGAAGGTCCACTCTTCTGTGGCGTGACACTCACGGCGTGTTCCATAGGACCACCAAGAGCCGATCGAAAGCGAGGAACAGAGAATTATCAGTGCCCCTCCATATCAAGTAACAAATGCCAGAATTCCAGCCAAGTCCTTCTCATCAGCTGCAGGAAGTTGTCGTGCACGAGCCTTGAGTCGCACTTAATCACACCCAAGGGTTAGTGAGAGCACTCCCTAGTCAAAATCCGAACCACTCACAATTACGGTCAAAACTCAAAAGAACGACTCTGACGGCACCAATAGTACTTGCGGGGCTTGCACTACCCTTGAGGAGTATAGATCGGTCGACCCAGTGCTCGTCTTGCCACACTGCAGCCTTCAGAATTAGATCATCCATGCTGCGCTCCCAGGACTCTTTGTCAGAGAAGTCGACTTGTTCAGTTCGCACGCTGAGTGAGGTCAAATAGTTGCCCTTCGACGTTTGAACCTTGAGTGACGTCCCGTGAGAGCGGACGTGAGACGTGACATAGGATACTGCCTCCCGGGCAGCCTCACCCAGCTGCGAAGTGTTCGTGGAAAGGCCATCTAGTTCCATGACAACGGGGACGGGGATAACGACTGTCCAACGGAGGCTTTCAACTATTGAGGCGATGACGGACAAGGAAGAGAGGAGAATGTTGGTATCGAGGACAAGAATAGTGTAGCCTGGGACGATGGTGAGCGTTGGCGCCGACTGTGCCTTACGAGGTCGACGCGGCGTTAAGCGCGGTTTGGTTGGTGAGGGGGGCGAAGAGTCTTGAGCTGAATTCAGTAAACTACGCAGATATTGGCGTCGTGCCTGATCAAAATGCGGTCAATTCATAAAACACAGAAGGGCACAGCTAAAAACAGTACCTTGAGAGCCTTGATTTCTGTAGAATCCTCGCCATCATCTTCGCTCTCTTCTGACGTCTCCCCCACTTCTTCCTCTGTGTCAATATCCATGACATCGTCAATCCGCGAGCGACCTCTGCGGCGACGCTCCTCTTCTTCTCGTTCACGCCGATCTTCCTCTTGCCAACGTTCGACCTTGGCTGCAAGTGTCCCCTCCACTGTCCATTGTCGCGTTCCTTCCCTCCACGAAAATCCGTCAACGACGTTAGCGAGCGCAACAGCACAACGTGCCAGCCTTGTCCAACGTTTTGCCGTCACACTCTGTCCTTCCCCTCGATCTTCATCCTCGTCTTCGATGATACCGTCCGTGAGCTGAACACTCTCCTCGAATTCCAGAATCTCCATCTCGGCGCGGCGATCCTCTCCACTCCTCCAGTACCCACGTTCGAACACTTTCCGCCCGACCCATTCCATACCTCTCATGCACCAGTCTTCGGGAAGTGGTGGTGCACAGCCACTCGTCAACATTGACCATCTCTCGCCTCCAAGTACTGGGTCCAGGAGGCCTTGAACCGCCAAAATACTCTTAGGAATATTAGAGAAAAATTGTGCGAGGTCGCCCCATGGCATAGTCCTTTCGAGTACGGACAATGTTGGAGTATGCTTGCACACGGTCGCGAGGAAGGTAAGCATGATGGTGACGTATGGATTGAGGCTCGATCTCGAGAATTGAGACGCCTTGCGAGTAGGATGGCGAAGAACGAAGGACAGCATCGAAAACGCGAGTTGCATAGCAAACTTAAACATGGGGGGAAGGTCGGGGGTCGAGTCTGCATCGGGTAATGTTGCTGCTTGGCAGGCAGCCGCCACCGGACTTTCGTCATCTATGTCCATTGACCTGTCTTCGCGATCAACTTCATGGTGGATGATGGGATTGCGCCTCGCAACCATACGGACGGGAGTAATCCCAGCGCCATCGCGGCCGGCGCCCATTCCACCGACCTTGCGTAAAACACCACCCTGTCGACCGTACTCCATGATCGCTCCAATATTTATAACGGCCATCATGATCCACTCGCGCTCCTGCGCGCCCTCTATTTCAAGACGTTCAAGAAAGCGTGCAAGCGTAGAGGCGAAATCGTCGAGCTGGATGTTAGTGAAGAGCATGCCGTGGAGAAGGGTGAATAACTCGGGTGCAGAAGCGTCCGGTTGAGACCGCCGGGTCTGCGCTGCCGACGACCAGATGGGAAGGACTGATTCACGAGACGTCGAGAATGGGTGGAGAGTGGTCATACTAGAAAGGAGAGGTAAGGAATTGAGAGTAGGTAAGAATCACGGACACACCTCCTGACGAAGTGATAGACGGCACGCAGTTCTTCACAGTCGACTTCTCGGCTGAGTAATCCGAGGTGGTGATGTAGCTTCCCGGTTCCAGGAGTTTCGGCGAGCCCTTGAAAATACCACTCCTTTGCAATACATCTCCAGCGTTCCTTTTCAGGACCGATCTCCATCATGCGCGCTGCGACGATGCCGACGCTAGGGGTTGGGGAGTCGTCAATGCGTGCGGCCTGTCTGACTGACGAGGACTTGACGCTGATCTGCGACTTGGACTTCTTACTACCTGTCTCCTCGGTGGTGGCCTCTGCTGCCTTGGAGACAGCATCCGTGGTCAGGGCAGAGCCCGAGAGATGACTGCTGGTGACCATAGCTGCGACGGCCATACGGTAACGGGCGAGGTCGCCGAGGGCCTCGAGCCACCCTGCACGGAAAGTCCGCAGCGTTGGTTCCTCGAGCAGCCCGGTATAGAATGTATAGGCAAAATAGATGAAGTCTTGGAGATGTTCCAGAGCGAGGGGTGAATTGAAGGATGCACGACGCAGAGCCTCGAGGAGCTTGTGGAAGCCGTGGGTCCACAGGCGGATGATGATATTGTACTTTGTGGGGATGACGCGCAGGGACGCAGGCACGCTGGGTGAGAGAGAGATCTGCATCAGGTTGTGCATCATGTCTACGAGTCTGGTTGTGTGATTCCCATATCCGTCATTTAAGCATATCAAAAAAACAGGGGCAAGTGACTTACTGTTTATGGTCGGCTATCACTCGCATCCACTTTTGTTGTTCGAGCTCTTCTTCAGTCACCTCGCGTCCGCGGCCCTGCAAGAGAACGCGACCCTCGTCCACATTCTCGTCCGAGTCCTCGTTGAGGATTTTGGACTCCAGGGTCGAGATGGTGCGGTAAAGCTTCTTCAGCTGGATTGCAAAGGCGTTGTTGGCGGGATCTTCGCGCGGAGGCCTACCTTCAAACAAGGCGGAGGATGCAGATGAGTTATCCGTCGTGCCGGACGAGAGAGTGAAGCTCGACTGAGATCATGGATGGTGCATAGGATGACGTCGAAGAAGCCGAGACGAGATCGCCAGAAGGTTTGGATACGACCGGGTTTCCGCCCGACGGTCTCGCCAGGACAGAGAAACGGACGGGATCATCCTTTCTGTGATCGAAAAGACGCTGGTGAGCGGGTGCATCGCGGTGAGGCGCCGGAGCTGGAAGCATTGCGAGGGGGGTAGGAGCTGCTTGCACCGGAGATGGCCTCCGGTTCCATTGCACGGCGAATGGGTATGGGGTCGGCGTCAGGATTGTAGAGTCTGCCCGACTGTGGCTGCCTCGACTGTTGTTGAGCGCGAGGAGAGCCAGATATCTGGAGGCGACGGGAGAAGTCGTCTGGATCGGCTTCCGGACGAGCGAGGACGGCGTTGGACGAGGCCTGGGGCTTCCGCGTGGATGCGTTTGCCGCTGATATACGAGGAGAAATACTGGGCTGATGAGAAGTGGGACGAGATGCAGAAGAAGCGGGGCGAGGCGAAGGGAGCACACGATCCCGAGCACGACTAAAAGGAGAGGGTCAGAGAAAATGGGCGGGCGATGGCGAATCAAAAGATGGGCGTACGCTGCATTTCGTCTCTGGAGAGCGATGACTCTCTCAGCGATATCGGTTGGCTGAGCAGGATCTCTCCGCCTGGGTGGTGGTTTTGGATGGTCAGTCAGAGTGTCCATGGCTGCTGGTTCGTGGCGCTAGGACAGCTTGACAAGTGGAAGGAAGGGAAAAAAGGCGTAGAATAAGGGAGCGCCTGAGAGCGAAGGAGCTGCGCGCAGCAGCGTTTGGGCTGGCCCTGTTTCCGCTGTTGGAGGATGGATGGCCCACTGCGCACGCATATTTCCAGAATCCGCAGTCACTGCGCTGATCGAGATCATACATCCCCAAAATAGGAAATCGGGATTTTATTATTATTATTTGGAAAAAAGAAATATCTACATATATTACTACCACGAGTGATGTCCACCACTGACAATGATGCTGGGGACGGGTCAATCACGACCACCAACTAGAACGATAAAAATGCTCACTCGCTTCCAGTGCAGAAAGTAGACGCATCAGAGGCGAGCCAGGTGACGACGCCGCGAAGCTCATCGGGCCTTCCAAGTCGTCCGAGTGGGTTCATGCCGGACCACTTGTCGAGTAAATGAGGCTGGTTATCGAGGTACGCCGCAGTCATCCTGCCCCGCTTACTCATCAGACACGCGCTTGCCACGAACATTTACAACCATAATAACGTACTGAGTGTAAATATGACCTGGAGACAGCGTATTCACACGAATCCTCTTCTCTCCAAGCTCACATGCCATGCTGCGTGCCATCTGCAGCACAGCAGACTTGGACGAATTGTAGGATACCCACGCATGGTCCTGCAGCACGCTCGTTAATAATGTCGCACACCACGTCAAGTCGAACATAAATACCCTGTTGGTAATACTTCCTGACATCGAGGCAATCAATATGATGCTACCTCCACGGCCGAAGCGTGCCATTTGCCGTCCAGCAGCCTGTGCCGTAAACAGAACGCCAGCTGTATTCACTTCCATGACCTAGATCAGAACGTTACCATCAAATGAACGGCGGTCTCGTTCCCGCGGTACGTGTTACCTCTCTGAACACTTCTGCGGAATGTTCCAAACAATCCATGTGGGGCTTGAGAATACCGGCAGCAGCGACGCAAATATCCAGTCTTTGCTCCTTATCGCCTATCTCCTCTGCTTTCTTCCAGAGCAGCGCTTGGTCACGCACGTCCGCGGAAAAGTACTCGAGTCTAGAGTTGTTCCCAAGCCTGCTGACATACTCTCGGGAAGCAACAAACTCTTCTGAAGGCTCCTCTGGAAGATCGAAGCAATAAACGGCCCTTGCACCTGCCTCGCACATTGCAATCGCCATCTCGAGTCCGAGACCTCGATTGCCACCAGACACTAGTGCCACTCGATCAGTCAAAGCAAACTCGTCGAATATCTTCGGGCGTAGGCTGGATGGAAGGGTTCTCTTTTGCCTCAAGGGCAGCCTCGATGCCTAAAGGACCAAGAGGAGACGTGGATTGCGCTTTTGCTCTCCTGAGCGATGGATCAACAACGGTGTTCCATGGGTGCTCCACTCTTACTCACTGGCGAACCTCGGATGCCATCGTCAGTTGGGGAGTAGACAGAAGATATGTGGAAGGATATGGAGTAAATTGCGCGCGGGGTTGTTTATATCTCCTGCATAGATAGCGGAGCCATTAACTTTGTCCAGCTGACCCCATCGAGATAAAGAGTGGAAACTTCCGCTATCAACACACGGGTCATACGACCGTACTTAATATCACTATTCGCTATGCCTAGTCCGATTGCCACTTCGGTACTTTGATGAACCACGGCATCATCACCGCGCTCGCCCGGCGGAGAAGCAGCGCACCATAGCGTGTCGGCAGCTCCGCACCCCCCACTTGTCTTCCACTCGTATGATCTTGTCGTGTTCGTCCAGATCAACGACAACAATCGAATCGACCCTCTATCATCCCTTGAGCGTCGGTTTAGCTCGTCAGAGTCCCCACGTACCTTCTTCTTTCCCAAGAAACGCAAGGTGTACTCTTGAGACTTGGAATAGATCAGGCGGTTCGGTGACTGGATCGATAACATGATCCGGCTAGATAGTATGTCGGCTCGTGAAAGGAGTTTGGGCTGGAATAAGCCTCGTTAGTCTCGTTGCCTGACCGTGCAATTCGACATATACCATGGCAAAAAACTAAGCAGAATCAGCAGTGAATCTTCGGAGCGCAATGTACATACTAACCTGGGGAGCGTATTCATCGTATCCCTCGCACTTTACCCAGGGATCCTACATACGTATATATAAGCATCGTTCTACAACAAAAATAGCGAATACGCGCCTCAAAAACTGCATCGCGTCGCCACGTCCGCTTGAAAATGTCTATGTTGGGTCTACAGCAGAAGAGCTCGTTGAGGTCATCTACAATCTTCCGCCTGCCGCTTGCCTCCACGTCTCCCGCAGATTGCGGTGTTCTGTGTGGTTCATCGATGCTTGAACCACGTCTGCGATGTGAGGTATACATGGTAGAATAATGCGCGCCTCCCACCGCAGCTTGTGCAATTTGTGGCGGTGGGATGGGCAGCAACGTCGGCGAAGGATGGTAGGTGATGGTCGGGGGCGGCGAAGAGCTCGAGTTCTGTCCTTGCGAGGCGGTCATCGTCGAACACAGAAAGTCAAAGGACGCACTGCGACTATGAGTCGTCCAACTGCCTATGACGCAATGCGGTTGTCTGACGAGCACACGCGTCCGTTTTTGGCTACTCATTATACAAATTTGGCAGCATCGTACTGATTAGAAAGCATGTACAAAGAAAGTAATTTCGCACGACGTTGGTGTTTTCCTCCCTAACTAATATTACTCCCTTGCCACAGACCGTACGTCTTGCCAGGAGTGGTTTGCCATAGACGGATGGTACCTGTATCCAGTCAGTGGAATCGAGGGGACTCTGGTAGCCTATCTCACCGTCCTCTACAAGTCGCAGTCAGTATGTACCCCATTATGAGCCGTAGAACGTACCACTGCCACTAGCATACATCTCCCCATCTGGGCTGAACTCCACACAATGGACGGGACCATGATGTCCTTTGAGAACCTCCCTCTCTTCCCCGTCTAAACCATGTACCCTAACCCATTCGTCTTGCGTGCTGCCCGTCACGAACCGGTCTTGCAAAATGGGATGAAGAGAGGCAGAAGATGGTCTATATGGCAGTGTCAAGCTATGAGTCTTCGCCGCGTTAGGCCTAGTAGGATATAAAGGCCACAGAGGTTCCAGAGGTAACGACCAATCGATTGGTCGGCGTGGAATGCTCCATCGAAGTAACGGCTTCCGGAAAGGGTAGGGACATGACACGCTGTCGGCTCCGTATGTCCCACCACCTGTATTACAAGTCACTGAGAGGCAATCCTTTGGTGCGTGCAGGACGCATACCATAGCATACCATCTTCACCTGCAGACACCACCGTCTGATCTCCGATCCAAACCACGCTCTTCACCGTCCCCTCATGGGCCGTCGGCTGGCCGTCGCAGAGGAATTGAGGTTCTGCGTCGGGCCTACGCAGGTCGAAAATGCGCACTTTCTTTTCCTGGCCACCGGTAACTATATGCGACAGGTCCGGAGATATTGCCACAGTTCGAACGATGTGGTTATGAGGAAAAGAGTGGAGAGCCTCTCCAGAATATGTATCCCAAACTTTTCTGTCAGACCAGGTTCTGAATACATCTGAAAGAGGTTGCTGAGAGATCAACTCACGCCGTGAAGTCAGCGCTGCCCGATACAGCTTTGGATGCGTCGAGGGAGAGCTTGGTACTCCACACAGCGCCTTTGTGACCCAAGAAGGTGCCGATCCAATCACCCGTCCACTCTCTGAGCATGGGATTTCCATCCTTGCAGCTGGATACCAGCAAGTAGGTGCCATCGTCCTGGAGCGGAGAAAACGAGAGATGGGTCACGGGGCGAGTGTGGCCCGGGGCAACGAGCGGGACAGCCTTTGGCTGAGGAGTCATTAGTCGTAACGAACAAAAGAACAAAAACAACAAGAGAAGAAAGAAATCGTGAAAATAGCGACTGGCCGATGCCTGAGGGTATTGGGTGTGGGCGCTCTGCGCTCTCTGGTCGAACAAAGCCCAGGGTGTGCGCCAGTGGCTGACGACTTCCTATTTTGGAAATTCGACGCAGCCCCCGCCTGCAGGGTCGCCATGACAGTGTATTGAGACCACCACGCTCGGATTCGGGGTGCATGCAGCAGGCCCAGGGAGACACGCAGGACGGTACGGACATCCAAACGGATTGATCTCTAAAGCACTGCGAGACGACACGCTCTAACCGATCCCACAGATGCGCTACTGTCAAGGTGCTGAAACGGAGCGGAACATTTCATCGCTTTCGAACGTTTACGAAATCAGCAGCGAAAGGTTTTGATTATCAGGGCTGCGTTGCGAACGTCAGCGAATTTCTCATACTTTTCCCCCAAGGGATATCATTTCTTGCATTTGTTTATGACAATCCTGTGCTCGCCCATGCAAATACTCCTGCCTGGTTGTTATCGAAAGTGGATCGTCCGATGGCATTGGTTATATGTGCCACTGTTTGACAGAACTTATGCATCCCCCCTCCAGCCCCTGAAGAACAAACCACAGACATGACAGTTGTTGTAATCTCTAACGCGTATGGCGCGACTTGCAGTTGCGCCCGCCCAACGGAACCATGGCCTCATATCTGTCAAGTACGTGACACGTCCATATTCACGGGCTATGCAGAGCAGGTTAGACCTGGAGCGCGCACGCCCGCAGGAATGTTATTCCGGTTCCGTACCGACGTGCCTCGTACCCATTGCAGGGTAGGTGTCTCTAACTGATGTAGCCAAAGCCGTGGATAGCGATCGGGACTTGGCGTGGCTACATATACGTGCCTTGGTCCGTGGGGGATATACGTGAAGACGCTGAACACGTGCGCACTCTCCAGGTTCTCCCGGTCCTTAAAGAAATTTAACCGCTTATTACGTATTTGAACTTGGTCATTCAAACTTCGGCGTGTGTTACGAGGGGCTCCAAGAGTCGGAATATCCATGTATACTACATTCGTACGGGGTAGAAGCCGTGATGGTGGCCCTGAATGTTTGACAAGTATTGCATCAGTTACCAGTCTCAGCGAATGCCAGTGGTGAGATGCGTCACTCCCGTGGCGAATGGCGTGCTTAGTCGACATTGCCACAATACGATGAGTACTGCCATGAGTCTATCACTCCGGTAAGTATAAAATACGCGACCTCCCCGCCTGGCTGCCGGGCTAATCAGTCTATTTGCTGGAATTGAGCCCAGCTGATACTCTTGGCCGCATAGGTCACCACTGGTCACCGACGATCCGTCAGAAGGTGTGTTTGTTCGCGTTCGATCCGCCCTTCTGCTATTGCGGGCCCTCGATTTGGAATATCTCCATGACTGACACACACCCAACCCAGCATTCGCCCCTCCCCTAAATTTCTCGCATGGCTTCCACAATAAAGCATGTCGCTGGGAAAGTTGTCGGACGTGCGGAAAATGAGGCCTCAGTTATTTCCACTGCGAGCTACGTCAAGGGCCGGGTGACCGATCCAAAACGTGCTGTGGGTGGTTACTATACTCCCTTCCCCCTCTTTGGCTCACTCACCGGTGGTTAGATAATCGACTATCTGATCGGCCTCTTCCCCATCCTCGGGTGGATCACTCGCTACAGTAAGACAATCCATTACCGTCTCATTCCTATCCCTCACCGTTCCAAGATACTGGCTGGTTGACTGGTGATCTTATTGCTGGTCTCACCGTTGGATTGGTGCTGGTGCCTCAGAGCATGTCTTACGCCCAGGTAAGGTATCCACCGGGCTTGCGGTTCAAATAACTACTTAAAAGGCATTTCTCGACAGCTTGCTACGCTTCCCCCTCAATACGGCCTCTACTCCTCTTTCGTCGGAGTGCTCGTTTACTGTGTGAGTCCTTGAGCTGACACCATGGTCATAAATTAATCATTTCCTTAGTTCTTTGCCACATCGAAAGATGTATCTATCGGCCCCGTGGCAGTTATGTCTTTGACCGTCTCGCAGATCATTGCCGCCGTCAATTCGAAGCATCCGAACGAATGGAGTGGTCCTCAGATTGCAACGACCGTGGCGTTCATATGCGGCTTCATCGTTCTGGGCATCGGCTTGTTGAGACTGGGATGGCTTGTAGAATTCATTCCGTTGCCTGCTGTGAGCGGTTTCATGACTGGTTCAGCCATCAACATAGTTGCTGGTCAAGTCCCGGGGTTGATGGGAATTACCGGGTTCAAGTGAGTTGCAGGCTCTTCTGTATTTTGGTGATTTGTTAGGCTGACACGTGCAACAGTACTAGGGCCGCTACGTTCAAGGTCATCATCAACACTCTCAAGGGTTTACCTCGAACCACTCTCGATGCTGCGTGGGGACTGACAGGGCTTGCTGCACTCTACATTATTCGCATAGCTTGCAACAAGCTCTCGGATCGTCCGTCCTAGAGCCAGTAGGTGCTATCGCAGTGTCCTTGCATCACGACGTTCACAATATCTTCTGCAGGACGTGCACTGTTCTTCGTTTCCGTTTCCAGGAATGCCTTCGTTATCGTCGTGTTGACCATTGCCGCATGGCTGTACTGTCGCGACCATAAGTCCAAATCGGGAAAATATCCAATCAAGATCCTTCAAAACGTCCCCCGTGGATTTCAGGATGTCGGCCCTCCAGTCATCGATACGGCACTTCTGAATGCTCTTGCGCCACACATACCCGTCGCTACTATCATCCTACTGTTGGAGCATATTGCTATTTCGAAGTGTGAGGAAATATCGTCTTTCAGCTCTCGGTTACCCGCGAACTAACACCATTGCAGCTTTCGGTCGTGTAAACGGCTACAAGATCAACCCTAACCAAGAACTGATTGCTATTGGAGTAACAAACACAGTCGGCAGTGTCTTCCACGCTTACCCCGCCACGGGTTCATTTTCACGTACCGCCTTGAAGTCCAAGTCCGGAGTCCGTACCCCTATCGCTGGAGTATTCACTGCGGTCGTGGTTACTGTTGCGCTCTACGGCCTTACCCCAGCGTTCTACTGGATTCCCAATGCCGGCCTTTCGGCGGTCATCATCCATGCAGTCGCAGACCTTGTGGCAACACCATCGCAGGTATATACGTTTTGGCGGGTTTCACCATTGGAGTTCCTCATCTGGACTGCTGCGGTCCTGGTGACCGTATTCTCCACAATCGAGAATGGCATTTATACCTCCATCTGTGCTTCCCTCGCTTTCCTACTCCTCCGCATTGCGCACCCGCGCGGCTCTTTCCTTGGAAAGGTCAAGGTGTCAGACCCGCGGGACTCTGAAGATAGCCGCGAAGTATTCCTTCCCCTTCGCCCCGATGGAGTCACCAACTCTGACATCAAGGTTGAGCCACCTCCACCTGGTGTCATCATCTATCGTCTGGAGGAAAGCTATCTTTACCCTAACTGCTCAATTGCCAACAGTGCCATTGTCGATTATGTGAAGGGGCACATACGACGAGGCGTAGACGTAAGCAAGATCAAGCTACGTGACCGTCCTTGGAACGATCCTGGTCCGCTTCATGGAGACCTTGCAGCTGCTCAAGCTGCCAATGACGCAAAACCGGATCTCCATGCAGTAGTTCTAGATTTCTCGGTAGTGTAAGTCCCCAATCATTAACCACAGTTCAGATGGAGTCAACAAGCAACACCACAGACCTCACATCGATACCACTGCTGTGCAAGCTCTGATTGACACCCGAAGTGAAGTCCAGAAATGGGTCAACCATCCTGTAGAGGTTTGTAGGGCCCGGATGAGGTTTTCGAGCAATTTGACTCATTGCATGTTCTAGTTCCATTTTGCTTCAATCTTCTCTCCATGGACCCGTCGGGCGTTGATTGCCGGTGGGTTTGGCACAGGCGCCCCTACAATCGACGTTCCTCCAGAAGTAGCTCCTGTGGTAACTTACCGTGGTCCCCTCAGGAGAGATTGGGGAAAGGATAGTGAGATCCCGGCGAGTGATATCGAAGCACCAGAGATCACGGAGTTGCCAGCGTCAGGAGGACACCCAGGAAACTCTGCGCCATTGGTCCCTCTCGATACACCCTTTTTCCACCTCGACCTCGCGAGCGCGGTACGCGCGGCAGGCGCAGCAGGAAAGCCTCTGTCACGCGCGGACACAACGGTGAAAACAGCTGAAGACGTGCCATATATATAATCTTTCTTTATTTTTGGCTTGTAACAACTTTTAAGTGACTTAAGTGCCATCACCATTACTACGGAGTGTACACAGTTCATGATACGTCACCTAGTGTTTGATTTAGTAACCCCTGCGAGCTGGAGTCGGCGCTTGAAATTGGTCTCTATTTTCTGCTCCGCGAAAGTGAAATTCCCATATACGCTTTGGTTGTTCTGTGAAGGTGAAGTTGGGCGTAACTTATAATGCTACACTCTGGCTTCTTGCTGAGAAAATATGCCCCGTTATCTGTACGAGCGTTCACCCAGACATCTGGATGTTTTTCAGGTCACAACAAGGTGTGGAAGTTGCCCTATGAGTCGTTGAACCTACATGCCAATCGCGACCAACTCTCAGTGGTCAAAAATCAAACAACGCAAAGGAGTAGAAGATGCGAAGAAGTCCAAAGCGTACGGGAAAGCCGCGCAAGTATGTCATTCTTTGGTTTCTTTTTCAAAGTGTTCCCTCCCGACTGGTTTATGGCAGGAAATCATAACAGCCACCAAGAGTCTGTGATGTCGTGATTGACAACATATCTTCCCGGAGCCGCAGGACTGATTAATATCTTTATAGTCGGCGGCTCTTCCCGGCCGGAAGAAAATTCCGTGTTGGCAGCGGCAATACGCAGAGCTAAGGAAGCAGGCGTTCCCAAGGAAAACATAGAAAATGCCATTGCCAGAGTGAGTAATACTTGCCGGTCACGGCTGAGCACCGAAGGCGCTAAGAGTTATACAGGCAGAACGAACGAAAGGTCACGGACAGGTGCTGACGTTCGAAGCTATGATGAATGCTAGCACTGGCTTTATTATGTGAGCGTGGTCTCTCTGGAGGACATCATATGTGACTGAGCCACTAGCAAGAGAATGCCGGTCGGACAATATTAATCGTACGGTGGGGAAGTTAAGAGAGATCCTACATCACCATGGGTATGACTAGCTTGATGCGAATGGTCGTTAACCAATCCCAGCTGACATCGTCCTAAGAGCTCGCCCGGCACCGGTGAAGTTCTTGTTTCAACAAAGAGGTTACGTCAAAGTCCAAATCGAAGACGACATGGAAAACCTCTTAGATCGACTCATAAACGAATGTCCGATAGACTTCGCCGAGTGGTGTGACGAGGCTTCTGAGCAGCGGGGCGTAGAAGTGAGTGTTTGGAGCTCTTTCTCTGAGTTTTTTTTAAAAAAAATGTATCAAGCTCGTATGCCGAATGGCGGACTTGTCGAAGGTCACAAAACTTGTAGAAGAATATGCCCCCAGTTCACCGCTTTGCGAAATACTAGCGAGCGAGGTGAATTGGGCTCCTCTGGAAAATCATGATGCTTCTGAAGAAGAAAGGACACGAGTGGAAAGTTTTGTTGAAGACCTACAAGAGAACGACGACATCGAACGCGTATTTACTACCCTCGAACCCAATCATTTGATTATTGAATGCTGACGGTACATGAATACACAACTGGACAATACACTGTATAGAAATATCACCTATAGCCGGTGATTGGCCCAGAGGATGCACCACGATGACACGTGGTACGTGACATCCACTCACATTTCAATGTCGCAATGTAAGTATACTTGGCGCAACCGTCGACATCAATAGTACAGCGAGGTACTCCATGAAACCGGGCAGTCCTTCAGCTTGGATGGACGGTCGACTCTAACATCTGTCCGACGCGCGACCACAACACTGGTCGAACCTCCCATCCATACAATTGCATCAACAAGGGTTATACATAAAATGCGGACCGGGACCAATTTATCCAGGGGTGCTGGTTCGGTTGTCATCTACTGTGCGTGAATCAGCTTTCATCCACGTGTTGAATTGACATTCGGTTTTTTCGCCCTCACTGAACCAATCTGGATGCAAGGCAATCCATGTATCACCTCCCCTCCGCCCTTCTACTCCACCCAGTAACACCAAACCCGCTCGTTCGGCAAGAGTCGTGTAAGACTTAAATTTAGTTACCCCAACACGTTTGTACGCATTCTGGTCAACTTGAAGAGCCATCGCAACGTCGGAGCGACTTGAGCGAAAAACCCCCCTATGTCTATCCGCCCCTAGCAGGCGGATCAACGGCAGGAACCGCCATCGAATTTTTTCTCGGCTAGCTTGCTCTGTTGTCGCGCTTGTGGAGATACTGCTTGCCGGCAGAATTGGTGTCTGAGCCGCTGGGGACCCAGGAACCGCGCCGCATGTGGCATGCGAGGTGGGGAGAGAGACACTAGAGGGATTGACACTACTCGTTGATTCCTTTGGGATACCTTCCGTTGAGTTTAGAGGCATGCTTTGTTTTCCCGCAGTCGAGTTGGTTGCTTTCGGAGTAGGAACAGAGTTCCGGCAATTTATCAAGCTTTCTCCTGCGATCTCGTCATCACCCTTCAATGATACCAGAGGAATGATATGACCACTGTCACTAGGATTCTTCTGCCGACTGGATCGGTGAGGTGAAGGGCTCCTCCCAGCAATCAGAACATTGCCTGGTGGATGATCACCTGGGGGTAAACAAGGGACTGTCGCGAGATCGGCGCCCACAGCAAATATGGGTGGACTCGACCTGGATAACGGACTCGCCATCCGCTCGATTTCGGGTGTGGGTATGTCTACTGATTGCATCTCCTGGGAAGTATCACTGAGAGAGACCATGGTTCTACCTGGAATTGACCTTGTTCCGGACGAAGTAAATGGTGTTGATGACATGGATAATTTTGGATTGAGCAGAGGGTCCGGATGGGGTCTGGAAGAGCAATTGAATGTAGCGGGTGGCGGTGGTGTCTTTACATCGGGAGAACCTGATGGGATGGATGAAAGTGGCTCATCCTTGGAGGATTGCTGGTTTTCACCACCACTCGGCACAAATGTACCGGAGCTCTTAGTGCTCGCATCTGCACCATCAGACACCTTCAGACGAGTATCAGGTGGGGGGGAGAGATTTTCTGCGAAAAGTCGCGAAGACTGGCCGCTCGGCTTCGAAACCGCCTCGGATCGGATGCTGGCACTGCGTGTACGCAAAGGAGACGGCAGGGACATGGACGAACGATGAGGGGAAGCAGGTACCTTTGATGCGGAGGTAACAGAAACCGACGAGTCATCATTTCCGTTGGTACACTGGTCCGTGCCTTCCGAGGCCCCCTCAGTGAACTTAGACTCACACGTAACGTTGGCATCGTTGTCAGCAAAGGATAGACGAACCAAGCCTTGTGAGCCGCTTCGCTGAGACTTTATTTCTTTCGGGGTCGCAGACACCACAGTCAAATTGTCACCGAATTGAGAGACTTCCCGCGAGAGTCTGTTAAGAAGATTGGCTTCAATATCAACATATGGTCGGCGGACGGCGTCGGTGTTTGACTCCATCCTCGTCTTTGTGAGGACGACACTCCAATCTATAACGAACGACGCACAAGCCTCAAGACAGCTTGTGGCGCAAGGAGTGATCAATACAACCCTGTAATTACGGAGACGAAGAGTGGAGAGTGCATATGCATAGTCCCTATCCCCAGCAACGAGGATGACAGTGGCAGGTGGCGGGTTGTCGACTGCAAAAGCGAACATATCAACTTAACGTCATCGCATCAGTGGAATAGGCTTGGAAAGTATTTCATGAGCGTACCGATTGCCATCTTGTCAACGACATCTTTCTTGCCGTTGTGGGGACAATCTACCACCGAGACGCCGGATAGCTGCAGCTCAGAACGAAGAGCGGTGGACCTGGAAGGTTGGGTCGATATATCCAGGTATGCTTTGAAGGTGGTTACGCATCCAAATACGCGAGCTATGCGCCCGATGTTATTCGCAATGTCATATCCCAGTCCCTGCGTCGACGGGGGACAACAATTTTCTACAAGAGTAGCGCCGGTGGATTACGAGACGCCCTTTGTATGTAAACGGTACTGACCAAAATCCCAAAAAATGGCCACCTTTTCTCGGTTGACCATGGAAAACCTCAGGGAGTAGTAAAACGAGTAATGTATTTGGGGTTCCTGTCGGCAGCGGGTTTGTCCTGTCTCACTGACATACGCCGTTCCAACTCCGGAGGGGCATGTAGGACGCACCTTCCCAGGGACATGAGGGGACACAGTCCTGGCTGTTCATGCCATGACCACACACTACATAGTCAACTAACCTGACTTACCGTCTAAACACAACCAGCATCTGCAAAACGATTCTGACGATATAAATAACGTCTAGCATGGCTAATTGTGGTTCGGGACCAACATCCACGATGATCTGCACCATCGAATAAATTATAGGACCAACCGCTGTGTGTCGCATCCCTCAGAAGTTCACAGTAACACGCGCGTATGAACGTTGACCGAGAGGCGCAAGGGGTTACTTCCATCATGGACGACACGGTGATAGAATCGGTATTAGGGAATCAATAGCATGTACAGTTTACCCGAGGTGATATACAATCGATAGCTGCTGCAATCGGGAGCTATTACAAGCACTCAAGCGATTCAAAAGCTATTTTAGAAACTGTAGGAAACGTACGAGCAGCTGGAATTTGGCCATCGAAGAGAGCTGACTCGGCGTCGGTAACGGTTCTCTCGTCGCAAGACACTACTATTACACGAGTGGAAAGCCTTGTTGAAGACCTACAGGAGGACAACAACAACGAATTGTGAGTGCGTATTTACTACCCTGGAGCCCAACCGCTAACGGGATATGAATACAAAGCTGGCTAAATATGATATGCCTGTGCCGTGTATTACCCAGTGGTTCACCCAGAGGACGCACCAAGTGACGTGTGGTACGTGTCATTCACTTGCATTTCAACATCCGGATGTAAGCGTACCCAGGCATAATCGTCTTCGCCGCCACGCAGGACAACGCCTGCTTCGGCGGCACGAGCGATGTACCTCTTGAAACTGGTCACTCCTGCATTTCGGTAGATAGTCGGATCTAACATCGGTCGGACCTGTGATCGTAGCACCGGTCGAACGCCCGATCGATGGAATTGCACCAAAATATTGACCAAGGGTTGAAAACAGCCAGCAACAAATTTTTTAGGGTGACTGATCCGGATTTCATGTACCGCATGCGAACCACCTATCCCCATGTTGGACTGAAATTCGGTCGCTCCTCCCTCGCTGGACCAATTTGGGTGTAAGGCGATCCATGCATCACCCTCTGCTCCGCCGAGCATCACTAAACCCACTCGTTGGGCAAGGGTCGAGTATTGCTTAAATGTAGTAGCCCCAACACGCTTGTACACATTCTTGTCCACTTGCATAAGTGCGTTCGCAATATCGGAACGACTGGAGCGAAAGATCCCTCTACGTCGATCCACGGCTAGTAGCTGGATTAATGGCAGGAATTGCCTTCGAATTTCTGTGCAATTAGCTTGTTCTGTTGTTGTGGTTGTGGCCATACCACTTGCAGGCAGAGTTGGTGTCTGAGCCGCTGGAGAGCCGGGAACCGCACCAGACGTGGCATCTAGGATGGGGGGAGAAACACTAGAGGGGTTGTCCCTACCCGGCGACTCTTTTGGAACACTTTCCGTTGAGTTTGCAGGTCTACTTTGTCTTTCCACAGATAAGCTGGTTTGTTTGGGGGCGGGAACAGAGTTCTGAGAACTTGTTGAGTTCTCCCCTGTAGGAACGTTTGTGCTATCACCGTTCGCTGACACCGGGGGAATGTCACGACCACTGTCGCTATGACTGCTGTGCAGACTAGATCGACAAAGGGGTGAAGAGCTTCTTCCGGGGGTCAGAACATCAGCCGGTGGATGATCACCTTTGGACAGACAATGGGCTGTCGCGGGATCGGGGCCTACAGCAGGTATGGGTGGACTCGACCTGGTCAATGGAGTCGCCACTTGCTCGATTTGGGGTGTGGGTATGTCTACCAAAGGGGAAGTGTCACTGAGAGCGACCATGGTTCCACCTGAAATTGCCCTTGTTCCTGACGAAGTAGAGGGTGTCAATGACACATTTAATCTTGGATTGAGCAAAGGAACCGAATGGGGTTTGGAAGAGTAATTGAACCCAGTGGGTGGCGGTGGCGCCTTCACATCGGAAGAATTTGTTAGGATGGACGAAAGCGGCTCATCCTTGGAGGATTGCTGGTTTTCACCGCCATTCGGTACAGATGTATCGGAATGCTTGATGATCGTATCTACATCGTCAGATACCTTAAGACGAGTATCAGGTGGAGGCAAGAGGCTTGCTGTGGCGGGTCGCGGAGACCCGCTGCTCGGCTTCGAAACTGCCTCGGATCGGATACTGGCACTGCGTGTACGCAAAGGAGGTGGCAGGGACATAGACGAGCGATGAGGGGGAGCAGGCATCTTTGAGGTAGAGGTAACGGAAACCGACGAGTCGTCATCTCCGTTGGTACACTGGTCCATCCCTTCCGAGGACGCCTGAGCAAACTTAGATTCACTTGCAACGCTGGCATCGTTATCAGCAAAAGACGGGCGAATCAAGTCCTGCGCACTGATCCCCCGTAACTTTGTTTCTTCTGGGGGAGCAGAGACCACAGATACATTGTCACTGAATTGAGAGACTTCCCGCGCAAGTCTATTGAAAAGACTGGCTTCGATATCAACATATGGTCGGCGGACGGAGTCGGTGTTTGACTCCAGCCTGGTCTTCGTGAGGGCGACATTCCAGTCTATGACGAACGAGGCGCAAGCCTCAAGACAGCTCGTGGCGCAAGGAGTGATCAATACAACCTTGTAATTACGGAGACGAAGAGTGGAGAGCGCATAGGCATAGTCTCTATCTGCGGCAATGAGGATGACAGTAGCAGGCGACGGGTGGTCAACTGCAAAAGCGAACATATCAACTTGACGTCATTGCATCAGTGGGGTATTTCCCGAAAGTATTTTCATGAGCGTACCGATTGCCATCTTGTCAACGACATCCTTCTTGCCGTTGTGAGGACAATCTACCACCGAGACGCCGGATAGCTGCAGCTCAGAACGAAGAGCGGTGGACCTGGAAGGTTGGGTCGATATGTCCAGGTATGCTTTGAAGGTGGTTACGCATCCAAATACACGAGCTATGCGCCCGATATTATTCGCAATGTCATATCCTAGTCCCTGCGTCGACGGGGGACAACAATTTTCTACAAGTGGCGCCAGTGGATTACGAGACGCCCGCGAGGACGTGAATGGTACTGACCAAAGTCCCAAAATATGGCCACCTGCTCTTGGTCGGCCATGGAAAGCCTGAGGAAGGAGTAGTAAAACGAGTAGTGTGTGTCCGGTCGCTGCTGGCAGCGGGTTTGTCCTGTCTCACTGACATACGCCGTTCCAACTCCGGAGGGGCATGTCGGACGCACTGCACCTTCCCAGGGGCATGACGAGATCTGGCCCGTTCATGCCATGGCCACACTACCTGGCATCGTCAATAAATCGACCAAACTTACCGTCTAAAGACAAGAATTGTATATAAAACGATTCTGACGATACAAATAACGGCTAATATTATGACCAACGTTCAGGTCGTTTAGGAGCAGCTGTCCCCGAAGATTCATATGCATAGTTGACATGCGTATGTCGAGTGTTGCGACGGCCTGCAATAAACTGACTTATTATGATAGTGTGTCGTGCCGAATTGCCACTAGGGAACCAATTACATAAGAAACCTACACTCTATCCGAAAGAGATCAAAAACGCCAAACATGTAATTATTACCCTCGAACCCAACCATTTTAATTGTTGAACGTTGAATATTGAATATTGAATGCCGGCTGATATACATATACGCAACTGGATAAAACACTGCATAAACATACTATCTTTAGCTGGTGATTCACCAAGAGGGCACAACAAATGGCATGCGGTGGGTGTCATCCCACTTGCATTTCAATGTCGGGATGTAAGCGTATCCAGGCATAACCGCCTACACCACCACATAGGACAATGCCTACTTCGATAGCACGAGTGACGTACTCCTTGAAATCGGGCACTCCTGCGTCTCGGTAGACGGTCGGCTCTAACATCTGTCCGACCCGTGATCGTAACACCGGTCGATCACCTGATCGATGGAATTGCACCAAAATATCAACCAGGGGTTGAAAACAGCCAGCACCGATTTCTCTCGAAGTGCTGGTTTGAATTCCATCTACCGTGTGTGCATCACCTTCCATCGTCGTGCTGGATTGAAATTCGGTTTCCTCTCCCTCGCCGAACCAATCGGGGTGCAAGGTGATCCATGTATCACCCTCCGCTCCGCCGAGAATCACCAGACCCACTCGATGAGCAAGGGTCGAGTATTGCTTAAATGTAGTAGCCCCGACATGCTTGTACACATTCTTATCTGCTTGTCGAAGTGACATCGCAACATCGGAGCGACTCGAGCGAAAAATACCCCTATGTCGGTCCGCGACCAGCCGTCGAATCAATGGCAAGAATTGCCATCGAATTTGTTCCCGACTAGCTTGTTCTGTTGTTGGGCTCGTGTCCATGCCACTTGCAGGCGAAGTCGGTCTCTGAGCCATCGGAGATCCAGGCGTTACATCAAATGTGGCATGCAAGGTGGGGGGAGAGACACTAGGGAGATTGTCATTATCCGTCGCGTTTTCCAGGACACCTTCCATAGGGTTTGCTTGTATATTTTTCCTCTCCATGAACTGGGTTGTTGCTTTGTGGGGGAGTACAAAATTCCAGCGGCTCGCTGAGCTCTTCTCTGGAGGAACATTACTGCTATCACCGTTCGCTGATACCAAAGGAATGTTACGACCACTGTCGCTACGATTCTGAGGTATCAAATAGAGCCTGGAAGGGTGATTGAACGTATTCGGTGGTGGCGGTGCCTTCATATCGGGAGAACTTGTTGGGACGGACGAAAGTGGCTCATCCTTGGAGGATCGGTGGTTTTCGCCACCATTCGGTACAAATGTATCGGAACGCTTGGTGATTACATCTGCATCATCAGACACCTGAAGACAAGTGTTACGTGCAGGGAAGTGGCTATCTGTGACAGGTCGCAGAGACCCGCTGCTCGGCTTTGAGACTGTCTCGGGTCGGATACTGGCACTGCGTGTGCGCAAAGGAGATGGCAGGGGCATGGTCGAGCGATAAGGGGGAGCAGGCATCTTTGATGCAGAGGCAACGGAAACCAACGAGTCGTCATTTACATTGGTACACTGATCCATCCCTTCCGAGGACGCCTGAGCGAACTTAGGTTCACTTGCAACGCAGACATCGTTGTCAGCAAAGGACGGGCGAATCAAGTTCTGCGCACTGATCCCCCGTGGCTTTGTTTCTTCCGGAGGGGCAGAGATCACAGTCACATCGTCGCAGAATTGGGAGACTTCCCGCATGAGTCTATTGAAAAGACTGGCTTCGATGTCGATATACGGTCGGCGGACGGAGTTGGCATTTGACTCTATCCTTGTCTTCGTGAGGGTGACGTTCCAGTCTATGACGAACGAGGCACAAGCTTCGAGAGAGCTTGAGGCACAAGGAGTGATCAATACAACCCTGTAATTACGGAGACGAAGAGTGGAGAGTGCATAGGCATAGTCTCTATCTGCGGCAATGAGGATGACAGTAGCAGGTGACGGGTGATCAACTGCAAAAGCGAACATATCGACTTGAGGTCATCGCATCAGAATAGGCTTGGAAAGTATTTTCACGAGCTTACCGATTGCCATCTTGTCAACGACATCCTTCTTGCCGTTGTGAGGACAATCTACCACAGAGACGCCGGATAGCTGCAGCTCAGAACGAAGAGCGGTGGACCTGGAAGGTTGGGTCGATATGTCCAGGTATGCTTTGAAGGTGGTTACGCATCCAAATACGCGAGCTATGCGCCCGATGTTATTCGCAATATCGTATCCCAGCCCTTGCGTCGAGGGGGGACAACAATTTTCTACAAGTGGCGCCAGTGGATTACGAGACGTCCGTCAGGACGTGAATGGTACTGACCAAAGTCCCAAAATATGGCCACCTGCTCTCGGTCGGCCATGGAAAGCCTGAGGAAGGAGTAGTAAAACGAGTAGTGTGTGTTTGGTCCCTGCTGGCAGCGGGTTTGTCCTGTCTGAATGACGTACGCCGTTCCAACTTCGGAGGCATGTAGGACGCACCTTCCCAGGGACATGACCAGACCTGGTTGTTCAACGTTCAACGTTCAACCTTTCATGCAGCATGCCGGGAACTTGCCACACACTGCCTATGCCTAGCATCGTTCACTAACTGGACTTACCGTCTCGGGGCAAGATTTCTGCAACGATATAAACAACGTGTAATAAGGCTAATTATGACCAACGTCCGCGGTGATCTGCACCATTGAACAATAGAACCGGCGAACAACTGGATCCCCCAGAAGTTCATAGTAACACGGGTGTGAACGTTGAACCGAGAGAGGCAAGGAGTTACTTCAACGTAGGCGGCATCGTACCGTCGGATGGTAGAATTGGCATTAGAAAATCGATAACATACACTCTATTTGACTTTTTTACTCAGTTTACTGAGGTGATAATTGATAGCCGGCCTGTGAGGTCTACCCGCCACGGGCTGACCAAAAAATAGCTGGGTATTAGTGACCGTTCTTTCGTTGAAAGACACATCTGTGCTCACCGCGGTACGCATGCATTGGAACAACGCCTCGGCTACTATTTTGCACCTGCTAGGGTCGGTCGCAAGGACGTCGCCCGTGGCAGCCCAGCATCCAAGCATAGCGACTAGCTCCCTGCGACAGGGAACAGGTGTTGTGACTAGGCGGGGAATCAGTATTCGAAAACCCTGGCTGCCTGCCCCAAACGCACCCTTGCGAGGCCTGACCTTGACATTCGCAATGTGGACCATGGTGAACCGTGAACGAATGTTTCACTTGTCTCAAATGACCGCAATGTTGGTCACGTGTCAGTCCCCCTGGTATTGGTTGTAGCACGTCGCTTAATCCACTGTAACTTGAGCTTCCTTGCCAGTCCCTTTGAGGCGGCAGCCCTCGTCCTCTTTCCATCTGGTTTCATCGAAGCGATGCCTCCATTGAATAGAAACAACACCGGTATGATTTAGTCTCCGTTCTCATTCCAGTATTGAACGCGTGTTCTTGAAGCCGTCAAGCGAATCATGCAGGAGGCCAGAGAACTGGCAAGTGATCCGTGTACGGACTACCATGCTGCACCACTCGAGGTAGGACCCTCTGCACCATTACTAGTTTGCATTTAGTCCTCACCTCGTTGAGCATTCAGGATGATATCTTCGTAAGTATACCTCACAGCGGAGCAGACGATTACGTGTTATACTGGATTGCAGGAGTGGCATTGCACCCTAAGAGGCCCCACTGGGACGGAGTTTGAGGGTGGATTGTACCATTTCCGCATTCTCTTGCCTGCAGAATACCCATTCAGACCGCCTTCACTCATGATGCTTACACCAAATGGTCGCTTTGAGCTTAATACGAAGGTATGGGAATTTGTTTGGCCAACAACTACCTGCATTAGCGAGACCGAAAACGTTCTAGATCTGCATCAGTTTCACAAATTGTAGGTGCCGAAGCCTCGTTGGCCGTCGCCGGTCTAGACTGACTGATTCTCAAGATCATGAAGAGGAGTGGCAGCCTGCTTGGGGAGTAAGGACAGGTACATGGCTGCTAACCTTGGAAAAAAAAATAAACATCTGACGATGATGGTAGCCATCCTTGGCCTCCAAGGTTTCTTCCCTCTGAGAGGGCAAGCAGCTAATGGGGTAGGCTCAGTGGAGTATCCCATCTCGGAACGGAAGCGTCTGGCTCAGCTGTAAGCAGCGTTAGAGGCATGGCAGGTCCTGATCTGAATGATGGAATGACTAGGTCTCGAGAGTGGGTGTGTCCGAAGTGCCGAATGAGTAATCTGGAGTATCTTCCGGATCTCCCCTCTAAAATCGACGGTCCCCCAGAATTGGTTGGCGAGACTGTTACTCGGACGCAAACGCCTACTATGTTCCTGGATCCCTTCCTGGAAAATTCCGATTGCCCGAGCAGGAATAACCCTGAAACGTCTTCGACACAGCCGGACACACCCCCGCCAACTGCGATCAGACAGGTTCCAGAGCGTGTGCCGGAAACGGGGGATCAATCTAACCTTGTTAGCGCGCTGGATACCACTCGTCGTAGTACGTTGCGACCACCGCTGCTGCTGGACACTGCGATCTGCATGCTACTCGTGCTTGTTGTGGGGCTTCTATGCCGTCGAGTGCTTGTAACTGAGCGTGTTGGGGGCGTGCCGTGGTACGTTGTAGATTCACCGTAGGGTTCCCTCGGTGTAGAGCTAAAGCTGTGTATGTAACATGCCGAGGGCGTTCCGTCTGGCATGGCATTGGGTTTCATTTCGTCCCCGGTCGGTCCAGCCATCCATCTTGCGTATTATGTCAGCATCTAGAGACAAATTTGTAATCGGAGACATCGTCCATTGGATATAAAGACAACCACCAACGGCGTTGGTCGCCCCTAGCTACATAGTTCCTTCTCCTCCCCCTGCTTGTACTCTCTCAACGAGTCATCTGGGAGAAAAAATACCGATCGACATGCAGGCGCACACTCGCGTACGGGCGAGGCGGTCTCTCTCTCACTCGCTCGGGTGCGCGAGGAAGTTGGCGGACTCTGTTCCGACTCCTCCATCGCTCGTGAACTCGCACCATCTATCATCTCCAGATAGCATCTTTTACAGAAAATCCTCCATCCGTCGCTGGCCCTCTCGCAAGGACGACGAGTGGCTCAGGGACATGGTTCCCGTGGACAGCGACATCACCAAGAGCGAGGAGTCAGACTCCATGCCATCTTCCTGCACCTCAGCCTCCTCTCACAGCCATTGTCCTCTCCTACCTCCATCTCCCATCCTGCGCCCACGATCTTCGCCTCCGCACGATGTATACATGGCTTCCACGCACATACCACTCGCTATCCATTGCACACGCTACTACAGCCAAGTCGTGCTCCACTGAATTGCCGCTGGAATCACGTTTCACTCTTACGATTCATCTCACGTCGCCGTCGATGAGTTTGTCTTTTTTTTTTTTTTGGGGGGGGGGGGGGGCAGAGGCATCCCCGCATGTCGCAACTTCCTCTTCATGGGTTTATTGTGTATTATTCTGGTCATCGCTTCTCTTCGGGTTTTAGGTTATCAGGCTTGGGATTCATCGTCGATTTCGCCATCTGGATTGTGTTCATACGGTATTATTGGTGTTTTTTTCTTCGATTTCGTCACAGCATCCACGTAGCATGCCTGGATATGAGTTGGCGATCTAGATCACACATGTATCACTATCGTCTCGCTTCCTTACGTTTTTTCACGCGTAACTTATGTCCCTACGACACGCGTCCACATACGAAAATGACTGTATGTAGTACGGCACAACACGCCAGGGTCCATGTAGTTACTAGTGCCCCCATACACATGTCATAATACACGGTCATCTCTTCTTCTTCTCCGCACTCACGCTTAGTACTATAAAATCCTCGTCCTCCAGATTGTAGAAGGCGATGGTGTTGGAATTAGTCAACATTTTGCCCATGAATGACAAGCCGAATTCTCGAGGCAGGTAAGGTGCTCCCCGTCGTTTGCAGGAAGCGATCACGAAGAGTGGATACAAGAAGCGTGAGCGGAAGGTCAGACACCGTCACGACTTGCCCCTCTAACTTCCACTCCGGCTTTGAAGGGTCGCTGGGAAGTTGAATGTTAAGCGATATAGTGTAAGGATGCATGCTGATCCAATCTGTCTCAGGGTAGAGTGCCCCTCCAGGAAGCTTGGCAATCTTCTGCCTCTTAATCTGTGGCTGCTCCTCAAGCCCTTCAACTTGGTCAGCACTTCGCACCGTCCCTGTCTGTGGCGGTGGCCCTGGCATGCGTGTAGGATGCATGCCAGGAGGTGGGGGCTGGAACCCGAACGGCTGCGCAGCATCGAGGCCCTGGTAATGAAGCGGGGGAAGCATGACTGGAGGTGGCTGGAACGCTGACGCCGGCTGAGGTCCGGACGACACAGTAGCGGTAGCAAAGGTTGCATTGTTGGCTCCCGCTTGGGCGGGAGGAGCAGGCAGTGAGGCGGGTGGCGGGGGAAGAGTGGTTATCGGGGGAGGTGGAGCAGCAGCAGGGCCAATGCCTGGGCCAATAGCATTGGGTTCTTGTGGGCCAAGACCCTTTGCACGGTGAATTGCAGCGATTTGTTCGTCGAAGTTGACATTCGTTGAGTACTTGTCCATCGTACTGACTTTAGTCGCTGTATGACCATCCCATACGACCTTCTCCCTTTCCTTCCGACGAACACGTTCTTCCTCTTCCTCTCTTTTCCTACGTTCCTCGTCGGCTTCCGTACCGAAAATATCGACACGTGTGCTTGCAAGGTTTTTGAGCGACGTGACAACGTTAGCACCACGCAGAAGCTCGGAAGCTTGTACTTTGCGAGCTTCCAATGCATCCCTTTGGGATTTCCACTTGGGATCCAGTAACTCGATTCTCATATGCTCGTCCAGTTCGTCCACAGGAATTTGCTGACCGCAAATTGCACAAGTCGTAAGTGTCGCATTCTTCTTAGAGCCGACTGAGCAATTTTCGTCAGCAAATCCCTATCGACCAAAGAAAAAAAAACCTACGCTTCGGAACGTAGTCCGTCTTGATCTTCATCGGGCCTGCAACGTTGGCGCTAGCCTGAATAGCCTTTGCACGCTCCAACTCTTTGATCCTCTCTTCTTCTTCTCGTTTTTTACGCTGCACTTCCTCATCCTCGTCCTCGCTTTCTTCCATGGCTGCATCCTCTTCGTCCAAATCATCCACCGCTGTCACGACACCTACACCAGCCGATCCTACCGCGGCAGCAGCTTCTGCCTCTGCAGCAGCTTGTCTCGCGCGGTGTGCCTCTATTTCATCCGCCGTGTTTTCCATGACCATCGCAGCCATCCTCTTTTGTGCCAACGTCATATTTTCAACTTCCTGGAGACTCATCGGTGGAGGCAATTCTGTGTTTGTGTCTGCCGCAGTGAACTCAATGGTTTGGACGATAGCATAGTCGTGCCAATCAATTTCCGCAAACGCCCCTGCAGAAAACTTGAGTTGGCCGCATCGGGGTATCGAATGTGTAACACGTACGTTTCTCGGCCTCCTGATCGTCCTGCCTCTTTTTATCTTTCTCCTGCTTCATCCGTTCCCACCGTGCGTAGTCTCCTGGACTTGTCGAGGGCTTTCCATTGGGCACCCTCCTGCGCCCTTTCATGGAGCTGGGCCAACATCTCCTTGCTCGGGTGCAATACTTTCTGGTACTGTTCTACGAGACGATTAAAGTAGCCAAAGAGTGAGTGATTCGGACGTAAGAAGTCAAATTGGTAATTTCGACCCTCTCTCTGCGAAAGAGCAGCCAGAAAACCGCGTCCTCGTCGGGCGGTGAAAAGGGCAGTCAACTTCATGATGTCCCTGAAATGAACCAACGTTGATATAAACTTGGAATAGTATTCGTGTATAGACTTACAAATCAATGGGAGTAATGTTGGGTATGTCCAAAACGAACTGGGGCTGAGGAGGTTCGACTCCCATGTCCTCCAGTGGTGTAACTATGTCCACCCCTTCGGTCGTTTCCTTGTCTGGTTGAACCTCCTCTACCTCCTTCACCAGCAGCTATTCTGTCCATTCGATGCCTATAGTAAGCATGATAAGGGTCGGCAGGGTTGAGGAACGAGAACTTGGGATCCTGACGCTGGTTTTCGCGAATTTTGTCTTCGAACATCGGCGGGTTGGCAGAGCGAGCCACGAACAGGGCAGTCCTGTCAATGACAGCTGCAAAGTGGACGTCAGCACACGGACCCCCGGGCGAGAAGACACTCACATTTGATTTCTGGGGGAGGCAGAATGAGCCCACTCGCAAAGCGGAGGGTGGGCTCTTTGGTGCCATCGGACACGCCGTCATCCAATAAGTGAGCACCAGCAGTCGCCATAGTTTGTGTTTCCACTGCCATGGCCGTCGTCGAGGCGTGTCAGTGGTCAAAGTAAGTACGAGAAAGCAGCCGGAGTCGGAGTTTGAAACAGGTCGCCGGCGTTGACCCCCACCGGCTTGTCCTCCACCTCCGACCACATGCTGGGTGCATTTCGTCCAACGTCCGTCTCTTCTGGCGGTCTGCTCTGGTATCGTACACTTGCCTTCTGTCGGTTATATTTCACCTTAACAACTGAACAGGAAAGTACCATGGAAACTGTCACCCACAAGGAAAGCGAACGCTCGCACTCGGCTGAAGAGAGTCGATGCAGTCATCGAAGCCGTCCGCGAAAGCGGCATCCAATGCAATGCCTTGGTATGTTCTGCGTTGTCTCGCTTCTCTCTAACGTACACGTGGTTCATTTGCCGTCAGGACCGTGCACTTCAACTACCCAAAGAACATGAAATGCACCCGCGGGACAAGTATACGATTTTCAGTGCCGCCTCTCGTGGCTATCGCAAGGGCATTCACAAGGTACCAAAGTGGACAAGAGTGGGTAGTCACGCCTTAATACTTTTCGTGGTGATATTGACTTGCCCTACAGTTGACTCTGAGAGTTAACCCGAAAGGATTTTAGCAACTGCTACGCTA
This sequence comes from Pisolithus marmoratus, assembly GCA_024613145.1. Classification (NCBI taxonomy): domain Eukaryota; kingdom Fungi; phylum Basidiomycota; class Agaricomycetes; order Boletales; family Pisolithaceae; genus Pisolithus; species Pisolithus marmoratus. The sequence goes on from JANFAE010000068.1 coordinate 148,279, forward strand.
CTTTTCCATGGGGTGGTCACACTAGTAAACACCATATTGTAATATGTCACCACTAAAACAAGACGACCTGAATTCTTCCTTGTTGGATGCCCTGGAGCAGTTTTGGTGCTCCAAGAACAGAGCGGATGACTTCATCGCGCGTCTCCGGTATGTCAAATAGATTGCGTTTCTTCGCATCTTGATACGAGACATCCAAAATGACGTGCGTCAGCTGAGCCACGGAAAGGGCGTCTAGGAACTTTGAACACAACACACTTGGTATATACTGGTAACTCTTACCTTCTTCATAGAGCAATTTACCAACTCGTGCCGGAGTGCCAGCAGCACTGCCTATCTTTGTCCGTCTGAGATAGGTAGCATGCTGTTCCAACTTTATGTGTCTGGCAAACAGCTTAGCGACGTCCCCACCCTTCTCGCCACGGAGTTTCCTATCCTTCAGAACTCTGGTGATATCGGCCACCCGCAAGGCAGCGCCAGCTATGAAAAGCAACGTCGGTGAGCCAGAGGCTTTCGGCCGCTGTAATAGCCTCTTGTGAAGAGGTGGAAGGGACTAGGAAAACAGCAGAGATTTGTCGTCGATGAGGACTAACGTTAGAGAATGTACCTTTGATGATGAATTCGACTAGATGGTCCAATGACCTCGATTCCGTCCATAGTGTCGTGTCCACAATAGAGGTTTCTATCTAGTGGTTCAATCAAAAACTACGAGAGAAAGGCCACACACACGTTGCTCACCTGGAATAGATATGTCCAGAAGCTCCAGTGCAGACTTGGCAGGGTATGCCTTGGCTTGCATGGATGATAAGTAGCCAAAGAGTTCGCGTGGAGGTTGCGCTGCCACTGAACGAGGCTCCTCGTCGTCTTGTGTTTCCGCCAGCTTTCTCTTCTGGGGATAGAGAAACGTCCTGTGAGGGTCGTACTCTACTGCGATGAAGCGCATGCACCCACTTTGGCCATTCTTTCCTTTTCCCTTTCTCTCCGCTTCCTCTTTGCTAATGCAGCTGACTCTTGCTCTGCATCCTCGTCCGCGCTTAGAAGCCCCCCGACATCGTTACTGGTGAGAACGTGCGGGTCAAGAGTATCTTCATCTTCCCCGGATGATGCCACTAAATCATCTGGCACGTAGTCGTCCTCCAGATCATCGCCACGGTGGTGTCCGCTCATTGTTGGGGGCTGCTGACAGCAGTGGTGTGGTCGACCGGTTGAGTCTTGACTTTTTACTTCCGGTTCGCACTCGGCATCTGCCGGTGGGCCACCTGAGTTTACTTCCCTTCAACGAGAACTCCTATACTACCTGAATGATGTAAGACAGCATCGAACCTTAGGCCGCCGTTGCAAAGCTGCGGGACTTTTTTTGATTCGTTATGTGTCACCCCAAGACTCTTAGTTATACTCACACTGCACTAGGCCCCTATTCAGCGACCACCAACAATGTATGCCAGTTACTGTGGTCGAGAGCACTCACAGAGTTTGACCTTATCAGGTGAGGGTAAGGCACAGCTACCACGTCAATGTGCAGCAGCACATTCTCACCCTCACTTGGTGCGTAACTCTCATGCTCGACGGCCGTTGCCGAGATATCAACGAGAAGCGATGGATCTATCCTCCGTGTTGCATGAACTCTCTGATCGCGCATCTGGATACAGTGTCAATCTCAACGGTCGAATCAGTCGTACCTTAGAGAAGAACCCTCTGCGGGGCGGTACCGCCAGCGTATACCACGGTACTTTGGCTCCCAATGGTACTGAAGTGGCCATCAAAACCTTCCACAGCACAATGTCGGGGAGTGAGGTTGAATTGAAGGTACTGGCAGGGTTTCCGATACTCGTCACAGCTTCAGCTGAACCTTCCCCATTTAGCGATCTTCCGGGAGGTGCATGTTTGGTCGAAGTTGCGTCACGAGAACATCGTTCGTATGCTCGGAGTGTCTACCGAATTTGATTCCACAGTCTCGATAATATCTGAATGGATGCCACTGGGAAGCGCGTACGCTTATGTTCAAAATACAGAAAATGACCCGCGGCCACTGGTGAGTCAGGGTGCGTTGTTTACTTCCACATCACCTGGCATACCCATTTAGCTCGAAGACGTTGCGAGAGGACTGCTCTATCTCCATGAATATGATAGTCCGCCTGGTCCGATAGTCCACGGTGACCTGAAGGGAGTAAGCGTGTTTGATTTAAATCGTTGTAAGTTGACCCATCCACCAACAGTTAAATGTGCTGGTGTCCAGTGACCACCGGGCGCTACTGAGCGACTTTGGTCTTTCCACCCTGAATGTACCTAGCTTCAACGTGACCGTCGATGCCGTCCGCGGAGGCTCATTCCATTGGATGGCCCCAGAGCTTCTAGACGATCATGCTGCGTCAACGGAAACTGACGTATGGGCATTTGGGATGACGATTCTGGTCGGCCTTCTGATGTGTCCCTTTGCGCAATGTTAATTGTATCCTCAGGAGTTATTCACTCGAGCAGTTCCTTTCCCTAGTTGCCGTAATTCAGGAAGTGTGCTCGGCAGGCTAATGAAGGGGAAACTGCCACCTCGCCCTGCCGAGGAATCAACGCAGTTCCGTCTAACAGATGCATGGTGGGAGATTTGTACATCATGTTGGAAACGTGATCCTTCATCGCGTCCCACGGTGAAGAACATTATGGAGAAGCTCAAGACTGCTATCGTTTGTGCCCAACCATTTTGCTAAGTTTTCTGGGTTTTAAGTGCGTTTTTGCAGCCCCAAACTGCGCCCGCTGCATATCCAATCTCAAGAGAGGAAGAAAGACCTGGGCAGCCTGAAGAGAAAGAGCTTGAGCTCGACACGCGCTTGTCGCCTCGTCAACAAGGCAGCTCTCTGTGAGTGCCGCTCCCTTTCACCTAGCATCTCTGTCATGGTCATGACCATCACAGCAGGAAAGAAGTCAGGTTAATAGGTGAGTAGGGTTACACATCGAGTCTACTGATCTGCAGTTTCTGATCACCTGCTGCAACTCAGTCGTCGGCGCCGACGGACTCTCTGAACGAGATGTCTTCCATCTTCCAGATCCCTTCGCAGTTATCACAGTCGACGCGGAGCAGACACGTACGACGAACGTTATCAAGAAAACTCTGGATCCTTACTGGAACGAGAGTTTTGACATGTGGGTGATGAATATCTACTCGGTTCCATTGTTATATCTCAACCGCCAACTCGATAGCACCGTCAGGGAGTCGTCTGTCGTTGCCATACAGATATTTGACCAGCGCAAATTCAAGAGACATGACCAGGGTTTCCTTGGCTTAGTCGAGGTGCGGGTCAGTGATGTTCTGGATTTGGATCTTGGTGGTCACGGTAAGCATCTTGCCCTGATGGCACGAAGATACGCCTGAGTAATCGTTGTCTTCCCCGCGCTCAGAGATGTTGACGCTTGATCTCAAAAAATCCAACGATAACCTCGTAGTTCATGGCAAGCTCATTATACGCTTGTCAACCATTGTCTCTCGGCCTGCACCCGACCATGGACCTAGTAATAATATTACAACGACAGGTTCAGGCAGTCTTCCACTAGGATGGGAGGAGAGGTGCACTCCAGAGGGTCGGCCGTATTATGTCGACCACAATACTCTTACCACAACTTGGGTGGATCCTCGTCGGCATACTGTTGTTCGTGTCATGGGTCCCAATGGTCAAAGTACTTCGTTGCAGTCTCAGCCCATGTCTCAGCTCGGGCCACTGCCCTCCGGATGGGAGATGAGTCTTACTCCTACCGCCGGCGTCTACTTTGTGGACCACAATACAAAGACAACAACGTGGGATGACCCACGCCTACCTTCGTCTTTGGATGCAAACGTTCCTCAGTACAAGCGTGACTTCCGCAGGAAGCTTATTTACTTCCGTAGCCAACCCGCTATGCGAGCGCAGCCGGGCAATTGTCAAGTCAAAGTTCGACGTAACCATATCTTCGAGGACAGCTATGCCGAAATCATGAGACAGACACCGAATGACTTAAAGAAACGTTTGATGATCAAGTTCGATGGCGAGGATGGTCCCGATTATGGTGGCCGTTCCAGGTATATCGTGAACATCGTTTTCTCGTCCCAGGCTAACCTCCTCCCAGAGAATTCTTTTTCCTCCTCTCCCATGAGATATTCAACCCTTTCTATTGTTTATTTGAATACTCGGCGCACGACAATTACACTTTACAGATCAACCCCGCGTCTGCTGTCAATCCTGAACATTTGAATTACTTCAAGTTCATCGGGCGTTGCCTCGGTCTCGCTGTAGTAGGGGGCAGGGGAGCACCCAGGCGCAGAGAGGGCTTAGTCAGCCAGAGCAGACATGGTGGCGGATGAGCATGTTGTAGATACATTGTCACAACGAGGACAGTCTCGAGGCGACTGAGCGAGCCTTTCCTACTCCAACGTGGTGACGAGAGCACATTCGAACCCACAACAAGGAAACACCGCAAAGAAGCACAGACGCCGTAGAACACCGATATAACACCGAACGCCCGCATAGACACCGAACACGCACTGCCCCGATACAGAAACAAAGAGAGGCACTGAAGCAACCTGCAGAACAACGTGCGGGTGGCATTCAAACGGACTGTTGACCAACCTGCCGTCCAGACGAGAACAGCCTAGAGACGAGCGGGGACGCTTCGTACGCGTAACGTCCACAGCAACGTCGCAAAGCCCGTCGCCGTTAGGCACACCGTTCACCGACAGCGATTTCGGACTAGCTCCAGAAAGGGAGTTGGAACCAGACTCCCCACCGGACTACGCATCCATAAGAGCAAACCCCCCGTCCAGAACCCAAAGTCCCGACCCAGACAACAACATACGGTTTGGGGCACGCAGACCACCAGCACCGGTAGTGGCGACAACGTATAACCCAACGGTGGCCGTATCACAGCGACTCTTTCCAGGATCGTTCAGTACACCAGCCCCACCACTCACAACGGTAACCCCGCCCGCAGCCGCACCAGTACAAACAACAGCACGGAACGGGCCACAACCCCACGCAGCACAAGCAGCAGTGATGGAGACACTAAAACCGTTCAAGGGGGATGAAGAAGAAACGCAGGACCCGCAGATGTTCTTACGCACGTTCAACCGCATCATGAGACTGGCAGGCATAGCAGATGAGGGGGACAAAATAGAGGCGTTACAGGACTACATAGCGCCACGGTCAGAGGCGCAGGCGTGGTACGATGGACTAACTGGACCGCAGCTGTCGTCATGGACAGAGCTCAGCAAGGCGTTCAATCGGCGATGGGAGCCGCTACCACGGGCAGAGAAAACTCCGGAAAAGTATCAGGAGGAACTACTGACGTTAAAGTTCGAAGATGACGAGGTGGGAAGGACGAAGGAAATGAATGGGACAAAGGCGTGGACGCATGTCATATGGGCAAGGGAAGCCCTGCGACTCGCAAAGGCAGCGGGCGTGGAAAGCAACGTGGGCCTAGTCAGGATAGTTCACAAGAACCTGCCGAAGATCGTACGAAAACTAACGACACAAAAGTACACAACGTTCGAAGATCTTACGAAGGCGGTGAAAAATCTGGACATAGAGGACGTTCAGCGGAAGAAAGAGGATGCAGATGAGCGAAGGAAGGAGGAGATAGAGAGAGAGAATCGAATCCTACAACAACAAAAAGCGTCCATCGCAGACATCACGACGCGCCTCCAAAGACTCGCTGTACAAACTCAGTCCCAGCAGACACGAATGCCAGTACAACCCTCGGCCAGTACGAACACACGGTTTGCAGTCCAGCAGTCCGGACGCCCACCGACCACCCCGGGTCCACTCACGGATACCCAGAAAGAAACCGTTCGCAACAATCTAAACGTCCTACCACACCATTCGGAAGACGCAAACGGATGGAGAGCGTACCAGGCCCAGGTAGCACAATGGATGAAGGTACACGGTGAAAACTCACGGGTATCGGAAAATACGCCATTCCCGCTCAGACCAGGAACGGCGGTCATCTGCTCAGGAGAGTGCTACCGATGTGGAACACACGGACACAGAAGTCGCGACTGTCCAGTACCAGTAGGAGATCAAATGCGACTGGATCCACGAGAAACGGCGTGGAGAGCGATGTGTGGCAGAGCACTAGGATCACTCAACAGGACCACGGCGGCAGACGTCAGACTGATCACCGTGGAGGAGCAGGAAAATGGGAACGGGTCGTTGTAGCGGACGGAACAGCGACCCATGGACTACCAAACGTATCTCGAGTATCGCACATAAACGTACATGTATCAAACGGCGAAAACGACAACACGTTCGATATGTACACCATGCTATCGCAAACGGGCGATGCGATGAACCTCGAGAACAAATCCGTCCCATTCGTACATGGAGTCACAGTGAAGAACAATAGCGGTGAATTGGTACGACTATGAGCCCTTTTCGACGATGGGGCAATGATAAACGCCATGTGCACAACGGTCTTTGACGCAGTCAAACATAGACTAAGGGGGTGGACACGCAGCTCTCAAGTACTAAGGATGGCTAACGGCACTATAGTTCCAGCGACGGCCCAGTGGGCAGGAACAGTACAAGTCGGAACCGCGGAGGTACAAACAACCTTCATCGTGTTCAACAGCGGTGGAGGATGGGCGTTCCTGGCTGGAAAGCCACTGCTACAAGCGCTGAAGGCAAAACACGACTACGGTACTGATCAGCTGACCGTAACAGATGGAGACAACGTAGCAGTACTATGCAACAAGTACTACGACCAAAGGCACGAGCAGATTATGGGAAGTCAGCACCGAATCTTAGACGTCAAACAACGATTAAGACAAGGGAACGAAGCAAAAGGAGAAACACCCACGAGCACGGGCACCGAGGCATACTCGATCGCGCAGTCAACAGATGAGGTGTTCACAAGACAAACAGCACCGTTTAATCCCCGGCGAGTCGAGTATATACTCAATACAGTGACAATCGGACGTGACCTCACTCCAGCAGAATTGGAACAAGTCAAGGCCTTCATAGCAGAATATGCAGACGTGTTCGCGTGCTCAATCAAAGAGGTCGTACCGGTACCAGGAGCAACAATCAACCTCAACGTGCCAGCGAACATGTCGTTCACCACGACAATACGCCAACGGTCACTATCACCTCCGCAAAAAATGTTCATGCACAAGTGGGTCCAACAAATGCTAGATGCTGACATGATAGAACCAGCAGATGTGTCCCGCATCAAACATGTCGCGCCTACAGTGCTCACGCAGAAAACGCACGATGACAAAGTCAACCTGACCCTGGAAGACCTACAACGCGCGCTAAATGAGCAATGCGAGAAAGCAGGAATCGACCCGCCGTTCCCAAACACAAGCATAAACGAAGGGGAACCATCGGGAACACGTACAGACCCCAAGGAAATAAAGTGGAGAGTAACGCAAAACTTTGGCGAACTCAACAAAGTTACGCAGATACCACCACTGCATCAAGGGGACATACGGGCAAAGCAACAACGATTAAGCGGGTACAAGTACGTCTCAGTCTTTGACTTCGCATCAGGGTTCTACGCGATTATGGTACCAGATGAATGGAAGCCGTACTTAACCTTCTTCGTGGAAGGCAGAGGGTATTTTTGGTACAAGAGAATGCCAATGGGTCTGACAGGAGCACCGACGACCTTCTCGGCAGTGGTAACGGAAAAGCTCCACGATCTACTAGCGGACAACACGATAGAGTTATTCGTGGACGACAGCGGATGCGGAAATGACGCGTTCAAAGGCATGCTAATGACGCTGAGAAAAGTGTTCCAACGTTTTCGCGAACACGACCTGTCAATATCGCCATCGAAGTGCAGACTATTCATGACGGAAACAACGTTCGCCGGAGCCGCAATAAGCAGCAAAGGTGTACAACCGGACTTAGCTAAGTTGTCCGCCGTCATCAACTGGAAACAGCCAGAAGATGCGCTGAATCTATGCTCGTTCCTAGGACTAACGGGTCACTTCAGGGACCTAATCAAGGGCTACGCAAAAATAGAAGGACCGCTTCGTAACTTAATCAAACAAGTCGAAGTTCCACAACCGGCAACCAAGACAACATACCGGCGCACGATGACCAACCACAAGCTAGCAAACAAATGGACCATGGAACATACACGGGCGTTCATGCAACTCAAGACAGCCTTGACTAGCGAGCCAACACTACACGCACCGAAGTATGATGGAACTCCATTTACGGTCACAACAGACGGGTGCCAGGAGGGATTGGGAGCTGTACTAACGCAAAGGGTACAGATACAAACGCCAAGTGGTAAAGTGGTCAGCAAGAAGGTCCCAATAGCGTTCGCCTCAAAACGAACTTCTGAAGCCGAACGCAAGTACAAACCGTTCCTACTGGAGTTCGCAGCCCTCAAGTATGGCCTCGATCACTTCGCGGACATCATATGGGGATACCCGGTGGAAATTGAAACGGACTGTCAAGCACTCAAAGACGTACTGACTAACGACAACATGACAGCAGCGCATGCACGTTGGAGAGATGGAATACTGGCCCACAATATAGTGGCAGTACGACATATACCGGGCAAGCTGAACGTGGTAGCAGACGGACTCAGTCGACAATGGGACAATATGGACCGCGCTGAGGGCGAGGGGGCAGAATGGTCAGTCAACCCGGAACCCAAAGCACTGACCAGTATAGTCAACGATGTATTCGCGATTGAGCGGATAGACAAACAACACCAAAAACTACGAGAGCGGTTCACAAACGAACCCATGTTCTTGGAAGTTGTCGACGCAATACTCAACGTGGATACAGCAGCAAACCCGAGAGACCGCAGCAAAGCAAGACATCGAGCCTCGCAGTACATTATCGAAGACAGACGTTTGTGGAGAATATACGGGAGAACAAGTGTACGACCCAGAAGCCGAACGGAATGTATAACACGAGAGGAAGCGGAACAGCAAGCCTACGTAATACATAGCACGGGAGGACACTGGGGACGCGACGCGTTGAAAATGGTATTGATGGACAAGTACTTCTCACCGAAACTCGACGTGTCAATCATGAACGCAATAACAAAATGCGCTAAGTGCAAAAATTTTGGACCGTCGCATGTACACTCACTCCTGGAACCGGTCACACGCAGGCACCCATTCGAACTACTAGTCGGCGACTATCTTAGCATGCCTCAGGGAAAAGGTGGCTACCACACGCTGGGACTGTTCCTAGATACGTTCTCGCAACACTTGTGGGTCACCAAGTTCAAAACAGCGGGAACCGCAAAGACAACAACGGACAGCCTGGCTACAATATTCAACTCGTACATGGCCCCAGAAACCTTCATGACGGATGGCGGGAGGCACTTCGACAACCACGCGGTAAAAGAATTCTGCGCTAAGTGGTCTTGCCAACATCATGTGGTAGCGGCGTACTCACCGTGGGTTAATGGTCTAGTAGAAGGCACGAATAAGCTTCTACTGCACGTGCTCAAACGGCTCTGTGCACCGAACGTCAGAGAAGACGATGATAACCCGGCAACCTGGGATAGTCTACCAAGAACGTGGACGGACCATTTAGATGACGCTGTACGAGCGCTAAACAACCGCCTGCTACCCGCTCTCAAGCACACGCCTAAAGAGCTCCTGCTAGGTCTCGTAGTAGACACGAAACGGACAAGACCGGAGGATAGCAGTATACCGATTGACATAATCCAAGCATCAGCGCACATGGCCTATGCAGAACAACAACGGCTAGATGGCTACGATGCGGCGGTACAACATGCAATCAAATGCAAACGCGCGTTCGACAGAGGAGTCCGAAAAAGGCGCCCAGGAGAAGTAGTCTTTCACAAAGGACAACTCGTGCAGGTCTATCGCAGTGATACTGACTACACATTCAAAACAGATCGGAAACTCATCCCAAAGTGGTCAGTCCCGCACCGCATCGTAGAACGACTACGCAACGCATACAAACTGGAGACAGTACAAGGTGTGCGTCTCCCCGGGGAGTATAGCGCACGACGGCTTCGTGTGTTCGAGCCACGCCCAGGTACAAAGCTACACGAAGAACAAGAAGCGTATATGATGAAAGTCGGTGAAGAAAGAGACAAGGAGGAGAGCGAGAAGGGAGGGCATGAGCAAGCAGACGGAGATAGCGACGAGGACGCCGCTAGTCTTTTTTAGGGGGTCACATGTAGTAGGGGGCAGGGGAGCACCCAGGCGCAGAGAGGGCTTAGTCAGCCAGAGCAGACATGGTGGCGGATGAGCATGTTGTAGATACATTGTCACAACGAGGACAGTCTCGAGGCGACTGAGCGAGCCTTTCCTACTCCATCGCCATTTTCCATCGTTGCTTCTTTGACGCATACTTTATCGTTAGTTTTTACAAGATGATTCTGAAGAAGGTAACTCTTTCAGACTTGGAGTCTGTCGATGCAGAACTCCACCGCAGCCTCACTTGGATTATGTAGGTCTCTGTTCTTTCCATTTCATTTGCGTCCTCAGTTTCGTCCAGCGAGAACGACGTTACGGATGCAATTGACGAAGCGTTTACTACGACGGAGGAACGTCTCGGAGAACTATATACGATTGAGCTGAAGCCAGGCGGTGCTGACGTCAACATCAGAGAGGCAAATAAGAAAGAATATGTTGACCGTGTCGTCGAATATCAGATCTCAAAACGTGTGAAGGATCAGTTTGAGGCGCTCATTGCGGGTTTCAGTGAGCTGATCCCGCAAGATCTGATCACGGTCTTCGACGAGCGGGAACTTAAGCTGCTTATCGGGGGAATGTCTGAGATCGATGTGTAAGTCTTGCTGTTTAAGATTCATTTGGTTGATTTCATGGATCTGCGTATTAGGGATGACTGGTGCAAACATACAGACTACCACGGATATGAGGCGAACGATGAAGTCATCCAATGGTTCTGGAAATGCGTGCGCAGCTGGCCACCAGAAAGGAAGTCGCGTTTACTGCAGTTTGCAACGGGTACATCTCGCATCCCTGTCAATGGTTTCAAGGATCTGCGGGGTTCTGACGGGCCGAGACGCTTTGCAATTGAAAAGTCAGGGGATCCGTCGCAACTGCCGAGGAGGTATACCTCCTTCAATCGCATCGATTTACCACCTTATAAAGATTACCCGAGCTTAGAGCAGAAGCTGACACTGGCCGTAGAGTGAGCTCTCTTTGGTTTAAGTGTTGAGCGAGGTACTAAAATACTTGGACTCCCTACTCCCTAGAGAAACTGTTGGCCTTGCTCTTGTGTAAGAGTAGCCTTTGTGGATGAAATTCAGATGCAATATGTTTTCCCTTCTGCTCCTCTTTGTCTACCGAGCGTGTGAGAGGCCCGTTGGCATGACCGTGCAGCACCCAAGTTACTTCGTAGTACATGTGTCTTGCCTGTCCCTTGTGGTATGTACTCGGCGTCTGCCGATGGGTTACGGTCTTCCGTCAACGAGGCAAGCTCAGAAAAAAAAAAAGACAAAGAAAAAGCGCACATGAGTTGGCCACGCGCTAACGACCGCAAGCCAATTGCATGTCGTTCAAGACACCCCTCGTGTCCGATCCTCCTCCCCCTTCACTGCCCTGGAACCTTCTCTTTCCTGTATCTGTTGTATTCCTTGCTGTAGCCTTCATTTGGCACTGGAGTCGCGCACAGGAGCGAGCTCCCGCTAAAGTCCCCAGACCAGATTCTTTAAAGTCATCTCAGTCTTGCCAAACACAGGAGACCCACCCTCAACCCCCTTCCCTTGAAGCTGAAATGCCCACCGTAGCACGGTCCTACCAGCCTCAGATTCAGCCCATTTTCGATCGACCACGGCTTCCTATTGTGGTCCCTCACATAGTCTCAAAGGAATTGTCTCACTGGACTGCCCAAATAGAGGCTGCTCGCGTTAAGCAGCCCTATGATGCTTTTCTTGTCCTCGATGTCGAGGCGACCTGTCTACAAGGTGCAGGCTTTGATTGGCCGAATGAAATCATTGTCCGTCTCTGGCTTGCATGTATTCCCTGTCCGTTCTTCTAACCCACGGTATCTTTAGGAGTGGCCTGTGTGCCTCCTGCGCTGGAAAGATAAATCGTCCAAAGGCATGGCCAGCCAACTGGAAGTCGTCGACGTGTTTCGCAGCTTTGTCAAACCCACATGGAAACCGCAACTCTCTAAGTTCTGCACCGAGTTGACGGGTATAACCCAAGTTCGTCCCGCTCTGTCATTTCGGGACCTCCTGATGACAGCCAACTATCTCACAGGCCCAGGTCAACCTTGCACCCACCTTTCCCAAGGTTCTCAAGACGTTCGCAAAATTCCTTGCTCGACATGGATTGATTGATCTCAAGAATGGGAGAATTTTACAGAGATTTTGTTGGTGTAGCGATGGTCCTTTCGACATAAGGGACTTTGTAGTAAAACAGTGTTTCATATCCAAAGTCAGTTTCCAACGTGGGACAGCCCGAGATCTAACGACTTAAAACGTGCCCCGCGCCCTACCAGATACCCATGCCATTATGGCTCAGAGGCGATGTTCTTGATGTCCGTAGATTGGTGTCAGCTTGGGTGGCAACTCATCACCCAATCGATGGTCACCAGGCCCGGACCAGGGTATGTCAGAACAACTTACTGCCCTTGCTATCCATAACCTTCGTCATCGCCGCTATTTTCAGTCAACCACCGCCCATTATTTTCATTCATTGAACATACCGCAGCAACTGAGGGTGCTGGGTTTAGGCCAATTCCAGGGCAGAGAGCATTGTGGAATGGACGTCAGTGCACTGGTTTATTGTAATAATGCCTGTGTTGACAGTCTGCAGGACACACGCAACATTGCTCGTGTCTTAATTGAGCTAGCTCGTCAAGGCATCCGCCTAGAGCCGAACACCCCGATAAACCCTAACCGGAGATGGGGGTGGATGGGTAGGCCTGGTGAAGTGTTGGAATACTATCTCTTTTGAGCCATTTCACTGCGTGCGCTTGCTTACCGAAGACTATATACTCGAGAACGCATCACCGCCACATACCCGCATGGAACTCCTGTACTCTAACCTTTCTCTCACCATTTCGCACGTCAATTTTGTACTTGTACCTAGCGCCTTTGCCTGTCATGAGGACAAGGCTTCAGTATAGTCCATGCCACGATCCGTTACCTGTATCCTTAAAAAAAGTTTGATCCTCTCCCTCCCCCTCCAAATGACACGCACAGGATCGATGCACGCTACAGGGCCTGCATCTTTGCATGTCACCACTTGTACATCATCCACCTTTATCTGTTAGTTTGGGCTCTCCACTTGAAATGCAGATTTGGCGGCATTGCTCCAAATTGAAATGACTATGACAGGTCTACGCTATCTTAGTTCAGAGATAATCCGGACCCCAGAGCAGGCGGGTATAAAAATTCAGTATATGCGATTGCGCACTTTCAGCCTCCCTTGTGAAGATATGGCTCAGTCTGACACCTGTACCTCCTGGTGCGTCATCAGGCATTCTACTAAACATACATACTTTCTTTGAGGACGGTCACACTGTATAGGATAAAGTGGACGTTGTGGAGCTTCTGCTTTGGTGGAACTGGTATGAATCTGCCCATGTGTGTGAGTTCAGGATATCAAATGCTTGGTACTTCCGTCTTTGGCCGCATGAACATATCTGCATACCGTCCACAAGCAACTGGGAAAAACTCAGTTGCCTCAACTCTGAGGAAGCGGCATGAAAGAGCAGTTGGGGGCGGGTCGGGACGGAGCTATGTATGGCTGGGTAACCGTTCTAACGTACGGTGTGTGTCTCACTATTCACGCAGTTGTATGAGCCAACGGTAGTGAACTCCCAACTAATGTCTGCTAGATGTTCACTTGTCTCCTTTAGTCCTTACACCAACTATAGGACTCTGTTTTGATTGGTTAGCGGGATTTTCCCGGTCCGCAAAACCCAACACTCGCGAAACTTACCATAAAAAGGTCAAGATCATTTCAAGCCTTCCCTTCCACCTACACAATGTATTGATATGTCTCAGTAGGATCAAAATGCCAGGTAAAGAAACACGTGGTATAACCATACATACAAGTGTTGGGTCCCACGCTTATAAGCCTTATCTTCGTGGCCCGAAACGTTATGGTTAACGGAACAGGCATAGAGCTGCGACTTTCAGAGTACAAATTCTCCTGCGGCCCATGCGGTATCCGAAGCTAATATTGTTGACATGTCTGTGAGTTCCCCATCTGAAGGGAAGTTCTCAGTTGAACAAGTCTCGACTAATCAGCCCCCTGTGTCACCCGAGAATCTGATGCTATTGATGTCGGTCTCCCAGATTTTCCGTGAGACGTTTTTTATGTGTTTCCCAGAAAATCTCTGCGCTGGCTGCCCATGTCGCTTTCTTTCTACGTGGACATCCACCATTCGCTATTGAAACATTTGGCCCGCAACGTTTAATGTGAAAATTCTTGATTCGACAAGGTATAGCGAATAAAAGGCTTGTTATAGTGTCTAGAGTTTGACTTCCCTCATCCCTCATCTAGTCTTGCTTGATCGCTGGCCCTCATCTAACGACCATGTCTCATGCACCTTATGGCGATGCTGAACAGGGGACTTTGGGGACCACTTCTACCCAAATCACTCTCATACACGACCTGACAAGCGAACAGAGGCCCGTCGGAATCGACGTGTTTCCTCTGGCTTCAAAGACTGCCGCCCGTCTGCCAAAACCTAAGAAGTTCAAAGCTTCCAACTATGTGCTCTTCATTATATGGTTTAATGTATATCGGTTAGTACAATCGATGCAAGGCTTCCTTCCACTATTCTGAACATTCCTAGGCGGTTTTTCACTGTTGTGTTTACTCTCAATGTCGTTGGACTAGGCTTTGCCATAGCTGGCCTCTGGCCGTATGCGAAGGAGCATCCTGGTGCACTCGTCCTTGGGAACCTGAACTTTGCGGTGCTTATGCGCAACGAACTGTTCGGGCGTATCTTGTATTCATCTGTCAATACATGCTTTGCCAAGGTTTGTCCACCTAGTTGAACGTACCTTCGCAGGAGATGACGCAGGCACTATGAGTAGTGGACGCCTCTTTGGTTTCGCCTAGGATGCACGTCAACTCTCCAGGTATGCTGAAATTGCCATTAAACATTTGTCACGAAGCTCACGGATCTTTTACCCAGCATCTGGGAGGGATTCATAGTTCATGCGCCTTCTCAGGCGTCGCATGGTTTGTTCTCATGCTTGTCAATCAGTACAACGCGAAGCACCTATACAATGACTCTATCCTTGCCTTTGGTGTCATTACAGTCATTCTGTTGTTTATCACGTTGCTTGTAGGATTGCCATGGGTTCGTAACACCCATCACAAGTGAGTATCCGTTATTTCCTCTACACTGTTGTGGTTTACTTGTCATTTCTCTCACGGTAGTACCTTTGAACGCAATCATCGTTTCTTTGGATGGTCCGCTCTGATCTCAACTTGGGTTTACACACTCTTGTCCACCTTATATGATGTCTCCGATAGACGGTGGGATCATACTTTTGTCTACGTCATCCATCAGCAAACCTTCTGGTACAATATGGGCATGACTGTCTTGTGGGCACAATTTCTCTGCCCCTGCCAGCGTGTTAAAAATTTATTCTTTCACAGTATTGTCTTGCCTTGGCTTTGCACAAGGAAGGTGCGAGTAGACGTCGAGCTGGTAAGTATTTTTAGATTTAAGCGTACTCCTGAACGTGAATTAAACTTTGTCAGCCCTCCCCAAAGGTAGCTGTGCTTCGTCTCGAACGTGGAATGCAACAGGGCCTTCTTGCGCGTATCAGTCGCACTGCTATCATGGAGTACCATGCCTTTGGTATCATCTCGTGCGTCTTTTTCCCCCTGTTGGCTCGGTGGTTTCTGATCTGTTCAGTGAGGGAATACATGCAAAATACCACTATTTGATATGCGGTGTCCAAGGTTGTCCACTTCCCCCGTACGGACTGTCCATGTAGTCCTCAGCGTTCTGTAGGTGACTTCACTAAGAGCCTTGTCGACGATCCTCCGAGAATGATCTGGACACGTGAACTCAAGGTAAACAGCATAGTCTTGCATTTGCTCATCATAACATTGATGCAGTTCGCCGGAGTCTCTAATACCTCAACACTGTACAAGCGTGGCATTCGTATTTGCACGGGAACTGGTCTGGGTTCTGCCCTATCCACTTGCATTCAGTCGCCCGACTGGTGAAGGTTCAACTCATTTGTGGATCCGACATGCCACTAATCGACATTTATCTTCGTTGCAGGTATCTCATTTGGATTGGTATGCCAGCGTTATCTGTCATCTGCCTCGTGTTGACCCTGACTGTTCCCTCTGTCAGGGTCGGACCAAGAAAAGACCTTTGGGCCAACTGTTAATGGTCTAATCCACCGGCACATAGGTCCGGAACGTTGTCTCCTGTGGGATAGCAAGAAGCAGGGCGGGCGTCCAGACACGATGAAGATTTTGAAGGAAGTGTATGATTATTGGCAGGCCGAAGGTACACCCATGTCCCGCCAGTGATTATCGAGAAACATGCTGAGGTTTGTCGGCCCAAGTGGTCTTCATTACCTCCAACTACGCTGGAAACGCAGAAATCCAGCACGGGTGCAAGACGCTGGGTATTCCAGCTTTTGGCACACTCTGGGACTTCGTAAGCCACACCCCTAACCCACGACGACGGCTTACACGGCTATTCTCAGTGACCGCGTGGTACGTTGATGCCTTCTGCTTCCTCGGAAGGAGCACAGGATTTCTTCGTGATATCCATGCACACGCACAGGTGCTCGTGGGGTACACAAGTCTTCGCTTGCATCCGCATTATCTAAAGTGCTGATGTTTGTGTGATTTCGCAAGGCAGAGAACCACAACAAGGTTTCTTCTTCATCACATGGTGGCGGTTTCAATGTTTTCAAGAGTATTCGAAAGCAAAAAGAGCATTTTTTATGATGATTCAAATTATCACGCTCCTGGACATTTTTATGCCATGGTTTTATCATCAGTCTATGAGAATCATGACCAAGTAGCAAGAGTTAACTCTACCTTAACATAACGACGATGCCGTGATGCCATTTCTAATCGTGTGAAAGTACTCCAGTGACTTACGTAAGCAACTGCTTCACATAGTTTCGTCATTTCGTTTCTTGCATCGCTGTACGCCAGATCGACGTTCCACTCTTAACTACATAACAAACTAACGAAAAGTGTTTGAAAAGCGATAATGACAGGTTTGTACAGGGGCATCTTGCATACATGGAGCCATTGAATCGTTCTTGAGACCTGATCTCCGCAAACCGTTTTCTAATCCGTGATGACTCAACAGGAGCACCCAGAGAACTTTTTGGTGGTGCAATATCGGCTATCCTCCCAAGTGCGGTTTTGGATGTCTCGTACGTGTTCTGATCCACCAACTGAAACCGTCCAATTCACAATTGACAGGGATATTCGACAAGTTCCGGACTCACAAGAAGTCTTCTTGTACCCAGAATTAGACGCGTTTCTTTCAATAGAGGTGCTGCAGCGGGTTCCAATGGAAGATGATGCAGAGGCCGCGAGGTAATGTTTGTAAGTCAACTTCATGATCTACCCCCTGACGTTGTATCGGGCTAAGATACCACTTTGATGTACTGGCTGAGGAAAACGAGGCTGTCGAAAAAGAAATAACAGAGATACGCGCATTGCAAATGGAGCCAAAGAAGGGGGCTACTTCTGACGATTTCACGCCATCGCCCATGATCTTGTATGGTCGTCAAAGAGCGCGCAAGTTCAACCAGCTGCGCGCAGACGAAGTGGAGATCCGAATTGCCTTGTTCCGCATTGCCACGTCAAAGGCGACAGCAGATGTCGTGGTGTCGGCCAGCATCCCGACAGAATCCACGGGGTTGGTGGAGCAGGATGCCATAAAGTCTGACTTCCAAACGTTGGTGTCATCTTTTCACATCCTCGATTTCGCCTTGTTTGCGCCAACGACGGCCTAATATTGTATTTCTTCTTCTTCATTCCGGCACTCGTTCGCACGTCATCCTCACGACTCTGCTATCTCTCTCACGCATGGACATGTGATGGCTTTTATACTCGGCGCTGGAAGTCTCATGTCGCACGACAATCGATAGTTAAACTACAGTGATAAGTATTGGTATAAAATTCAATGACGCCTGCCTCCGTCGTCCAACTCCCGTTCAGCCTCAGGCTCCTCTTCGATACGTTCTCCGACGCCTGTTTTCATACCCTCAGCAATCTTGGCGTCTTTCTTGCGTTTCGCTGATTCTTTTAATTTCTCCCATCGTTCTCGGAAGCGTCCGATCATGATCTTCTGTGGTAGATCTCAGGATCAGGTGGATGTAGCTGTCGCGGGGGTAACGCACTTGTTTGTCATTTTCCGTGCGCAGGTTTCTAAGTTCTTCCTCTAATTCCCTGATCCTGCGCATGTGCTGAGCATCTCGATCACGTCCTGCATTGAGTGCTGTGACGGGTGTCGGAACTGGCGGTAGGTTGATATTTAGGGCAGAGAAATCCACGGGTGAAGATTGGCCACCAGTTCGTTGTACCATTAGCGATGCTCCCATGGCACGCTGAGCCTGAGAGGGGAATGTTGAGTATGTTGCGGGTTCAAGGATGGTCGTACCTGTTGCCGAGCAAGTACTATACTATCGCGCAATTGTTGATCTTGTTCCTTGCGCAGCTGCATTACTCGTTCGGTGGCTGTTAAACGCATTTGCATCTCATCTACTTCGCGTTTGAGAGAAGCATTCTCTTTCTTAAGCGCTGAAAGTGACTGTTCCGCCTCTGGGGGAACCAGATAGAACGACTCCGATAAGTCGTCACCTTGTCTCGTAAGTTTAGAATCACAACCGACGGAGTTGTAACAAACCTCCATCAACCAAGACCTCTTCTTCCGTTTCCTCGACAAGCATGTCTTTTAAAACAGATTCGAGAGAGACAGACAGAAATATGTCGGTAAGACTCACTCGACTTGGAAGCGGAACCGAGTCCCAGCCTTCTAGAAAATCTGGCTACAAAGGCTTCGTCGCGGTCGGTGTCGCTGCTCGAACCACAGTCTCGTCGGGAACCCAGCTTGCCCGGCATGCCTACTTCCGTGGCAAGCGGAGCTGTCGCAAATGCGACGGGCTGAGAGAGGTTGTCGAGCATGCCCTCCATGATGTTCCAGAAGTTGTTGAAGGCATCGCCGGGATCGGACTGTGTAAGTGCTATATAACCAGACGACGAAACGGCCATTTGCACATTTGTCGACTCACCCTCTGACCGAGAACCATGAAGGATTCGTCGACATTGTTATGGGAGTCCGTAAGTCGCATGGAAGAACTGGCGTCATTCTGTTGAACATACGACGGACGAGGTATACTACTGGGAGCGCCGACCGCACGACCGGAGTACGCTGGGGCGTTTCGCGGTAGCACTTTCTGGGGTAGGGTAGGGTCTTTCCCCTCGTCCCGTAACTTGGCTATTCTTCGTTCGAGTTCCTTGCCTGCTTTTACATGCTCGTTGTAGAGCAAATAGAGCGTGCGCTTCGTCTAGAGACACTCTGGTCACCAGGTGCATCGAGCGGGATATGTGACGGCGGCATCATACGTTGCTGTCATTTGATTTCTCTTCGCACTCCATGAATGCTTTTGCGGCACCAAAGTGCTCTTCCGCTGCTTTGACTAGCAATCCCTCGTTGCGGTAATCTTCTGCACTCGCTGCATGCTGGTGCGCCTATGCGACGGGGATAAAGACGACGCCAGGTCTCGTGCGGGTGACTTACTATGTGCAAAGGCGACTCTACCGACGACATCTTACTCTGGGGGGGACTTAGTAGCGGCAGGTCACTGAGATGGTCGAATGATCTTCACTCGGTGCCACTCAACGCCTCAAGCAACCCAATACAGCGCCCTTCTGCAACGCGCTCAACTTCTCAGTTACTGATAAGACCAGTATATAGTATTTAAATAAATAAATGGGATCTCCAGTTAATAGTACAAAGAACCCGCATAAACGAGTGAGACGATGCCGAGGTTGTGCCGGCAGGAAGGCACTGCAGTCGGCATCTGAAAATGGCCGTCGTCTCCGTCATCGACCTGCACAGCGTCAAAAAGCAACTGACCACTTGTTTTTGTCACGTCGCTCTGTCCGATGGCCACCCCTCTGTGAGTAACCCTGCTTTCTTCTGGAGATATCCTAGTCATATCCATCCTAGTAGGAAGAAGATCAGGATAACGGGTGAGTTCTTGTTTCACACGTCGAGTCTGTATCGATATTCTGAATATCTGGTGCAACCTAGTCGTCGCTGCCGACGGGCTCTCGAAACGAGATGTCTTCCGCCTTCCAGATCCCTTCGCAGTGATCACAGTCGATGCAGAGCAGACACATACGACGAGCGTTATCAAGAAAACTCTTAATCCTTACTGGAACGAGGGTTTTGATATGTGAGCCATGAATCTCTACTCGACGTCGTCCTCGTATCTCAACCGCCGACTCAATAGCACCGTCAAAGAGTCCTCCGTCGTTGCCGTACAGATATTTGACCAGCGCAAATTCAAGAGACGTGATCAGGGTTTTCTCGGCGTAGTCAACGTGCGGGTCAGTGATGTTCTGGATTTGGATCTTGGTGGTCACGGTAAGCATCTTGCCTGATGGCACGAAGATACGCCTGAGTAATCGTTGTCTTCCCCGCGCTCAGAGATGTTGACACTTGATCTCAAAAAATCCAACGATAACCTCGTAGTTCATGGCAAACTTATCATATATCTCTCCACCAATATCTCTCAGCCCATCGCGAACCCTGGACCCTCGCAAGTGCACGGTGTTGCTACCACTCTCGGCAACATGGGCCTGAACGAGTCCAGTATTTCTCTCTCCCCAAATGGCGTTGGCTCTTCTGGCAATCCGCTTTCTCGCACGCCTAGCGCGCACGCCACTACTACGGATTCATCGAGCACCCCTACTATAATCGGGATGCCTACACCCCAAATTCCTTCACCATCTCATACTGGTGCGGATTCAGATCAGCCACCCCCTCAGCTGTCCTCTGGTCGCCCTGTCAGTTCGGGCGGCGTCCATACAGTATCGCCCACTGGCCTGCAACCCTCAGGGGTTTCACCCGGACCGGTGAATAGCACCCGACAAGGGAACTTCAACCCAAACGTTGATCAGTACGGGCAGCTTCCGCCTGGCTGGGAACGTCGTGTCGACCCTCTTGGGCGCACATATTATGTTGACCACAATACCCGAACGACGACTTGGAACAGACCCTCTCCCAACCAGAGCGTTAACCATGTCGTCCACGACACCGAGACGAATGCTGCTAGGGATCAACACTCCCGTCGTCTCCTGGCTGATGATATGGTGGATGTTGCTAATGCGCCAGCTAGCACTCACCGAACGCCGTCGACCACCGTATCCCCCAACGCAGCAGCTGCCGCTATTGCTGCAGGTAACAATGTCACAACGACAGGCTCAGGCAGTCTTCCACCAGGGTGGGAGGAAAGGTACACACCGGAAGGTCGGCCGTATTATGTCGACCATAACACTCGTACCACAACTTGGGTGGATCCTCGTCGGCATACTGTTGTTCGTGTCATGGGTCCCAATGGTCAAAGTACTTCGTTGCAGTCTCAGCCCATGTCTCAGCTCGGGCCACTGCCCTCCGGATGGGAGATGCGTCTTACTTCTACCGCCCGCGTCTACTTTGTGGACCACAATACGAAGACAACAACGTGGGATGACCCACGCCTACCTTCGTCTTTGGATGCAAACGTTCCTCAGTACAAGCGTGACTTCCGCAGGAAGCTTATTTACTTCCGTAGCCAACCCGCTATGCGAGCGCAACCGGGCAATTGTCAAGTCAAAGTTCGACGCAACCATATCTTCGAGGACAGCTATGCCGAAATCATGAGACAGACACCGAATGACTTAAAGAAACGTTTGATGATCAAGTTCGATGGCGAGGATGGTCTCGATTATGGTGGCCTTTCCAGGTATATCGTGGACATCGTTTTCTCGTCCCAAGTTAACCTTCTCCCAGGGAATTCTTTTTCCTCCTCTCCCATGAGATGTTCAACCCTTTCTACTGCTTATTTGAATACTCGGCGCACGACAATTACACTTTACAGATCAACCCCGCGTCTGCTGTCAATCCTGAACATTTGAATTACTTCAAGTTCATCGGGCGTTGCCTCGGTCTCGCAATTTTCCACCGGCGCTTCGTTGACGCGTACTTCATTGTCAGCTTCTACAAAATGATTTTGAAGAAGAAAGTAACTTTATCAGATTTGGAGTCCGTCGACGCAGAACTCCACCGGGGTCTCACTTGGATGCTGTATGTCCCCATGTTCTTCTCTTCTTATCTGCGTCCTCAGTTTCGCCTAGTGAGAACGATATTACGGATATAATTGACGAAACCTTCACCACAACGGAGGAACGTTTTGGGGAACTGCATACGATTGAGCTGAAGCCGGGCGGTGCTGACGTCAACGTCACAGAGGAAAACAAGAAAGAATATGTTGACCATGTCGTCGAATACCGGATCTCAAAACGTGTGAAGGATCAGTTTGAGGCGTTCATGTCGGGTTTCAGTGAACTGATTCCGCAAGATCTGATCACGGTCTTCGACGAGCGGGAACTTGAGCTGCTTATCGGGGGAATGTCTGAGATCGATGTGTAAGTCTTGGTGTTTAACATTCGTTTGGTTGATTTCATGAATCTGCGTATTAGGGATGACTGGTGCAAGCATACAGACTACCGCGGATATGAGACGAACGATGAAGTCATCCAATGGTTCTGGAAATGCGTGCGCAGCTGGCCACCAGAAAGGAAGTCGCGTTTACTGCAGTTTGCAACGGGTACATCTCGCATCCCTGTCAATGGTTTCAAGGATCTGCAGGGCTCCGACGGGCCGAGACGATTTACGATCGAAAAATCTGGTGATCCGTCGCAATTGCCGAAGAGCCACACTTGTTTCAACCGCATCGATTTACCACCGTACAAGGATTACGCAAGCTTGGAACAGAAGCTGACGCTGGCCGTAGAGTAAGTTCTCTTTGATCAGAGGGTTTGGTAAAATATTGAAACCCGTGGACTTGCTAGAGAAACCGTTGGCTTTGGCCAGGAGTAGGAACGTGGGCTACATATTCGCCAATCAGAACATATGCTTTCCCTTGTGCTTCTCTGTGTCTACTAACATGCTATACTTCTATTACCTACATTTACTTCTGGGGCTGTGGAAATCCAGACCATTTACCCTCGACGCTTGCTCCTTATGGCTAACGTTTGCCCTGGTCATAGTGTTAAGGATGTTTATATTGTAGAATGTGACGAAACTTCGATTCGGAGAAAATACAGTACGGCCAATAAGAAACTAGCATACCAGCATACCGGATCACACAACGTAAGACGAATATACGAATACTGGCTCATCTCTTTTCGAAAGCAAACCCGATATAAATATCTGAGTAACATGAAGTCAGCATGGACGGCGGAGAGATCAAGCTGAGGAGACCAACTGGCAGCTTCCCATTGGTCTTCATCCATCGCACTCTCACCGTTGGCATCGACGACCTTCATGCGCAACATCAGCGATTTGAATTCCTCCTGATCTTGGTGCTGAGCGAAGATCTGATGAAACTCCTCCTTGTAGATTGGGTACAGAGCGTATTCGGCAGCGAGCCTGCAACGAGGGTCAGTAGTGTCCCAGGTTATTGGGTTGCAAGAGAAACGAAGAGCGTCGGTAGATATCATCTAGGCGGTAGGAACGCGCTTCCTCCATGATGATTTGCACCTCCCATACAAACGTCCCTTGATGAGGACGATTAAATTCCAATGGAATAGTGAATCGGATTCCAGAGCAGTAAACGCTCCACAAAACTGCCATGCACACAGGATAATAAATAAAATGAGGGCAACATACTCAACAAATTTATCCCAGCATACAATGTACTCTGGCACATTATCCACCGCGTCTTGAAGCCAGAAATAGTACCGATGACCGAACAATGGTCGAGACCGCCGATCTTCAAATCGAATTTTATAGACCGAGTTACCGAACGATAGGTCCGTTGCAGAGGGCGGCAGGCTATCCAGACGGTCTCTACATTCGGCTCGCGTCAGATGCTTTGAAAACGAAGAGTCAAACATGCACGTACAACAGGTAGCTGGCGTTAGGTATTGTCCCAAGAAAGACTCCCCCCTTCCGCAGCCATCGACTGATATTCTGCAGCATACACCGTGCTTTTTCGGCAGTTTCAAATGCATAGTGCATACAAAACTGCATAGACACGACGTCAAATGGTTGGGCAAGTCTTTCTGGTGGAAAAGCTTTAGAAAGCGAATTTGAATAGCAGTCCAGTGCAGCGAAGGATGCCATGAACCGAGGAGGACGCATGCTTTTCCAGCGTTCGCGAGCCTGCTCAATAGAAACACTGGCGATGTCTGTCACGTCAGCAGGTCAATAAGCAACATAAAGGGCTCTCAACATTATGACGATACGTACCCACACCAACCAACTCCCGGATACGGGCTTTCTCCCACTTGACGAGGTCACCACCCTTTCCACAACCCATGTCAAGTACTTTGCCGCGCCCCCCGCTCGGCCCGTCTACTTCAGTAGACTTAATGCTTGAAGAGGCAAGGACCGGGTGAGCGAAGCGGGTAATGAGCACGGACTTTACCCAGTTATTGAAATTCTTGAGCCCGATGATCGGGGATCTCAGGCGCTGCCTGACACCAACTTCCGGACGCAAGTTGTCTGCACATGTTGTTAAACATGAGCGACGGACACTAGCGTCGTGGACCAGGGAATATGTAGGATGTGGACTTACAGTGCTCGATTACCCTTCCAACGTCTCCAGCGTGGCGCTTGGCAGCAGGGGCAGAGGGGGCGTCTGGAGACGTACTACGACTTCGTTTACGCTTCGCAAGCAGGCTTTGCGTGCCAACGCCGCGGTAGTGCTTGTACATCTCAAGCTCTTGGGGTGACATGGGCACAAGCACGGAGCCTGCTGGCGTTTTACGATGGCGAGGGTTGTAAGGGACGGAGGGAACGGCGGGTCGAGGTGGTTGCGACATGATTGGGGAAGCGGTTTTGACTGCACGCGGGGCACAAAATATCGGAGTGGGATCTGACGAGGATGAGGATGGTCGAGAGGAAGACGGCACTGGGGAACGTGCAAGAGGTGAAGAAGGATATACACGCGAAGCGGAGGAAGAGGCCGAAGTAGCATGAGAGGCTGTGTCGGCCTGCTGGGCGGGAAAAGGCCGAGATGATGCGGAAAAGGAGGGCTGGCGTGGAGAAGGCTGCGCTTGGTTATCCGCATCTTCACGGGGAATATCAAGGGTCGGAAGGTTGGTGCCCCGGCGGCGGCGCAATGACTGCACACTGCTTAGCGTATCGACTTCCATAGTCGAAGCCGATGAAACGGTCGTGCTTGAATCGTCATCGAAGAGTAACAGGTGAGACAGGCTGGATGGTTTTGCGGAGCTGGGTGTACGAGGTGCCTGTGTATCGGAATTGAGCAGAACGGCAAGATCGGTAGCTCGTCGCGTGAGGGAGGGGCTGCCTGTTGCACGCGACGAGGGGCGCGACGAGGACGGGGATGGCACGTCGATGGAATGTCGTTCTTGTCTGTCGCCATCGGCTGTGGTTGTGTCTTGGACATGATGGGTATTGTTGTATGGCAGGGCAAGTGACTGAGTGACGGGTGAATTCAAAACAGCGTCGCGCACAGGGTCAAACGCTGGCATTCTCCCCACCAAATTTCTCCTGTCTTGCACACAACTTCAGCGCCAGGAAAAGAAAAACCGCCAGCAAATGGGATCAGGCAAGAGCCGCATCCGAGTATTTCGAGTTCGAGCTTTGGTTATCGCCTTTCACTGCGCCACGCTACCACTAAACACAGTCATTTACCATACAAAGCACACCATTTGATTATGTCATCCACTCCTAATCCCCTCGCTTTGCCAGCCAGTCCACAATATCCATCGTGGAACGCTGAATGGCGACCTCGTTAGAACATGCCAATAATCGTTCCAAGTGACCTACATCGATCCACGCAATCGACGCGCGAAGGGCTTCCAATGTTTGCGAGAGCGCGTAGTGGTACCGCGAAGTATCCTTGTCCTATCAGTCGGACGGTTCATGAATCGCAGATCGATAAATACGAAAGATGCCATGCCTTGAAGAACTCTTCAAGTCTCTCATAATCTGTCTGCGTGCTCAAGTTGCAGAATGTGCCCTAACAGTGCATGAGGCTTCGCTATCCCCCTCAGCCTATCGTCACTTACCGAAATCACATCCTTGAACGAGAAATTGCCTTCGAACCGCTTCTCGAGCTATACGAACGTCAGTCAGAACAGAAACGCCTCAGGAAGGAGACTCGCTTCGAAGAAGTTATCCATGACAAATCGGGCTGAGCTGCGTCTTGTCTGATGGTTCCTCTGTAGGCCCAAAAGGAAGTAAATAACATCTTGTTTCCTCACTCCATTTAAGATGTATGAGAAAGTATCCTCGATGCAAGACGTGTCCTGGCTTGCACACATGGCATACCTAAAGGCAAAGTCGGCACCCGAATGGATGTTGTTTCATGTGACGTGACTCACATGGCAGAAATACTTTCCGAGGGCGGGGTGATTGGGTTTTCGTACAGTGCCTTGGCAAACTCATATTCTCCTCGACCGCCTTGTTTAACAGCCTATTCAGCTCAGCTATGAATGACCCTGCCAGTATTCTGAGTCAGTTGCTCACTGTTATGATGCTAATCCTGAACAAATCAGCAGGTATCGCTGCACGGTCGCCGCTTTCCATATAGTGCTTGAAGCGCCGCTGAAGCTCCGCCACAACGCTTGAGGGGTATAATTAGACAACCTTTCAGAAAATAGAAAATGGACTCACTCAAAATCACCAGCATTACCGGCTTGCTCAATAGCTCGAGTACGTAACTGCGAGGTATCAACTGAATCGGTTGAAGAGTATTCATATCCGAGTCGTTTCACGAGGGGCACGAAGAGATCCTGTTTATAGTGAGTATGCAGCTGTAGCCAAGTACACCACCACTTACACGTCTGAATTTGTTTAAACCATGCATTATGTCCTCGTGCTCCCACCACGTGGACACCAGTAAGTGCAGGTTCCTCGAGATAGAATCCCACACTAAGACTATCCCAGACAATTGTTTGTTAGCACAATGTCAAGTTATCGAGGTGTTGTAGCTGGAAACTCACACTCTTGCTCTCCCTTCAAGATGTCGACTACGGTCAGAGCACTACTGACGCTTGCATGGCCAGACTTCGCAAGGGCCATTGCGTCGTGCACGAGTCCGATGCGATCGTTGAGAGAAAATATAGTGTCACCCTCAGCCGCTTCGCGAGCTATTCTATAGAGGCGTTCGTCCAAATAATGCACTCTATCTAACAGTTACGTATGAAATAGATAGTGAGTCCTGAAAGAACTGTTGAAGCGGAACTGAGACTTACAGACACCAAATGTGCCCGCATTCAGTTTGAAATGTCTCTGCGTGTCAACATTGAACGAAGCCTCGCGCGTATCCAGGACAAAGTTATCAATTTTCACTTTCCCTGTTTCATCAACCGACAACAGAGCCAGTGGGATCGACCTGTCACCCGTGAGTCAGAGGAAGGCAGGAGGTCAGAGAAACGAACCAAATGGTTTGGTTATCTTTCTCCTCCGCTGGTCCGGTCTCGAGGAATCGATCTTGACGAACGTGAATACCGTCCTGCGTCTCCGTTACCGATAAGACCGGGAAGCCAGTCTACAAGCCCGGAAAGTCCTGATCACTGTAAACTCTCATAAATTCGAGTTACCTTCGAGATCCAATTGTCCATCAATTGAGGCACATTGACACCTAATGCAGTTTCGTTGACCTTAAGACAACGCACCAATGAAAACTACCACCCACCCGTTGATTCGCTAATCCCCTCCCAAAGATCCTTGGTGACAGTATTTGCATACAAATGCTTCTTTAGATAGGTTGAAACCCCCTTTAAGAAACGTTCCTGCCCAACATGGTTGGAAAGCATTCGCAATACTATTTCCGGACATCATCAGCAGTCGAGTTAAAGATTAGTACACACGTACCAGAGGCAGCCTTCGCGTAAGACAAAGAGTCAAAGATCTATCCGGTGGATGAGCCTAAAAAAAATAACATTTCCAAGGTAGTGCACTGAACCTGGTTAATCTGGTTCGCATCGGGACAGTGAACTTCAATGGGATGCGAAGACAGCTTAGCATCAAGTTCGAGGGCATCATTCAGATGCTCTGAGATGAACTCAGAATCAACTTTCCACTCCGGGTATATCCTTAAAGAGTATGACATCAATATTACTCGGAGGGAAAACGGAGAATGGAACGCACTTATCTACGAAACTAAGCTCATGTTGTGCTAGACAGAGAAAAGCACGTACCAACAATAATCACTTCTCCCATCTCGAATGGTAACTTAATTTGCTGTTAGACTGTTAGGAAGGTTTACACACCAAGGTGGCAAAGCCTTTGCACTAAAATAAGCCCCAAATTAAGTGATACAGAAATTAAAAACAACCACCTTCATTCAAATACAGGTAGTCCCACCACTCCATCGTGGTTATGTTCCCAAACCTACAGTAGGGAGTCGTGTAGATCCACCATAGCTCATGAGCAAAGACCTACCACATGTGAGCAACCTCATGCGACTGAAAGACTGTGACACGCTTTCTCATAGCCACGTCCACCCTGTCCGGGTCCAGTAAGAAAGCGCTGGTACGACCAGTGATAAGGCCCTGACAGCAACGCAGACATCAACAGGCTGCAGGCACAGATAACTCATTGTTATACCCAATTTTCCATCGCACCGGCGTCAAAATCATGGGCCTTCGCGGTCTAGCATCACAATCACGGCAAGACTTCATAAAGTGATGGGCTCACGACCAACGTATCCAACTTGGGCAAAGGATACTCGATGTCAAAAATCTGTTCATAGTGCGGGATCACTTTAGCCTTGACCTCGAGGGCATATTGCGTCTGATTGATAACATCCGGCGTGCCTACAATGCTTAAGGACAATGCGGCTGCATCTTTGCAACTTAACTCACTATAGACACGAAGAGGACGTATCGCCCCACTCAAAGGGCTCTTATAGGAACCTTCGAGATACGAAAACTTGCCATTGGCAAATGCAACGATATACGTCGACATCTGTCGTACGTTCATGTTAAGCTTGGAATCCTCATTCGCACAGCTTGAACTGAACCTACCGGTGGAGTTGTCAAGAACCTGGTGATTTTCCATTCGTCTTTGACTTGATCCTCGTTGTGGAAACTAAGTCTAGAAAAAAGTTCCGGTAGAGCCTCGTCCCCGCTATCTGTTGCTCCTGCAGTATAAATCTCTTCCGATACCACAGGCATGTTGCTCAAACTGACAGTATCAGTGCGAGAAATCATGGTAATTGCGAACGTAGCCTTGAGAAGGGGTTCGTCCCAGCAAGGAAAGGCACGCCTTGCAGCAGTAGGCTCCACAACGCAATCAGATCAGAATCAACCATAGAAACACTGGAAGCACCTACCTCAAACTGAGTAAGGGTGTAGGACTTGGTTGAACCATCATGTTGGAAAGACGACTTGTAATACCCCATCATGGAACCAGCAAGCTTCCCGGTGAAAGCAATGGAAAGTGTAGCTTCGGATGCGGCGGGCAAGGCTGGTAGGAAAAATAAAGGTACCTCGTTCGCTTCTCGGGTCGAGCGACCTTGCTGTGTCCGACTGTTCGCTCTTCAAAGCAGAAGATCGCAGTATCACATCAGAAATTTCCAGGTCCACCACGTTCAGGACGATGGTAGAAGTCTGTTTTCTGACCTCCAAGCTAGGTGTTTGATGTTAGATAGCCTCCTGACATGAGTTTACCAGCTGCTGGCAGCACTCACTCGATCTTCACGACGCCTTCAAAAACATCCCTGTTCAAATCTGTCCTGATGGTGAGGTCATAGTGCTTTGGTTTGACGTCAAGAGGTAGGCGGAAATCATCAGTTGGGACATTAGTCATTTTGACCGTCGAGTATGGGCGAATCGTGTTCGCAGCGAATACAACAACTTGATCCAGTTTTCTCACAGCCTGATCCTAATCTTATCGCACGAATCCTTCTTTCTTCGCTTAGTGGTGATTGGGGGCTGTACTATATACATAATCCTGGTGGGCTGTTCAAGCGGCTGTTGTATTGTACTCGCAAGTTACACCTAGGTTGCTCGAGGACTTTCTGCAGCTCTTCTCGCGAATGGTCACGTACAGGTTGGCGGGTGTACATACTTGAAGTCGTTAGAGGTATCCTATTGCCAAGATTTGGGTGTGTGCGTTCCGCCCTCAAAAAAATGCAGTGAGTTCAAGGAAAGGCTTGTGAACTGGAGTAGTCGATGTCGTTGTTCAACGTGCCACGATGGAAACCAGCATAGTGAACCTCTTGGAGAAGTTCACACCACCTTCAACACGGCAGGACTCCCGAGTACGAACTTGATACCAGACATAGTCGGCCTACAGCATCATGCGGTCCTTGAAATCGGAGAAGAGTGGCTTCCGGGGTAAAATCGAAGCCGGACATGTTTTAGCAGATATGCTACAATCGTGGTTCCTGATGGCGTCCTTGAAATGCGACAAAAGGTCTGCGTTACATTGAATGAGCTCTTCCCAGCGGCGCGTCATCGAACTGTGATATTCGTAGTATTCTTCTTCAAGTTGAACGAGGTCGTTGTATTGATTCGCGCTGTCCAATTGATACGAGTCCACATCATCCCACGGATATCGCTAGTATGCTTACTTTGTAGCAGCCGCAATCTCTAGATCCTGCAAGACTTCTTGCAGAAGTTCTTCTCGACAAGTTCGGACGTCTTTCCTCACGTTCTCGAATTTCTTGGTAATACTTTTGGTAATCACCTGAAGTAGATGTAAGTTATGGCGGAGACCCCTGATCCGAACCTATGTACAGCATGGATGTCATCCAGAACCTCATGGAGGCGGGTGAGAAGAGTAGCTCGAAC
The DNA here is from genome assembly GCA_024613145.1 of Pisolithus marmoratus. Lineage (NCBI taxonomy): Eukaryota > Fungi > Basidiomycota > Agaricomycetes > Boletales > Pisolithaceae > Pisolithus > Pisolithus marmoratus. Next base: position 179,219 of record JANFAE010000068.1, read on the forward strand.
ATAGTGACCACTTCATCGCTTACCTCAACGATATCTTGGATGTCAACTACATCCGTCATCGGCTCCGGTGCAGCAAACACATTCGCTGTCATGATGTCACTCGATCTTGGCCGTCATGTAAGCTGAAGAGTTATCACTCACATACGCTTTCCGTGCTCCACACAGTAGTTTCTGTGGGTAGAGGCAATCAGACGATTGGTTCCCTTGTTGAGTTGTAATCCTTACTCGGTACAGGCATTAGCAAAAAACTATCATCTTTTGAGGTATAGGAATTCTTGAGTTGCTCGCCTCTCGAGATCCTACCGTCCATTCGCTCCCGACCTTCCTGACGCCAAGGTTGCCGTTGTCGGAAAGGTTTGACCTGGCTCTGAAAGCCTCCGTCCGGTTTGGTGGCTGCTCTTGCATGGACATTCGGATGCATCAGGCTCTCTATGGGGGAGGCGAAGGTAACGCTGTGGCGCTTGCGCGACAAGGGGGTTGTGAAAGTTGGCGGTTCAATTGTCTTTGTAACGCAACTTTGAACTGATTCAGGACCTTTTGACCGCAGCGAGCCTAGATTCTTGTTCTGAATCAAGTTAATGAATATCGGATCCCTCTTCATGAGCGACACAAACGAAGCAAAAATTTTAACAGTTGTACAGTAAACAAGACCTGCCTTGTTGACATCTTCGTCTGACTTTGGTTGTGTCAAGCATGTAGCTGTTAATTTGAGACCTGAAATGTCGTCCGCAGCGCTGTCTACGAAACTGTCCATACTCAGGCCAGTTTCCCTAGCCAACGCGGTTTCCGCAGGGAGCTCTTCGACATGAGGGCGCTTAGGATCGGATAGTCCGCGGCGTAAGGTCAGGAACAAGTATCGATCCATTGAGTTTGCCACCGGTTTCTGGCGAAAGACCGTCGAGGACAGTAGAGTGTTCGCTACGAAGTGCCTCAAGTTTGTCATAACCGTGTTTCCACCTCTTGTTCGTCTCCGTGTCGTTAAGATTCGTGACATGGACAGCAATCCGCTCATCCAGGATCATAAGCTTCGCGGAAGAAGGCTGACCCCTTAGGCTCTGCGCGTAAGGAGCAGTAGCCAAGTCGTTCTCAGCTGTGGCAGTGACGCCCATAGTAGCAACGGTAGAAGGCGTGCTGTTGATGGTAGCAACTCTGGTAATTTCTTCTCGGACCACGCAATTGGAGCGCTTGGGACTCGAAACCAGTTTCGGTGTCGGTCTAGACTTCGCCTTTTCTACCAGCGCTCCCCTGCTCGCTGGTATCAGGTCTTGCTTGAGACCCGCATCCACACTATGTCCATGGGGCTTCTCGAATTCGTGAGTAGTTTCGTCGAAGAGAACAAGAGGTGATGTGGTGCTACTAGTGTTGGAAACGCCATCCACATGGTTGGTATTCATTGCATCCAGCTCGGTAGTATTCACAAGGGCCGGGGATATCGATGGTGATCCAGTGGTGTGGCGATTACTTGGAGGAACGTGGTGAACCTGCTTTCGAGATTTCCGATGGGAGCCATGCTCCTCGTCGACTTCACTTGCGTCGGTAGCGCTACCGTACTGCGTCATCTCTTGAATCTTGCGTTTGTTGGGTCTCGTCGCTATCCACGTACTGCTCATTTGTCGCTTGGAAGATCGGTTCCTTCGAGGGGTCAACAATTGTTTGGTATCCTCCAAGTATCGCGGTTGTAAGCCCTCGATCGCCCCTGCAGCGACATCCTGTCCGTTATCTGCACTTTGACCCCTGACGATGGGACTATGAGAGGCGATCGTACTAGTAGAGGCGGGGTACACTTTGATATCTGTGTTCACCTCGAGGCCCACAGCATAGCCGCCAACTTCGAATGCCTCGGAGTCAGTGTCTGCGCCTGGTTGAGCAATCATCTCGGGCAACTGTCCGTTTAGTTGGATGGTGGTAAGCTGAGCTTCGCTAGTGTCATCATCACCCAGTTTCGTGGCTGCGGACTTCTTTACATCGCATGACATGCTAATGGCCGTGATGTCGTCCTCCGAAGAAAGTACCCGTTTGAGCGGTCGGGTAAGACCAGTCACACCGATTATTGGGCTGGAGAGAACCGGTGCCTTACAATTCTCTTCATCGCTTTGATAATCTTCTTTGGAACAACGGCTCTTTGAAGTCATCGAAGAATACGAGTCTTCTTGCGGCACTTGATTTCCACCGTCACTGCAGACAGTGGATGAACTTTTAGGGATCGGATTGCCTTTACCTTGCTTAAGCTCGTCCGGCTCTCCTACATCTCCAGTCGCGAACAGCTTCATAGCTATACAGCAAGAAGAATTTGCCGTACCCTGTGGCTGGTTGCAAGTAGAATTGGATGGAGTAGACGAGACTGCCACTGGTTCCGAAGAGGGATCGTCGAAGGCAGTCTTGTAGACTTCAACGGAAATAATATGAAAACATCAAGACGGACGAGAAGTCTGGTACATTACCTTCCTTGACATGTTTGACTTTCTCCTACGATAATCGATTAGCCCACCGTGATCACCAACTCGGACGAATGGTACCTGAAAATCCGAGGCAGGTGCTGGCAGAGAACTGTCGCTCGCAAACTTGACCTCGGAAGCAAGCGATATGCTCTTCCTAGGCTTCATCGGTCTCGGCGCGGAGTTAATGAAAGTTAATTTCCCCTTCCGAAATCAAGTAAGGCTCATACCATAGTGGCTGTCACTTACTATGCCACGTCGCCTCAAGGTCTCCATAAACCTGGATAAATCCTCCCTTCCTAATGAGAAAGCCAAGTAAAACCCTCCATCGTCGACCTTCAACGCGGTATTCCCAACTCTCGGTGGGTCTGACAAGCTAGCCATGACTACCACTTCATTTACTGTGGCCGCTGGTGTGACGATGTTCACCGTTTGAATTTGGCCGTAAGGAACCACGAGGCTGTCGCACACATCGTCCTGCTGAAATAAGATTCAAATAGGAGCTCCGCTGCGGCAATGGCTTACCATCGGCAGGATTACGTTGGCAAGGAACCCTTGTCGGTCCAGTATCAATCTATCAGAAGCACCTGGTTGAGGAAACACGTGGCCACAGGCATTTATTTCTTTCACGGAAAATGGTTGCGGACTGCAAAAAGAGCTTGCGAAAGGTTCCTTTATGTAAGGAAGGGACGCACTAGGTGATATCGCTTTTCGCCAAAGCGCTAAGAAGCTGAGCTGCGATGGTGTCCCAGTCCGAAGTGGACGCCTCACGCAAGACGCGGACTAACTCCTTGCTGCACTTGAAGAGCTCTGACGAGCCTAGTGTTTCCTGTACAAATTGCGTTCTCATGGATTCACCATCGGCAACATGCTCAGTTGAGAGCAAGCGAGCGAGCAAGGTCTGCAAAGACTCCATGATAAAATAATCTGTGGATTATCGAATCTGCTCTCATGATTTATCGCGCAATGAGCGAACCTCGTGAGGTGGATATCATAATGCCAAGTCGTGCCCTATGAAAGGTTTCAACATGATGAGGATGCGTAGGGAGAACTCTCCGCAGACTCACGGTCCTAAGTAAGCTCTATCGCGAAGCAAGACCTGATTGCTCTTCTGCCCGTGAGCAGCTTCACTCAGAATGCTGTAAGCCTGGTGGCATCACCATCAGCAACTCGCGCATACAAGAGGAATGCCAACTTGCTGTTACGCATAACTCCACGCTTGGACATGGTGCTGATTGTGAGCGCTCCCAAAAGAAGAACCCGCAAATGGTTGGATATAGGAATTTTCCAACGTCAACTTTAAAATGATCGTCTAATTACGTAGAAGCGTCCTCAGCCTCTACTGTAATGTGCCAATGCTGGGAACGTACTTGCCGGCTTCTCCAAGGCATCCTGGATTCACAACACATAGAGAAGGTCTGAAGATATATACCTTGGATAACTTACAAGCACACCAGACAATAATACGTAGGCAGTTTTGTCCCACTCTGCGTACAATCCGGGATCACCACGAATATATGCGTCGGACAGCTTTTCGCCAAGAATATTGGCAAGCACTGCGGATGCCAGTTGTAAGGCTTGGCCTTGATATGCATCGTACAGAGGTTGAAAAGGCTCTCGGAGGACTGATCGCAGCTTTTCTATAGCCTGAAATGATGGTCGCGATGACTTCTGCGGGGGTATTAATATCGCGAGTGCATAATGAGAACTTTCCTACCAGGAGAACGAGACACCACGCCACGCCGTCAACTGTATCTTTCAGATGGTCGCGTGCAGTCTCTTGACTGACTGAGTGGCGCAGAAGGGCGACTGCATTTTCGATCGTAGACATGGAAATTAGACGTGGAGTGACGAAGCGCCACTAAAACAAGCTACTTGACATAATTTACGCGTGACCGATGATCACCCTCACGTGACAGGCACGTGAAACATGCCCACTGCCACTGCCACTGACGAGGTATACTGCTCAGTGACGGGCTGCTGAGGCCGGAGGTTTGAGGAAAAATTACCTGGTTTCGCGTTTTCGGAGTAGCTAGGGGCCTATTCCATCCGTCAATTGGTTGCAGCGGGTGACTGTATAGATAGTACCGTATCTGACCTAAAAACTTGTGTCAACTTAAGTCAGTTTATTGCATTTGTCCGGATTATGCGTGATGAACGATCTCAGTCCACACTCACCGGTGCCTGATGGTGACATGACAGGTATTACCCGAAGTTACCAGCACTACCAGCGAGCTCCACCTCTCATCCCTACGCCCTACTTATCTATTGCAACAGAGAACGCAACGAGAAACCTGATTAGGCATGCAGTCGGGGAAAAACTCCAAGCTCTCTCTCACAGCTTTGAAAGTATGTACAATGCGGCGCGCATGCTTTGCGATGGCTGTGAAAAGCAGCTGACACTCACGACTGTGCACCGTCAGCCATCCACGATGATCAAGAGGCAGCACCTGCGCAAGGTCGAGTTGAGCGAACTTGTCGGAGAGGACCTGTTGACCCTTTCCATAGTACTCCTGGTTACCGGACGTCTTGCGTGTTAAGGGGAGCGTACGTTGCGAAGCTAAACACGGGGAACACATCTTTTCAACGGCATCCTTCAGATAATTACTAGCATTCTTGGACCAGTCCTCACAGTCACTATATTCTCTGGGCTTGTGGCATATTTTTGGTCAAGAGGTGAAAAGGTCGTTCTAACAAACTCTGTTGTTCCTTTGCTTTCCGTCGTGGTAGGTGTCATCTTCCGGCGAAATCACGGCAGGTTAACCATCATTTCAAGGTTGGCCTCATCCTCGTGTTCAGGTGAGCATTTCCTTAATTGTGTTATTAATGCTGATGCTCAAAAACGCTCGGCTTCTATGTCAATAGAAATGGGTAAGTGAAAGTGGTGATTTGCGAGGAAAATGTTAACCTTCGTCCTATAGAACGTCGTACGATCGTTATTGGGAAGGTCGAAAATGCTTCTCAACACTCACTTCTAATGTAAACAGCAACACTGTAATAGCTATGAGGTCTGCTGACGCTATGCTAGGTTCGCAACTTATCCCGCATGATCTGGGTACACGTGTGCCTCCCACCCTCTGAAGAACAGCCGACCCACATCAAAGGCAAAACACCAATTTCTATGCTCACAGCTGCGGAGGTCATGCGCCAAAAAGTGGAAGCACTTCAATGCTGTGTGGCTTTTGCCTATGCTGTCAAGCACTACCTTCGCGGAGAGGAAGGCACCGACTACGATGATCTTACTGCTGTCTTACCCCCGCGATTCGCTAGGTACGATGAAACCGGATATAACTCCACTCGTGGACGTGCTTCTCCGACGTCGTACGCTGCTACTGAAAATACCACTGGAGAAAGTGAAAGTACTCCACGGCTATCACCCGGTGCCACCAAGAGGGTACGACGAAAGCGCAGCAAGAAATTCTTAGATGGTCGTGCTACTACGTCGTGTACCCCTCTTCTCAGCGATTCCCATCAAACGATCGTGTTTCACTCGTACGCTAACCAATTGAGCATCCCACTGCCGCTGGTGTAGGTTCCGCATCAATTTGACGAGGTACCACCTGTTGATATTTTCCTTCCTGAAGTATTGCACACGAGCTCTCCGGCGCCATATTTAGGTTTAAACGTGAAGGCCTTCTGGAGACCGTTGGTCCCGCTGGTATGGTCTGTGCTAGCTGTCGGTTTTAGATCAACTCATACGGTACCCAAGGAACGAATGCTATGAATGGCCTGTAAGCCCATTGAATTGCGGTATCGCACCCTGACTTCACTAACGTGCTACAAAGTGTCCAGTCTATGGTAGACCAAATGACCTCGATGGAAAGAGTAGCAAATACCCCAATCCCGGCCTCGTGTGAGTCTGTGGTAACATTGTCTCGATCTAACTAATCTCGAGCGTCACAAGATGGAATCCATCTTAAACAATGTGTAACACTGTACTTGTTCGCGCTCCCGCTGACTTTAATCAACGAGTTGGGCTGGAGCATGGTTCCGATAGTGACGGTTGTTGCTTTCACTCTAATGGGTATCGAAGGAATAGCCGATGAGGTTGAAATGCCATTTGGTACGTGTAACCCAACAGACGTGAACAACAGCCGCTTTAACCGACTTCCCCCATAGGAAATGATAAACATGACTTACCCCTCGGTATGTGTTTGCAATGGTTGGAAACCCGTGTTTAAAATCCCATACTTGGGTAGACACCTATTGTGATGACTTAAAGGAGGAAGTTCAGTGAGTAACCCGGTCTTGTGACGGAATCTACTGATTAGATACGACTCCAGATATATGATCGAGAGACTTCCGGAAGGAGGACACGGTGCATTTGGTTATGATGATGGAGAAGGTGACGATTGACACCAAGAATAACGTAGAGTGGTGTTTGCGGACGGCCAACATCACTTCCTTAACATTCCTCTTTTCATGGCTTCTACATCACGAAATGAATACCGCATAGGAATCTACTGAAATTCTGGTACACAAAACTCCCCTGGGCCGTACGGCTGGAAAGTACTTGTAAACGGCAGGGACAAATTGTCGCTAAACGGGACCAAACCTTTGATGTTAAGGCAGTAAGCCCTGTTGAGTTTTCACTTGTCTGTCGTCCGCTCTGGGGACCTTGCTTGGGCTTTTCGCCTTTTGCAAACGCGTCCAGTACTTTCTTGGTCGTTTCTGGCGTCAGATCCTCCTAGAAAGACGTGAGTAACTATGTACTAGGCGAAGAGATAGCGTACATAGAAATCATCGTTGACAACCATCATTGGCGCATTGCTACAAGCACCCTGACACTCGACCTCAATCACGGTAAACTTGCCGTCCCTGGATGTTCCGCCAGGTCTAATGCCACCCAAGTGGTCGCAGGCGGTGCGAAGGATATCGGTGGAGCCGCGCAGCATACATGGTGTGGTGGTGCAGACTTGCACGAAGTTCTCGCCTATTGGCTCCCTAAATACGGTGAACTCGGTTAGAATCAGTGGAATATGGATCGGTTATTCACCGGTTAAACATGGTGTAGAAAGTTGCTACTTCGTACACGCGCATAGGCGGCATGTCCAGAAACTTCGCCACATAATTCATTACACTAATACTTGTCCAACCCTTGTTTTGCCGTTGGGCGAGATGAAGGAGCGGAATGACGGCGGCCTTCTTGTACTGCAGAGGATACCGGGAGACGATTTCTTCAGCCGTTCTCATGTTCTCGGAGGTGAATTCGAAGGGAATCTAAATTTCCAGTCTAAAATTTGGAATCACACAGAATACAGACCATGGGTAATTTTACCTTTGGGTTGTTGTACTCAGTATCCCGATGCTTGAAGACCTTCTCAGCACCTCGGTTTCACATTGCATGTTTCACTTACCACGAACAACGCGTCCGAGAGTCTCGGACAGGAGGTAGATAACCCTCGAATTGTCGCTGAAGGTCGTGCAGCCGCAAAGTGCCTAAGAAATCTCATGGCCAGCACGGGAGTTGGAGGACGAGGTCAATATGCCAGTGTCAACGCAATTGTATCGAGTTATGTAAGTCGCCATTCCGCTTCCCACGGTGCTTCTATACATCTAAGTACTTGGCAAGTATACAACAGCACAAAGGTAAGTAGAACCCGTAATGTTTGGTCACTCTCAACGCACTCCTGCCTGACCAGAAGTTGAGATGACACAGCTAGGAATTCAGTAGCGGCAAACCAAATGGAATTACATGAAAATCCTGCCAATGGATTTGCTCCAACCGTTAAACAGGGCTGCGGGAAACGTGGGGTTGGAAAGCGAAATTTGTGAAGCTACCACATGCTACCAGAAGAGTAGCCTTTATCACGCCACAAGCAATTCTGCCAGAAAACCCAACCAAAACGTGCTTTCCATCATCTGACGTCCACCATTGATCTTCCCCACCTGGACGTTAGCTCCTGAAATTTGAGGACAGCCCCCGCTGCGGCTCTGCGCAGGTCGACTTCGTACGTCCCGCCCATTCCTTCGACGCGACCCCCACTGTCGAGTACTCTGAACACTTCCCCTGCCCACTCCCCAACACTAAGAAGTAGAACTGTGTGTTCAAGACTCAGTGTCCGACCACCGTCTTGCTCCAGGGATCCATCAAGAACGATTATAGCGAGGTCCAAAGCGGACGTCAGAACAGCCGCCTCGTTCTTCCTCTCGCCCTGTACGGTGCTCATCTCCTTGATTCGGTCGCTAAGAGCTAGTGAGACCTGCCGCGACCCCAGGGTAACTGCTAATTCCAGTGCCTCCGGAGCAATTACGGCAAGCCATTGCGGTCCATTCCTGGCTGCATGAACCAGGATCGCCATGGTACGGAGAAGATGCGAAAGTATAACTGAGTTGAGGATGAGCCCAGTCCCAGCCCCGCGATATTGAAATAGGATGTCTCGATGTGCACTTCGCTCCTCTCGAGTCTGTTCGTCGCGGAGGAACACCCAAAATCGGTTGATGAGCGGCATGATGAAGTACTCCGCCGCCACATCCGTGTAAGTTACTGCCTTCGGTGGTTGGAACTGAGGGGGTACAATGCCATGGTTTGGCCGCTGAATGACTTCAGTTACTTTACCAGCCTTCCTGATTCTTAGCTGTCGCTCTCGACTAAACTCTTGTGCTTTATCAGTAATAGATTCCCGGCTCTTGTCAATCGCGTCTCGAGTGATATCACCCAAGAGTAATTCAACATGGGCCTGAGGCCCTGCAGCTGAGTATTTCTGATGCAATCTAGATGGTAACGTTTTACTTGGGAAGGACGGGGACCTTGAGGAATAGGCGGACGACGATGCCAGTTCTTGTGCTCCCATCGCAAGAGCGTTTAAGATAACAAATCGCTGCTCGGTGGAGTATTGATTCTTGAAAAATTCCTCGATGACACAACTAACGGATATTTGCGCATAAGAGGAGCTCACATTAGATTAGGAAAACGCACGGAGCGGCGACCTTTGGGCAGCAAACCACAAGGGCGGTGATTATACGCTGCCTTTTGTCGTCGAAGTCTTCGAGGTCATAGTTGTTATTCAAAACGATGAATCCATACACAAGGTTGGCGGCATTTTCGACTATAACTCTGATTAACAACGGCACTTAGCACTGTCAGTGAGACCGAAATTACCTAGCTCAGTTCCAAAGTCCCGCTTGCGGCGGATCAAATCTTCTCCTGCGGTCAGAGCCATCTCAATTCTCTCGGCCTCGTGGTTGTCTTCCGTCGGATGGAGCCCATCAGTACTGCGTACGAGCATTCCAAGCTGTGTTAAATAGACCGGCCGATAGACTTTCTTTGCGCCAATGTGGACAGTTGGGTCTTGTTCGACCTCCAACAACTCTGATAGTGTGGGTGACGGGGAGCCCGGCGAAGGAGAAGCATACCCAGTTAGCGAATCGTCGGAATCATATCCTATGTCTGCTGGCATTTTAGCAGTCCCCATTCCCGAGGGTCGTGGTACAGAAACTTCTGACTCCAACCGCATGTTCTGCGCGAAAATACTTTCGATGCCATCATTCAAAGGTACTACCTCATGAATCCCAGTGTCGTCTTGGTGTTCAAATCCGGGATCAGAAATTGCATCTCTCCGAGTGCACAGTTCCCTCATTTTCCTTGCCCATCCTCGGCCATCATCTTCCCCGTCCCAGTCGCCGAAGTCGAGAGATTTTCCCACCCAACTTGCTACGATTTCAGCTACCAACATACCACAACGCCGGATACTGTTGTCCGTGTGCGCGATGTACGTTCCAATAGCCGAGACAAAAGACGGGGACAGGGCAACAGCCTCCACCTGTGGAGATGAATACGGGAACTGTGTTACTGAGAGAAGGAGTAATCCAGACATGTCTGGGGCAGGTAAACATTAGCAGGCTACCGACGTCACATGTAAGAGCATATCACTAACAATGATGCTGAGATAGCAACGAATACTTGATGTGATCAGGGCTGACCCAGAAACGTAGAACGTCGGAAATAAACCGCTCCAGTGCTGTAGAGGAGTAAATGTCAAATTCACACAGGACCCGCGAACGAAGCTGTCACCTCTCGTGTTTCGGGAAATCCAACACACGAACATGCGGGCGTGGTTTTGACTCCATGTTCGAGTTAAAATTACAGCGGTAATGACTTGCCAGAGGTCCGCGTCTGATGACGCTTCGCCTAGCACGCCTTGCAGTAGCAAAGCCCCACGTGAAATGGCACCCTCATTACAAGCATCCGCACCCAGCATTGACTCCATAGATGCGAAAAGTGCCCCGACCACAGCCTGTTGTGTCAACAAGGAAGGCAGAGAAGACAGAAGAGTGCTCCATAAGGTCTTATAAGCCTGAGAACTACTATCGTTCTCCGATAACCTCCGCCGGATCAGGGGTAAAGTCGACCGAAAGAAGGACGGCTGCGAGGGAGATTGATGTGCCGAACTCGGAAACATGCCCACACCAACAAACTTCGTGAATAATTGAGTAAGGAGTAATAGGTCATCTTCAATTTCATCAGAGAAAGTCAGTGTTTGAACAGGGAACTGACCTGTTACGAAAACCGACGACAAGGTGTAAAGAAGATACTCGCACCGCACGCTCAAATTATTGGTATAGTCTGGCATCCCTAGTAGAGGAGGGATGACACGACCCGCGAGAGCATTCGCAACCTTGCTTGGCACCGCAAAGACATTCCGCAGACAATCGTCCCACGCCAACGACCTTCGCTCGGCGTCGGGGATTTCAGAGATAGTTTTGTATAGTCTGTCAATGGGATATTCTTTCGTGAGCCTGAGCAAAATGTCCAATGCGATTTGTGTCGGCAGCGCAAGGATTGATGAGTATGCGCACAATGCTATGATTCCTGCAGCAGTATTGGGTGAGTTCGAAAAAGTATCCGGACAGAAGTACTGCTGAATCAGTGGCATGTATCCCTCCTCCTTCAGAGCGGGCTCCCACGTCGGCAGAACGATTTCCAGAAGGATGTGCTGTAGTACTGGAAAGATTTTGGCGACATCAATAGCTCCGCCAGATTCACTGGAATGTGCGTGGTGTCTCCTGTACTGTGGAGGTAGCAGCCTCGCCTTGTGCAATGGAACGCATAGCTGTCTGACCAAGTGATGGATGTCGTGGATGGACGTCCGAAGGCTGTTGATGACATCTTGGACAGACACCTCTGAATCGGTGATTGTGGACATGATGTCTATGTTTCGACCAGGCAAGCTGGCGACGAACTTTTTATCTTCAAGAACAACGCCAAAACGATGTACATATGTACACCTCTGACACAAGCCTGATCAGCATCGTCCTAGTCTTGTAACTGACTACCCGTCCGTGGCAAAGAATCCGTACCCGCCATCTGAACAGCATCCAGGTAGTATTAGCTTACTAGCTACGCCGTCAATTATAGAACAGGTGTCAAGAGGCTACTAAATTCTTCACTGGATCGTTTCTGCTTAAAATGGGCTACAACAAAAGTAATTGCATCACAGTTCATAACCAGTGTCTCATAAAACCCGGTACTCGTTCTTGGGAGAATCAACAAAGCTGACTTAAGTTTGCTGCTGCCAACCAGCCTAGAAAAGATGTCAACGCGTTATTCGCCCTGTGTATATTCTGCAAAGTTGGACTCACAGTGAACAACGAATTATGCTTCTGCCAGTCATACAGCTGCACAGGATAGGTCTTGTCACCCGTCTTCTCCGCAACGGCCGCAGAAAACAGTGTCACCCCACTCGGCACGATATTTGGCGGGGACGCCTGGTTTGACGGCACAGTCGGCGCACGCGTCCCACCCTGCGCAGTCGCCACTACTGTGCGCGAGGTATCCGTCAGCTTTCCCGTCAAGCTCTGGGCAATTGCCTCTACTGTCGTTTCTACAGTTGGGTTGCCACCACTAGTGCCGTTGTTTACAATGATGTCGTTCACAACGGAAGGAGGAAGCGTCATAACACCGCGAACTACCGTTCCCATCTCCCGTCGGAAAGCACAGGCCGTGCATGGCGAATAGTTGGGCCGAGCGAAAACCGTCACCGCACCAATAAGCCCGGTTTGGGAACCAGTATTTGTATGCAACTCGAAGTGGTACGAGGTGTTGAACGCGTGCTCCGGAAGCTCGGCCAAGACCACGAAGACGCGGTAGTTCTTAATCTCCTGGAAAGTTTCAGGGAGCCCAGCACTTGTGGGCGATGGAACTGGCAAGTGGCTCCACGCCTCAGCGTCTACTTGTGTTGCCGCCTGCTGAGGATCGAAGCCGTAGAACTTAGCGATTCTTGCGCGAGCCGCAGCGCGTTCCGCATCTGTTGCCGTCTGATCAACCTTGACACCCTGAAACTCTGGGTAGGAATAATCTGCAGATGGAAGGTAGGTGAGGGATACGACCACAGGATGGGAGAAACGGTGTACATTTAGGATAGGCACTCGCATCTAAGAAACGGGTCTGTTGGGAGGTCCAGTATGTCCCATCTTCATTTCTGAAAGGGTACAAATTCCCACGAGCACCGGAAGGAAGGAGTTGTTCATTGTACACTTGACTAAAAGTACCGCGTTGCTGCAGAAGGACAGTTATTTAACACCCATTGCCGAACTTGAGCGATTCACGGACCTGGGTCCAAGTGTAACTCGTGCCATTGTAAACATAGCCATCACCCATCCAATAGGTTGGGTAACACCACTCCCACAGCGCAACTAGATGGATGTTCAAAAATATGCCTCAAATGAATGCGGACTCGTACTCACTCAGCCTGTCAACGTTGCTGTGGTGGACTAACAATCTAATTAGACTTCCGTCCTACATGTTACAGCAGACAAGACACGCACAGAAGAAGATTGGGTCGAAAGCGGACTGGAAGTGGTCAACCTAAGTTATATCACGTGTTTCCCCCTTGTAACTCACATAATCTGGGTTAGTCTAAACATGCGGAATCATGGTATACCGTTTAGTCTGAGTAGAGGGTTGGTATAGACGGGACAAACCATGTTCCCATTTCCTCCCTATGTACCATCGCATGTTAGCAACGGAAGAAATTCAGTTATTAAAAACAACGTACAATAGTGCCATGAATGATGCCATGGAGTGCTTCCAGGGAACCACTGCTGAAGTAGTCTTCTTGCCTACGTGACTCATTCACTTCATTAGAAAAATTGTCATAGCTACGCGGATTAGTACAGATTGTCATTTCTCTAGGCGGAAATTACTCACGCAATTGCGGGATCCAGATTATCCGGGAATGCGAACAACAGACCTATCCCCGAGCTGAGAAGAGATGCCACCGACTCGATGGCACTGCGACGAATCACAGACAATCAATAGGAGCCAAACACGATAATTAAACGGCTCTGACGTTTGGAGTGCAGCTATGTCGGAACCCCCCTCGGGGGTGCTTGGGGCGTGCCGATAAGTGCGCGTCCACTTCGAGAAGTATGCCGTCTGTCCACTCTACGCCGGGCACGGGTAAGCGATAGGGAAAAGAAAGCACTTGGTGGAATCGAAACCTCACCGCTGCGTTGTATACGTCTGTGAAGTCGGAAGGAATGCCCCTTTCATAGGTGTAGTACGAAATGGGGTTCTGAACGGTGGCATTTTTGCCTCCCGGGAGCATGATCCCTATGGTGTCCTCGTACAGCACGGAGGGTAGCCCATTCGGATTGGTTGTTGGATCAGCCCAGTCCCAATACCTGTCCCGACATAACTGTTAAAGCATTTCATTGACGGCTGCATAAGGACATACGGAAAGCGGAGCTGCTGAGCCTGTGGAACCCATTTACCAGCTTCCTGCGGGTATTGTTTTTCGATATTAGCTGCGATACGGTCAGCGACATTTCCGACTGCTTGCTACGAGATGTGTTGGCTCGGATAAGCGAGGTGCGATTAAATCCACAGACCTCCATCAGCATCATATACGGGCGGTGCCAAGTGGTGAATGTCACAGATCCATGACTCGAAAACAGTTTTAATGAAAGTACCATGTCTGAACGAAGCGACCTACTTGCAGTAACCTATTAATAAGTATGCGAGACTCAGTATAACGACGCTCGGATTAGTCAAAATGACGCACCTCCAAATCTTGAAGGAGTTGGTAGCGTATCCTTGGGATTATTCTCATCATAGTCAGCGACTCTCTCTTGTGGTGACTTCCTATCCCCAACATATTCGTGATAAGGTTTGCCGTGAATCGCAGCAATCTCAAAGAAGGTAGCTGCTGGCAACCCGATATCCGGTATGGTGATGCCAAGGGTGGTGTCACGGACACCTTGGATCGCAGAGTAACTAAGGATGAAGAGTGTAAATTGGTAAGGATTGTTCTTTTGCATGTCTGTGACAAGAATACGGTCAAAAACAGCGCCTGTGCTCTTGCGTCCAACGACGGGGTAATAATAAGTGGCTGTCCCCTGCAAGTTGTGTGCGTCCTCCGGGACAGCTATGTCCTTGGAGGTGACGGATGGTTGGTTACCCATGGCTATAGCTATGTCACTGGAGGTAAGGGATGGACGGATACTCAAGCGGAATGAACAACCCTATTTATCTCTTTTGAGGACAACCACCGGTGAGTCAGGAAAGTTCCGAAGAAAGACGCTGCTTCTGTTGAGAGCTCCAGGACGCCGAGGCTGTTCCTCCCTTCAATATCTAGCTTCGATTAAATGGGCCAGGGGCGCAGGGTGATGAGTGACATGCCGGGAGGCGCGCACTAGACCCGATAAGTGCCCACAATCCAACTGAAATCCCAATGTTCCGACCGATTGCAATGCATGCGACGCCAGACCGTACCCATCATGAAATGGCTTCGGCCAGAGATCCCTGCTGCCGCTACTAAATAGAACACTTTTGTCAAGCGAGGGTGCCGCATTGAAACCAGTGTCCTGCTAATTTCGGGTCATCCAACGTACCTATCATTACTTCATAATTGCCTCGTAGCATTGGAAGCTGCGCCGTGACACAAGTGAACGATGCCAGCTTAGTGCCTTTGATCTGAACGGCAAGAAGATTTAGTGATCGCCAAGAAGCTAACCTTAAGGTAGTAGGCACTGCACAGACTGAGGCGAAACCCATGGGTTGTCACTTGCCGAATCCTGTAGTTCGGCCCGTCTTGCAGGTTGGTAAGTACACTCGGACCCTCGGTTCGCAGTACAGCCCACTGAAGTGGGTCAGACACATTTTCCAGACATCATAGCAAACCTTCAACTAAATAACGTATATTTTCATCACAGCAGTATATAATACAAGTTAAGTCCTCCGAAGTTCAACGTTCAACCATCAGATTTGGCGCGGAAATGGTGGAGATACAGAGTTGAGTGTGACAAACCGTGAGGCCATCACACTTATGCCGTGCCGAAGCGGAGACTGAATATGTCTTGCGGAGAAAGAGAAGCTTAACCCTGCCAAGTGTCGCTATGGCAGAATCCTCCCACTCAATCTAGTAACCACACATTGGCGTTGGGCTGGCTATGCTCCCTCCGCTTGCATCCTTTCCTACCTCTTTGCTCCCCCTCGGGTCTCATCAAGTCTTTCCGTACTACTACTAGCACCACAATTACGGATCCTGCCACTTACTCATTTTGATTCGTCCCCTTTAAGGAACGGGACAAACTGTCAACATTACGATGGCACCACTCAATCTCCATTTGAACCCTCGCCTCAGTATCCGAAGTAGCAATAGCTGGGCGACCGAGCGTATGCCGAGTGCAATGACACATAATCGGAATGTAAGTAGTACCGATGCCCTTCCGACGGTACTCCAGCGTGCAGCATCATTACTTCACCACTGCCCCCTATTCTGATTATAGATTATAGAAGTGAACAGGCAACCAGTATAGTCGACTCCGAGGCCCATCCACGGACCAGGGGCTATTGTGCTATAAATAACTTCCATTTCGACTGGTCAGAATTGCCTCGTGTGTGATTATTAGTCTTGCGCTCTGAATCCCAAGCAAAACAGGCTAGCCGGAACCGGGGTGATAGCCGAGTATCTTGTGGTCAGTGACGGAACCTGCAGACTAAGTTCAAACTATCAGCGCCAGCCTATCACCAGCACTGTTCTGAAGGAAATCTGGTGTTACCCCCTATCACCACTTATTTATAGGCATACAACCACCGTTACGAGAAGTCACAGCAAAACACAGCTGGTATGTAACCCACCCGGCTACTTGACTATGGCAATTTAGATTAGGATAACTCTCTCTTCCTCCTACTGAAAAGTTCTTATTGTCTGCGACATACTTCCAAATCTCGCGATCTAGTACCTAATATGTTACCTGCTGTCAGGTAGTTGCTATACTATTCCGTTGTTAGATGCCTGCGGCGGTCGCGCTCTCAACATAGCGCTCAGTAGGCGGCTCTCCGTCGTCGATAGCGTGAACTTGTCCGCCGTGATCCAAAGCATCGGCAGCAAAGTATATCAACAATGACATCGAAGATCGTCACAATGACCTGCATAGGAGTATCAGTATGTTTGGCCCCCGCGCCCACTGTGAATCATAACGAACAGTTGTGATCGCCCCGACAATGGTCATAACGACATTTGCGATGGCAGAGATTATGGCGTTAATGCCAGATCCGATAGCCGAGAATATCGATCCCTATACGAATTGGGTGACATGCCCATGGTTTGCAAAGAAAGTGACCACCTACCATGGTGGGTATGATGGGGTGAAAAAAGAGTGCTTGGGTAACTGAAGCGCATATGAGAACCCGAGGGGCCTTTATGTTGTCTGGGACGGGGCTTGGCCCACGGTTCCAATGTGATTGTTTGTATGACGTCGTCGGTCGATCGCAGCCGTTAACGTGGCGTTGTGCTACCCCACCGACGTCATGCTTACCACTCTGTTAGGGAGTATGGTCCTCATTCGCTGATTGTGGTTACACGGTATCTACTTATGTATAATCGATCCTTCACGCAGTACAAACTCCAACCACTTTGAACGCCCCATTCGTCATCGCGCGGCCGATCTCGCTTGTTTCCTGCCATGTAAAGTTCCCGGATTCTTCCCCCACCTTCACACCAACAGTGGGTCCACGCAGAACTATTTCGCCGATCGGATCGTCATTCTCCTCCAAATACGTGGCTTTCACACCCCTCAGCTTTGCCTCCACATTGACACTTGGTCCACCAACATGAGCTGGCTCGTCTCCCGAGGGAAGTACCTGTGCATCGAACCCCTGTGTCGCGAACACAGGTCCGCTTACCCAGGGGTTTACGTGTACGTTGATTATTGGAACCGACAACGCAATGCGTGCGGGGGTGAGGACTTCGCTCGAAATGGACCCTGGTTGTATAAAGAATGGTTGCTAAGAGCTCAAAGTTAGCGTATGCTTACGCACCTCCGCTAGTAACGACAGCCTTCAATGCATTTGCCATGCCACCCAACACACCTTCCCGCGCATTGTCAAGGACTGCGCGATCCCACAGGCTGTCTTTGCTAAGGAATCCTTCTGCGAATGCCGCCAGCTTGTGTCTCCACGCAAAGGAATACAACCACGACTCCCTTGCGTGCTTTAGAATTGAAGATGACAAGTCCTCAAGGTGGTCCGGCCCGATAAAGAGTACCGTTGGGTAGGGAATCGGGTGCCGCCTTGCAGATAGCACATCAGCAAGGTTACGCACCTGCCCACCATCTGTCGGTGACTTGGTATCGCCAACTCGAGTAACATCGTACATCCTGGTTGAGTCGATTGTCGCAAAGCTCGCGTTCTCATACAAGGCACTGTACGCAATAACACGGCCATATGGCGTGCTCAACGAGTGGTTAGACACGACGGTATCGACGCTGGATAGCGCCATCGAAGGCGGGAACAGTGTTCGTATGGCTGCAACACCAGAAGTCATGTTCTCGTGCGTGAATCGCACGGCTTGCATTTGTCCAGAGGGTGCTTCAAAGAAAACGAGCGTATACGGGTCATCAGGACCTGTTCAGGACCGTCAACACTACACTTCGAACTGAAGACGATCGACTCACGTTGGGTATCCGCTGGGACCGGTTCCATTGTGTTGGCACCATCGGCTTCTATCTGAGCCCATGGGATGATCTCCACTTGCCTTGCGGCCTTCGGGAGAATATTCGCATCATATTTCCCGACTACTATGACTTTGTGATCATGTTCCCGTGCGTCGTAGACCAGCTCTAAAAGGACAGGGATAAAGTCTGCATCGACGATGATAGCGGTGGGCGGATGTGTCTCCAGAACGCGAGATAGAAGTTTCGGTGAGCACAATGTCATTGAAGTGAGAGAGTGCTTTGCAAGTGCGAGGTCGGCAACGAGGAACTCTGTGTAAGGAGAAGGGATGAACATCTGTATATCGGTAGATGATTCACAGGAAAACATACCGATACTGTCGTTCAAGAGAAGCAGGACATTGGAGTCTTTCTGGAGGATACGAGAAAGACCAGCACCAAAGGCATCCACTCGCTCGTTGAGTTGAGTATTCGTGATCTAGGGAGATTTATAGTTGGCAACAATATGACAGTGTGACATGTACGATGTACCTTGGTGGACCAAAGTGTCCGACGAGCCTCAAACTGTTGGCGCACCATGTCGTGCACGAGGTTGACGTCCTTATCGGGCCTGATAGGAAACTAGCAGCCAACAACAAAGCCCAGACGTCGTGTACGTCAGGTCGGTCACGAAGGAGTGAAGACGACGGGGTGGACATACCCTCCCCATGAGTCCTGTCCCATAGTTCCGGTAGACTGGACTCTCTCCAGGATGTCTCACACGACCCACGTCACTTTGGCGCCCCAGGAGGATGGGATGTACGAGTGGTTGCGGCTTATAGAAATTTTGCAGCAGATAGACAGAAATCCCGATGACACCCAGGACGATGGTGAGGTCGTCTGTCACTAGATAATCTGAGAGCGGCATCTTGACCGACGACTATAGTTATTGTACGTCGTTGTGGTGCAGGTGTCTTGTCACGTCAGAAAACAAGGCGATACCGTGGACACCGAATTGACACGTCAAACTTGCATCAAACCTACGGGTTGTCCCGCAGGCGTCTCCAACCGTCGGCTATGTACATGCACCGCTGTGTCACACCCACTGCTGAAAGAGTCTCGTATCGACGTCGAACTTGCTAATGTTTAATCTTGCACTCTCTGGAGTAGTACATCCTAGCAATCGACTCTAATATGCCTCCTGGGTGCAAACCCTTCACCACCGATATCTCTCTGTGCGCATCACCAGCAGCTGGCTAGTTCATCGGCACAAGAACAACACCAATTAAGGGCCAGGCAGAGGTCTGAGCTGTGCTGGGGGACTCCGCACTGTCTCACTAGTACTGGCTTCCCAAGTTCCAACTGCTCGCCAGCCTTGTGTGGTCACATGACGGAGTCACCTGATGCAATCCTTTACCCCTGACTTTACTGCCTTCGTTGACCGACTCGCCCCTTGCACTGCAGGCAGAATCATGGTCCGTGCGAAACAGTCTCCCAAGACATCGCCTAGGACCAGGTTGTCTAGGAAGACAACCGGAAGGTCCCGTCAACCCACACATCCCTCGTGGACAGAGATGATAACGGCAAGTTTCTACAGCCTCCTTTCCATGGTGTCTTCCATATCCAACCACTACGTCCTGAATTTAGGAATGCATAACCACAACGCCAGACGGGACGCAGAACGGTGTATCTCGACCTACTCTCAAAAAGGTGCGTCGTGTTTCTCAGTACGACAGCTTTTTGATTATTTATTGTCAGTTCGTCGAGTTCAACTATCAATTAGTTATGAGTGCCACAACAACAAGCCAACTCAACCGTGCTATTACTGCAGGGACAGAAAAAGGCAACTTCGTCCTCCCGAAAGGTCTGGGGCTTTTATGTTCTGGATAGTTCCCCACTTCTCATTCAACTCAAATTCAACCGTGCTTTGGATAGGGCCATCTGGAAAAGTGAAACTAGCACCTGAAAGAACGATAGGGACGTCGAAAGAGGTAAGATGGCTTCCTTCCTCCTCTTTTCTCCCGTTAAAGGGCGTTATGAATCTCAGAATGCAAAGCCAGCTTCCAAGCGGCCCCCCTCTGCCAAGGCCACTACTGTTACGCTTCCCAGGAAGACGGCTACCGCGACGAAACAGTACACATCCAGAGCGAAGAAAGGAAGGTCGACATCCACCAGTGCAGCCGGTCGAAAAGTGGCCAAAAAACTTTCAACGAAGCGCGCAGCTGCAAAGAAGGTAGCCATTCATTTCCTCCAACAGTCTCAGTCATCTGAAATGGGGACTTCTAAAAGGATATAACGGGGACTTCACGACCCATAGCGCGGGGGAAGACATTGAGGACACCAACTGTATCTTCCCCAAAGAGCAGGAGAAGAGCGAGTGCGAAATAGGTGGATGCATGCCACAGCCTTCTGATCTCAAATCTATTTTATCACTGTTTTCCTCTAAGTGGTAATTTGTTCCAAGGTTGATATACACGTACATATGTATTTCACTTCAGGGGTGTGGATACTCCCGAACTGCTCTACTTGTGCTGATAACTGTATTAATAGGCTTGCATCTTATAGGTTGATCACTCTGCGTTCTTCGAGATTACGTTTCGCGTTAGATTGACCGGGACGAAGTGGTCTGTATGTTCTTACTTGAACACTTTTATTTGCAAGAGAGTATTCAAAAGCTTGTTCCTAAACAGGATGGTTCTGAGAACCAAGCGTCTGTTCCCGGAACTTATCTCGACAATAGAAGTTGCCCAAAGTAGACACAATTAAGCTGCCTGGGACAGGAGCAAGAGCAGACAATAAGCAGGCTAACGCTAATCGCTCATAGCGGTCCGCAGTTACTTAGATAACGTGACACGTTTGACCAGCTTGCAAGACTTCAAATGGCACGATAAACATGTGTAAGGTGATCACCGGGACGAACACACGGTGGAGGACAGGCCGCAGGTATGCAGTTGTGACTTCCGCTAAATATGGGATTCCCGTCCCGCTGGATAGTTTGAACTGCGGCGGGTGTGCTTAGGCCTGTGGTGAAATATAATTCATTGTTCTCTCACGGAAGCAATGTATTTGTGTGGAGAAAATCAGGTGCCTGGCTGTACTGCAAGTGAGCCCCTTGTAATTAGGCACCATCTGGTTAGAAATGAGGATGAGTACTACACATACTTGGCAAGCTCGGAGGAGCTGCATTGGTGGGGCTCTCGCCAAATGTAGATGCCGACGGAACTTACAGACGCCGTGACTTGATGTGAGGTTGAAATGAGGAATGGCTGGAATCACGAGGCGGTCGTTGTACCGTCCAGCGTCAGGAATCAGTGCCTTGGTGGTGAGGAACTTCGACAGCAAGTACCTCCAGAATATACACAGCGTACATGGGTTGTTCCATGATACGTAGATAAGGGGCCCTGTAGTGGAAGCGATAAGGATGATCGGATTACGTGATGTAACGCAGCAACGAGATTTTGAATTTTTGATGTCCCGTCATATGCGACCCCCTCCATTCCCCCCTTCCTACCACTTCGCTGGCCGAGCTTTGTCTAACTCCAACTCCCTAATGACCTGCTAATTCACCATATCTCATCATCAATGCACCCTCACATACCCCCCTGGCCTCTTGCGCCTCATAATCACGGACATCTGTCTTCCACAAAGCATCCCTATGGCACGAGGGCTCGCAAGAACTCAGTTCTAAGACCAAGCACGCGCCTTCGCCATTCGTCAAATCCACCACCACGCAGACTTAGACCCGTGCCTACCTCTCCAGCGCAGAAGCAGCATGAAGATCCTCTCTCTACTTTTCCTCTGCCAAACATCATGCTTCATCCAGAGGATGCCTCAAGCAAAGTTTTGCAAGCTATTGGTCGTTCCTTTCTCTCTGTGGTACGTCCCTTCTACTCGATTTAGCGCTTATTGGACCGACTCGGGACCCTTTCGTCATTCCATCCGGTCGTTTGCCGTTCTCAGGACAACCGCGCAATGACCATCAAAGATCTGGCTGAAATGGCATTAAAGTTTGGGCTAATGTGTCAAAAGTACGTTCAAACACCCCCTGAGATTTCGCATCACCGAGCGTTTCATATACTGCTTCCGTTTCTTCTGTAATTGCCTTCGCGCCGCTAACCTGCTGTTCCGCTTCGGTCATAGCGTTTCTGCTGCATCCCAAGCTATCACAACTTATATCCGAAATCACCTCTCGCGATGTGACGCTCAGCAGGACCACCCCCTACTTTTGCGCCACGTCCTTTCGGGTACTCCCGCAGACGACGAACTTGCCCCTGCATTGTACAGCCGAGTAGGTGGTGCGGACTAATGTAACCAAGTTAAATTCCAAAGAAGCTGTTGTGGAGAGGAAGCCCGCGCAGCCCAGTGAATGGTACGCAAGACGAAAGAGTTACCAACTTCAGGCGGGGGACGATGGTTTGGTATCTTTCCAAGGCTGCAGGCGTGTCCTGTCCGTTTGCACGTGCTGGGATACGCCTGTGCGAATATGGAAAAGAGGGAAAACAGCGGTCCATCGTGACCGAAGACGCCCTCGGGTCGTCGAAACAGGTTGAAATGGGACCGGGTGCACTGTGGAGAGAAGAGGAAAAGATTACGGAGGGGCTGCCGTCAGGCCTCGGAGGATTTTAACCAACAGTCAAGTATGGAGCGGTGTAGTCCAAGTCCGAGTGTCGCCGTAGTATGGCGCCGACTCCAGTGATAGTGACGTCGAAGAGGGACGACCGCCAAAGGTCAAGGTTACGCCCCGTCTTCGCCCGTCGTCTGCCGTCCTCACCAGTTCACCGCCAACGGAGGTAATCGATTTATCTGCAGAGTCCTTGTCTTCGGGGGAGTCAAACGAAGATGTCAGCATGCAGTTGGCGTTACCCGACGCCCCGTGGAGTCTTCCGCCGTACCCCCGTCGATCGATCACCGTTCCCAGCCATGCATCAACGTGCAACGACTCTGTACGCACACGTTTTCCTTATGCCAATGCCAGGCGGTCGCCGTCAGTCCCATCCAGTGCCTCACCACCCCCAGACTCCGATCGTGGCGAGCTTGACGTAAGCTTCGATGCCGAAACCGACTTCGACTGGGATTCTTCGTCCATATCCATTGCTTCTCCAACAGTCCTTCTGAGATCCATCGATGGCACTGATTCTGAGTCCCCTCCGGAAGTCAAACAGGAGCCTCAGGATGTACGTGACATGCTGGACTTGTGGGAGGATGTCGACTGTACGCCACCGAACCCATCTACTGTCTCGTCTGCAACAGTCAAATTGCCGCCAGGACGACGTAAATACTGATGAATTCGAGTTCTGGGAGTGGGAGTTTGAAGGCAGTTGGTCTCACGCTGCACACCCTGAAGGAGACATGTACAGCACTGACACCAAAGTTGACATAGGAGAACCACGGAATTTGTCCACTCCGCTTTCGTTGCCTGGCGTGTCTTACTCTCCCGGACCCGGTTTTCCAGTATCACCGTGCTCCTCTCACACACCCTCGTCATCGTCTTTCCACTCGTCGGTGTCACCGACTTCGGATGTTAGTACGGACTCTTCGTCCCGGTGGCCAATGCCACCATCGCCACCATTATCTCCTCTACACTCTTCGGCTTTCACTCTGTGTCCGCCATTTCACGTTTCATCTGCAGACGGTGCTTTGACTTGGCAAGACACGGAGTTGCTCGGGCCTGACAGTGTCCATCCAGAAGAGTTTGAGGAGGGATGGACGGACTCTGGAAAGGGCCGAATGGCACATGTTCTAGATCAGCGCGGCCACATGTGAAGTTTGCTTCTGGACGAGTAGCTGGTACTTCTGCGGAACGGGAGGGTCAAATACCGTCACAGGCGAACATCAGGCCTCGGGATACTGCCACAACTGATGCTCGGCCTGTACTCCCTTCGTCTCGCGTTATGGTGTCTGATGCTATAGTAGTACACACCTGTCAACCTTGCACCCCTGGCATTATTGCAACGCAAGTTGAAGGTGAGTGTTTTGAAGCCAGGCGTGAACTTGGCTGACGTAATCTTGAGTAGGTATATCTGTTTATCAAACTATTCTCGGTTCGACAGTACTGCTGAGACGCATTGACACGGACTTTGTGAATCTCTCTATAATTCTGTCTTATCTCTCTTTATCCGTCCCTTCTCCCCTCCCGCTGGGTTGCGTCAGTGTCTTTCATAGGTTGTCTTCGATCAGTGGGCTCTGGGTACCACTTGGCGTTGCTCGGACGTACGCACAGGGACTCCCAGACGTCGTGAAGGACACTTTCCTGTCGGACGAACTCGTCATGCGGTTTCCTAATATGCTGCAGGAATTTCACACGAAGAGTACACCTGGACGAATGCTTAACCAGTTTGGGCCGCATTTCGAGTCGTCTACGCCGAATAACTCCTTAGCTTCAACACTCGTGCTTGAACGTGAACAAACCCGAACCAATGGAGAGGTCATATGGGATGCACCCCTCGATGTGGTTCTCGAAGAGCCCCTAGTGACGATTCCACCCTCCTTTGACGTGGCCTTGGCTGCTCTACGCCCCGGGGCCCCTACCAAGGACGCCTGTCATGTCCAGGAGATGCCACTCAGTCAGTCCGAGCGAGAGATGTTCCACTCGCTTTGTGTCTGTCCTGATTGGGAAGATGAGAAGGAGATTGAAGTAGTTGACTCACAGAGCTCAACCGAGACTTGTAAGGGGGAGAAACCCTTGCGACGCTCGAGGAGGGTTGCGGATGCCGCTGCCACACGCTCATGCGCTACACTGGGGACGAGGGGTCCTCGGCATTCTTGATTGCGCCACTTTTCGTATAGCTTGGCACCCTGCCCTGTGATCTGCATATGGACGCATTTGAATGACTTCGTTTTCTTAATCGACTCTGGGTTAGACGATATATTGATTATTGGCTTTCGAATTCTTCGTATACCACCACCAAGTAGGATGCTACACCCATGGTTCTCTTGGTCTGTAGGCTTTGCCGTTTCGCTCTTTTGACCTTCTTTGTTATTATCTTTCTCTCGAACGTGCGCCCCGCTCACCGAGAATTAATTTGCGCTGTATTACGCCTATACACTATATTAGTGGTCGCGTCGGAGTGTGAATTTGAGAGCCTCTTCGACGAGTCTCCACCACAAGTTTCTCTTAACACCTTTACTACTAAGTCCTCCGTATTTTTGCTGGTTTAGGTACACCAGGCCACCCCAAAGTACCAGTGTTCGGTGGACCAGGTCCATCACATATCCTTGCTTATTCTCGTTTTCCTTTTCTTTCTTTTTCCTCGCCCAACGCAAGCTAATTTACTTCTGTCAACCATCGCGCAACGAAACAACCGACTTGGCCTCAATTCTTTTTTTAAAAAAAAGTCCGGTAGTCGTAGCCTGGTTACCTCTTATTTCTGGTCAACTGCAGACGGGCTCGCCATCCGTTAATCACTCCACCTCACCGAACGGTAATCTCTAATTTGCACACGAAAATTAGCCCTATAATGTCTTTATCTGCCTCCGACAACAATGGCTCCTATTCGAGAGTTCCTTCGGGTAAAACACCTCCCCCAGCACCGTCTGCTGCCTTTGCAAAGAGGTAGGCGTTTGTGTCATGCCGTGACGTCTCCCTTATTCACCTTCACGCCGAAGGGCCCGAGAAATTCAAGCAGAGGAGCGCTTAGGGAGATATAGGCCCCCTGCGCTGCGCGCTCTTGCCCCTTCTGGCTCCCCGCCCAATGATATCACTTCAGTTGTGAATTCTCCTGGGGATGCTACTG
The DNA here is from genome assembly GCA_024613145.1 of Pisolithus marmoratus. NCBI lineage: Eukaryota > Fungi > Basidiomycota > Agaricomycetes > Boletales > Pisolithaceae > Pisolithus > Pisolithus marmoratus. The sequence goes on from JANFAE010000068.1 coordinate 205,263, forward strand.
GCATCTCCCCATCCAATTTTCCACCTGGATTTAGGAGAGCCAGAGCTGGGACTCTGCCTTCCGACGTCCACCTCGCCGCTCAGCGATTCGCTGCCGCTTCAAACACACTGAGTAGCACGAATCCGTCCACGGAGTCGTTTGCGGAACAACTACAGCAGCGGCAGAGTGCTAATACACCACCGAGTGTTGTTGCACCGACTCGTCCGGGACTCCGTCATGCGGTCACTTGCGTCGTCCCAGCGACTGCTGCCGGTACTCCTGTCGGTACCTCTGAGCGTGTGAGCCGGCTACGGTCTGGTTCGTTGAATTTGCCATCGGCTGGCCTTTCCAACGCATTCGGTCCTTCTATATTCTCGTCGTCTTGGTTATCGTCTGCAAACGGTTCCGGTTCTTCGTTTCCTGTTCTGGATGAGCTTCGTTCTGTGACCTCCGCGGACTCGGTTGACGACTTCGATGTCCACACGCTTGATTATCTCGGTTTGGACGATAGTCACCGCGCACAACCAGCACCCGCTTCCCTGTCCGAGCTACGCACCCAGACGCAAGCTGCTATCGCTGGCAATCTGACCAGCCATTCCCGCCTGCGGGCGAGCACGGTTTCCAACCCATACCGCGCTCGCTCTTCTGTTGCAACCTCCTTGCTATCAACTCCCAGCGCCGACGACGAGGAGGCGTACATGGAAAATGTCGAGGCCCAGCAGTTATATGAGCGTCAACATTTGGTGTCTTACGATGGACTTGTTCCCGAAGCCAACCTTTTGCACAGTTCTTATGTTGCCAAAGGGTTCAAACAATCGGACCACCTCTCACCGTCTGGCGCGTTTAACGCCCGACCGCGGGCTATATCTGTGGGTACCCTTGATGATCCCATCCGTTCCTTTCAGCGTCGTGCGACAAGCGAAAACCAACCCGCCTACCTTGGCGATATCGGTACCACGTCCAGTGGACTCGGTGCGGTCACAAGTCCCGCCGGCATTCTCAAGTCTGACGTCAAGCTTGGTTCTCGGGCTACCCCTACATCTAATGTTCACTTCCCAACTAACGAGCTCAGCAATCGTGCAGCCGCGTACTTAGTTGCCCCCAACTCTCAGGGACGGGCGGTCTCCCCGAAGGCGGAAGCGAACAACAATTCGCAGATCCAGACCCCGACCAGATCTCTATGGATCGGCAATCTGGATAGTTCGGTTACGAGCGAGCAACTTATCCATGTCTTCGCGCCATACGGTGCCATCGAGAGCTTGCGGTTGTTACCCGAGAAGGTTCGTGGTCTGCGATTAGATGTCGTCATATCCTCATGAATTTTGTCAGGAATGTGGTTTTGTCAACTTCGTTGATCAGGCGGATGCTATCCGCGCCAAGGATGACGTCCTGAATAGGCTCGCAGGCAATATAGGTATGCCGAATGGACAGACCGTCCGTATCGGATTCGGAAAGGCGGATAGTGCTCCCGTTGCTCCAGCCAAAGGAACTACCGTAACCAGTTCTGGGGCGACCTCGCCTAACAACATGGGCAAAAGTGGCAGCCCAGGGATTAGCGGACTGGATGCTCAGTTGCAGTCTACTCCGACTCGCGCACTTTGGATTGGGTCGATTCCGAGCACTACAACTCCTGCAACCATTCTGAGCGTTTTCAGCCCTTACGGTCCGATCGAGTCTGCCAGGGTCTTGACTCATAAAAACTGCGGGTTCAGTGAGTGAATGCTATCATCAATATCAGTACATACTGAGCTCCGTTTAGTCAACTTTGAGCGATTGGACGACGCTGTGAGGGCTAGGAAAGCGCTAAATGGTCGTGACGTTCTCGGAAGTGATGTCGGCGCCATCCGAATTGGCTTTGCGAAGGTCCCTGTCAAGAATAATCAAGAAGGAAATGGCACGCAGGATGAGAGCCCAAGTGTCGCAGGTTCAAGGTATTGGTGACCTGAGCGTCGGTGCAACCATCCACGCGCTGCGCAGTGTCAAAGGTGCATCCACAGTTCCTGCTGATCAGCAAGTTCTTGGCGGGCAGGTAGAGAATTACCGCTCGAACCTCTTACTTAGCATGATTGGGTCGGGCATGCACAACCTAGCCTACGTTTCCGATGGACTTTCCAAACCAGCTGGATGGATGCCTTCAGTGACAGAACAACAAATGATTATGAGGGAGCTTACGAAGGGATGTGCGGATGCCGAGGCCGATATCCAGTCGCTTTCAGGTATGCTAACTAACATTGGAGGCACATTTGTTGGTAATCACCGTTCTCCCCAGAATTCCGCCCACCTACAATGTATTACACGACCATTCCCCTCGTTTCCGAGAGGCAAAACAGCAGGCGCTGGGATGCATCCAAACTACGGGAACTTCGCAAAAGACTGGACTCTAGTACGATGTCGGCGGAAGAGATCGATCAGGTTGTTGGTGACTTTTTAGATGGAGAAATAGTTGATTTGGCATCTGACTGGTTGGGTAATACGGTGCGTGTTTTCCACTGTTTTGAGAAACCCGTGAAGACTCAGGCGATTTCCTCGAAGGTCGTCCAAAAGCTCTTTGAGAAATGTTCTTCTACGCCGAGGTTTGCGATGTTAGAAAGGATTACCCCTCATCTCGCAATGATCGGAATACACAAGAACGGGACGTGGGCCGCGCAGAAGATAATTGAATGTGTACAATCACCCGAGGAAATAGCACTGGTTGTCCAAAATTTGCGGCCTTACGCACCACCCCTTCTTCTCGATCAATTTGGCAACTATGTCGTGCAGTATGTACTATGATGGGCATCACCTCTTCCGTGCTCTGACACAACTGCTAGGTGTTGTCTACGCTTTGGTACGCCTGCTAACGACTTCATCTTCGATGCGATGGTCGATCGTATGTGGGAAATTGCACAGGGGCGTTTTGGCGCCCGGAGTATGAGGGCTTGCTTGGAGAGTCCTCACATCACTATCAGCCAACAGCGCCGCATTGCTACTGCTGTCATCCTGAACTCGATACCTCTAGCTACCAACCCGAATGGCGCATTGTTACTCACCTGGCTCCTGGACACCTCTTCGTTCCCGTCGAGATACGATCTTCTTGCTCCCCGTTTCACGCCTCACCTGTCACACCTATGCACGCACAAGTTGGCTTCCCTCACGGTTCTTAGGATTGTGAACCAAAAGATAGAACCAGAGGCATCGCGACAGATCGTGCAGGCGTTATTCTCGTCTCCAGGAGACCACGTACTTACGGATGTGTTGGGCGATCAAGTTAATGGAGTCGCCGTTGTCCACAAAATTTTGACGAGCCCATTCCTTGACCCAGAGGAGAAACCGAAGTATATCGATGCCACGAAACGTGTCCTGATCGAACTCAAAGTCATTGCGACACAAGCGTATCGTCGTTTAATTGAAGAAGTTGGTCTCCCGATTCCCAGCTACCAGCCGACGTACGCTGCTAATGGACCACCTGGGAAGAAGGTACCGTCTCAACACGCGCAGACTTTACCTGGCCTTCCTTCTGGCTATCCGAACAACGACCAAGGTCTGGCATCGATGATGGCTGCCCTGCAAATGGGTGGTCAGAACCCACATTCTGGACCTCCTCAGCTGCAGATTGATCCTGCATATGGGCCAACCAGTTTTCAATTGCGCAACCGGCCATCCAACCCGCCATCTGCATTCTCTCCCTCCACGGACGCTTTCAATCCCTTTGCGCTGCGATCTCCCGACGTCAATGCTCCCCGCTCAGCGATCCGCCGTAGCCACGGTGGATTGATGCCGTCGAGTACCCCTACTGTTCCATACAACAATCAGCCCTCCAGCCTCCCGCAACCTGGGAGCGCTCTTGGAATGGGCCAGGTTCCGTACAGTCCCCAGGGTGTTCCCCCACACTATCAGCCGTATACCATGTACCAGGTATACCAACAATCGCCATCGACGAACATGGGTGCCTTCAGTTAAAATGATCTAGCTAACGACCATGACCACGACACTGTCATCAAACGTCCTGCTTTTGTATGTATTGCCGTCCCACCATGCTATGGTCCAGATTCTTTTCACAGACACTCATATCCACTCCTTTCTGATACCATCTTCGCATCAGCGATCGTGCAATTTACATTCCTTTATGTTCATTTTTGTCTGGTGAACTGCGCAGAATCGAGGACGGTTGACTTGTGCTGGATTGTTTGCTACATCTTCAATTTTTTTTCTATTCATTCTACCCCGTCCTATCGATTTGTGTATAAATAAGCAACGGAGGCTGTAAAACACATAGCCATACACTATAGACGAAACAAATTGGCTCCCCCCAGTCTTCAAAATTTGCGACGGTTGTGGCATGCAATTGATGGTTACAGAGTCCACATTGACGGCCATTTGAACCATCATGGGTGGAGCAACGTCCAAGGTTGTCCGCAGACTGCCCAAGGAAAAGTCGTCATGGGCTGGAGGTCGAACACCGTCTAACCCTGGTGCAGCCCCGCTGCAGGAAACTAAATTTCCACTGCCGAGTGACAGTAAGACCCGAGGCAAGCACTGGCGTTTTCACGAGCTGTCGACACTTAACAAACCACCAAATGTACCTAGCCATCGAGGCCGACGGGAAAGACCCGCAATTCATGTCCAAGCTGAGCATGCTTGGGCCTGTGCGTGTCGATCACCACATGCAGCCAGTCAAACCTGTACGTACTACTTCATAGTCAATAGCTCATCCTCATCCAGTGCCTAATGTGATTCATTGATTCGCTTTCCATCGGGGAGTTAGACAGACCACGCCCAAGCTATGCATCGTTCCCAAATGCAGTCTGAAGTGGAGGCGACGAATACCCATGCGACACGCAATCGTCTACTGGTCTCTTCCCTGAACAGCTTGTTCGACACCCGTAAGTCTGTGACGACCACCACAGAACTAGAATCGCTCGCGAAACGGCACGGGATCGACGTCGAAAGACTTCAGCAGCTTTGTCGGCATTTCAACACACCGAGCGTGGATGAACGTACGATCGTCAGGATGACAGACGAGAACGGCGAGGAATCCGTGACGATGATGGTATGTACACAAGCTCCCTCAAGAAGCAATGCCAGTCTCATCTGATGTCTAACCAGGCCCATTGGGTAGACCCTCGACTATAAAATCTTCAGCTGAGTTGATGAGTACAGATATCGATGCTATAAGTTACAAGTTGTATGCAGTACAAAACAAATCCGAATGAGGAGTAAGAACCCTAAAAGTATATGCGCAAAGCACTGGTCTGCACAGACTCGGTAGGGCAGTAGGGACACTTGACGCGGCTGGGAGGGTATCAGCCTCAATGCGTGGCAAGGAGGAATTCGACCACGAACCCATTGACTTTGCTGAGCTTCTGCAAGCTATCTTTGGTGATGACATGTCCACACACCATCATCATAGGAGGGTTCTGTTCCGTGGACTGTTCCTTCGACACAGGACATGCAAAGATGGAATGGTAGCGACTCTCAGGCGCTAGAGTAATCTCGATCTAAGCAAAACGAGTCAATCAATAGAATTGGGGATCAAACATGAGGCCATTTACCGGTAACTCGTCACTCTGGCTCCACTCACTCTTCTTCTCTTTCATTACTGTCCGGGCCTTCTCAATCCTCGCCAATGCACCCCCAGCACCAATATCACCAACCACCTTTAGTGGTACTTGGCGGCTCATGCCGAGGCTTGCACAGTACTCTGTAGCGAAAAGAGACTCGAGATCAGTATGTACCGTTGGCGATGCGAGATCCGCATAGGGTGAGTGTTCCAGCTTGCTCTTAGGAGGGAGATACGCCAAGCAGGACATGAGACGTCCAAGTTCGGCAGTGTGTTCGGTATAAAATTTACAGAGAATAGTGCTGGCATAAGAGATTGCAGGTTGATAATCTGGTGGTTTGCAAGTAAGAAGGAGACGAATATATCGTGAACGATGGAGGTAAAATTCCAATGGGGACGATTTCGACTGTAAGAATTTGCGATTCTTCGAACACCATCTATAGATAACGTGTCAGAACTGAAAACACCGTTCTGACGATCATACTTACTCTAATGCGGGATCAATATCCCGCATTCGTAGAGCAGTCAGGATGCGATGGAGTTCCTCGAATTTACAGCGGATCTCTGCGTCAATTGTAACGCCAGATTCCTAAGTGAGAAGCAGGTGAGAAGACCTAAAGCACATTAGAGAGCTTGTAGGGTCACCTGAATGAACATCTCGGCGGCGGAGAACTGGCCCGTCCGCAAAAAGTGTATTGCGACAATGGCATCAAGCGATGCTTTCGCATCGTCCGCCGTAAAGAGCGGATCGTACGATGGCAATGGCTGGGTAAAGGTCTGTCCGCGAGTCACTGTGAGCCGACGTATGACGGATGACACGCACAACTCGTACCTTGTCCAAAGCCTTACCCAGTCGGACAATCGCATTGTATATTTCCTTCTGCTTCTCGTCAATCTCCTTCTTCCTTGGCCTCGATAGTTTGTGCTAGCAATGCCAACGTGTCTTTGGTAACAGGCTCTGTCTCCATCTTGTTTTTCATTTGGCAGAGAGTCTGCACAAGCGAGTCCAATGAGCCTTCAATCGACGGATTCTTTCCCTTCGATGTCCCCTCGGTGACAGCTCGCAGCTTTGCGAGCTCCTTCAAAGAAAGGTCCATGGTAGCAAATAACCATGACACTTACAAGTCCCCCATATGTACTCACTCCGCATGCACAGCCACCACCGGCAACACTTGTTCCCTATAAAAACACTCACATGCCTCGATTTCTTGTTGGCGACGAGCTGGGCAGTATCAAATCCGTCACATACGATGCAAAGGCGCACTCCGACTCTAAGATTCAACTAAAAACTCTCTACGATGGTACGGGAAGTGGACGAACACGGGGCATTCAGAGGCTGGCTGTTAACGACAGAAGGGATGACACATTGGTACGTAGGACTTCCATTTTCCTCCCTCGCGATGCGAAAGAGAAAGCATGGGAGACGCCTACTCAAACCAAGGTTAGATGTTAGCTTCAGCCCACGCCGATGGATCGCTTTGTCTGTCGTCGCTGACCAACGACGACCAGCTACAACAATTGCACCAGTGGAAGGAAAGCAGAATAAAATCCGAGCAGACGTTTATCGGGCTTGTAACGTCACAAAGGTAAATGCTTCAGGACCACCACTTATAACCTCTGGAACACGACACTGACATTCTGGCACCTAGCACTGTCTTCTCTTGTACGTCAAATGGAGCTTTAAGGCTCTCGACTTTGGGCGAAGAAGCCGGATCTCCGACACACAGACTTGCTGCTCTCCCATCCAGGCTCGCTGATTGCAGGTTGGGGTGTGACAAAGAGACGTTCGCATACGGCGGGGACGAAGTAGAATTATCAGTGTGGAATACCGAACGTGCATTTCAACCCTCATCTCCTTCAGAGGATGCATCACATATATCTCCGAGCAACACCAAAAAGCGCAAACGAGTTAACGACACCCTGTTTCCCGGCGAGATCTGGCGTGCCAAAAATGTCCCGAATGACTTCCTTGGACTCCGCCAGCCAGTGCACAATACTTGTTTGACCTATATCTCTCCAACTAGCTCTAACGGTCAGCAGCACCTATTAGTAGGGTACCCGGTTTGGCGACATCCGTCGGTATGACACGCGCGCAGGCCGTCGACCGGTGAGCGACTTTAGGAGCGTTGGCAAGATCGGTGGTGTGCGTACCATCGAAAGGGGCTTTTCTGAGCAGTAAGGACTTGTCGACCGCTTCCGAGAGAGCTTATTTACGTCAACGTGTTCTAGCGAAGCCTTCGTGTCTGACCAAGGGTCGAGCCTGTCTGCCCTCGACTTGCGCAACGGCGGGATCCTTTACAGTTATAAGGGTAGGTCAGTATCACTATGTGAAACCATTCTAAGTAGCTGCACACCTATATAGGCATATCCGGTGCAGTGACATCCGTTTCACCTTCCCCATCGTTCCTTGCGTCTGCAGCCTTGGACCGCTATACCAGAATACACAGCACGTCTCCTCCACTGGCAGAGGTGGGAAAGCGAGCGGATGAGAGGGGTACTACACTAGGAAAAGTGTACATGACGACCCTTCCGACGGTAGTCGTATGGGACCAGCAAGAGGAAATGGGCGTGGACGGAGAAGAGGACGAGAATATCTGGGAGACGATGAAGCACGTTGGGGACAGTGATAGAGAGTGAGTCTGACTTTGGAAGGTGGTGTAGCCCTGATGTGCACAGGGTCCCTAAAGCGTGGCATGTCTGCACTTGTTGGATCCTCCTACACAATTACTGTGTACAGCTATACAAACAACTGTAGCTATGCAAAAACTACACCCCATGCATCATCACACAAGCGGTCCTACTTCACCGGAGAATATGAGACACGTTTTCCCTTACTATGAAACTGCACTAGTTTCCGATCTTGCTCTTCCATGTATGAGCTTTCTCAAAACCGTTCCTCCCAAATTGGTCTAGGTTTTGCAGTCAAGAAAAAGCGCTGAACGTGGCGGAGTCACTCACAATCCAGCAACGTTTGCTGCACTTCTTCCCTGTTTGTCATGACGAACGGTCCGTATTGGAAGACAGTCTGATCGAGGGGTTCACCTGCAATCTTTACAGGGAGAGGGTGCTATAAGTCAGCGAAAAACCCGGTGACTCAGTAACAACGCATCACCAGAACGAATTGCGTGTCATTCTCTGTCGCGGTAAGCTGTACACCCGGCTCTCCGTTATTAGATAGGACGAGTGTGTGGAAGTTGTCGTGAACTGGCCCATCGATGTCATTTCCAATTCTGATAACGCCTTTCCATACTAGACAAAACCAGTAGAAAGATCCGATGGAGGGGTTCCACAGCAAATACATACTGTATATGAACGCAGTCCACCCTAATGCTGTGGCGGTCCTTGTTGAGCATTTGAGCAGAGTGGCGCTAGAAGACATACGAATGTCCTGGAAAAACGTTGCCCCCGATTCCTCCATCATCACGTGGAGGAACCAACAGCCGCCTAGAGGTCGGACGGGTGATTCAATTCCGTGACTCTTGCCGCTGATGACCTTGACCTTGATTGGGCCATCATGGCCGCTTGGATACGCTGTGGGAATGCTGCCGTTCTCGTGGTATCAGCTGGGGAGATGTACACACGCGTCTAGTAGGATGATCCAAAACATACGCATCTGGACCAAGCTCCTGGTACGATGGTTCCTGGAAGTAGGATTGCGTGGCGTTATTACTATGCGCCACGTCCTAATAACAAATTACAGCCACTCACGACCATCTTGTACTACGCAAGCGATCACGCGTACAATGCGTCAGTGTACATGACGAACAGTTACAAGGTGCACAAGCCTACCTGTTTGGGCAAGTCTACCCAGAGTTGGAGGACCTCTTGGTTCCGGAACGCCAGGTGCATGAACAGGCATCTCGGCGTGGATAATGCCCTTACCCTGTAGAAAAAGGTGGACGCACGTTTGAAGGTATATGTGAAGGGCAGACCGAGAGATAAAGCAGAAGACACACAGCGCACATCCACTGAACACCGCCGGTCTCGATCGTGCCAGCATGGCCGGCCGAGTCTTCATGGCGGCTCGACCTTGGATGAGGATACAGGCTGTACAGGGCGTCTCAGAGTGGATGGGCTGGAAGCTTACCCTTCGAGCATGTACGTGACGGTCGCCTGACCCCGATGGGGATGATCAGGGAAACCCTGAAAGGGGGTTGGACAAAGAGATAAAGGGGAAGAATGCGGCCACACACGGCTCCTTTTGAAACGTGGAAATGATCGAGCATCAAGAACGGGGTGAGGTTGCGCAAATTCATAGATCCAATAGAGCGCCGGACGCGCGCACCCACACCCTAATAGATATGTAAGTTTAGGACGTTCCGTGCCAAGAATGAAACACAACCTCCGCAGTTTCGATGGCCAAGACTTTCTTGATGACGCTGCGAGAAGCTGTGGTTGGCAAAGACATGATTAATGCACTACTAAGTCATCGGATTCTTAATAAGTTCGATATGTGATGGTGACTTGTCCTGGCTTGGCACAGCATGACATAATCAAAGAAACGCTCGGAGGTCGCACGTGCGACCCGAGTGGACAGCTTCCCCAAATGGAAATCAATATGGCAAAAGGAGTCATCGGCTCAGGTATTTTATGATCTCAACCCCCTTGCCAAATTTCCTGTGTTCCCTCTTTCCCTCCTCCCCCATCCATGGACAGGTTCCTCGCTCCCAACACTTCTGAGGCGATTGCCCACTCCCACTTAACGTATGTATGCCCTTCGTCGTTGTCTCGCGTCACAGACTAGAAATGGCCCTTGTAGCCAAAACTGGTTCACTTGGGACCAGGACCATCCCTCATTCAACGAAACACTCGTTGCAGGTTGCGCTTCCTATCAGGCCTTCAACCGCTACCTGTCGGACTCAGACCTCTTCATCGTCCCTCGAACCCGCAGCGAACTGCAAAGCGTTCTGTGCGTTGCCCCACCGCGTCGCTGTAACCCCAACAAAGATGACTCATGCCTCCTCAGACGCAGATATGCTTACGATAGCATCCACAACGCCATATCAGTTTCCCGTCAGACTCTTCAACCTGGCGGATACAGCAGAGTATGCCGTTTCCACCGCACAGATGTGGTCGCACTGACTTGCGCACAGATGTGCATGCTGGCTGAAAAATCAATCCGTAACGTCCTAAACACAAACGACAACACCGAATTCCTCCTTGCTCTGCATGCACCCAAGTCAGCATCCCAACCAACATCTGAGCGAACGATTTCGAGTGCGGGTATCAGAACTTGAGCCGATGCCACTGCCCTTTATAACGTGACGACGACGTACCCAACTATGTGTCCCTCGGCCTCTATCAAACATATCTGTATCCTCACGTTCCCACCGTTTCACCGCACTGTATCAACTTCTCTCGCAATACGTTCACGCTTATGGCTGCATTCGCGGTTTCACACCTCATCTGTACCTCTAATACACACCACTAATTATAGAATCATATCAGTTTGACATACTTTTCTCACGTCTACGCACTGATCGACACCTCCGCACATCCTCTGATCACCTAAATGCCTTCTGTCAATCAGTGCGGCAGCCGAACTAAGAATACTACTGGATGTCATGTACGTATGTGATGATGAGACAACATACGTAATCATTGGGGATACTCCACTTTGAAAAGTTCAACGTTGTGAACTGCCAACCCTGTCAGGAACCGTTAGTGGTGGATTCTGTCTATGCCAAAACCCGTAAGCAGCCGGTGCCGCACTGATCGAGCTCGCAGTGCCCCGAGGATTCCGTTTTCGACAGTAGGCAGGCCATCAGCTAAGTCATGGACAAACCAACCAATACTCGTATACTGGCGAGGATGTTCCAACTCAAAAGTGATCAGTGGCGTTGAGCTAGTCCCAAGTTCCCTAAGATGCGAGTGTTCTGTAGTGGTCGAATCTCCAGAAGTCACCACGAACGATCACAAGCCCAGAGACTAGTTGTACAACAGAATGTGATGCCTTTTTCTCTACTACGCTACTCGCACAACAACCGCGTGGTTACTCGCTGGGGACAACCACAGCTGACGGGCGTCGCTCCATCACGGAAAATAACCCAAGGACTATAGTTTATGTCTGATCTCCTTTCGTGCAAGCATCCCGAAACGAATGGAGGGTACGCCGCTTCTAAACCTCTCTGCTTGTGCGTAGCTCTCGCGGAGGTTAAGGGCATCGGGGTTGTTTTTCTCCGCGAGGCCAACCTTGATAAGATGTTTGACGGTTAGTACAGATGTTGGATCCAGTGCTTCAAGTTGAGCATGTAAATGTCGCCGAACGGCGACATGGAACGATTCAGTGGATTCTGCGGGGAAAATCTTACTGGAAAACAGTTGTCAGCATCTCGTTAGACTCCTGTACAGTGGGGAATAAGAAATACTTTATGAAACCGCATTCAAGCAATTCCTGGGCAGTCATCTTCTTGTTGAAGATCAGGGCTTCGTTGGCTTTCGCAAGCCCCACTGATGTTGCTCAATTATTTTCTGACAGGCCCGTATAACGCACGGTGGACTCACTTCGGTTGACAAAGTTCACGCTTGCCCCCCCTTCCACAGCAAGACCTAGCGGTCCGAATGAGCCGGACAATAAAACACAAAAGAATGGCAACCTGCCTACAAATGGCAGACCCATATATAACCAAGCCTCAGGAACTGCATATATGAAGTCAAAATTGCCTAGAAAAGCTTTCCACGACGTTCATATCCGTGCCCGTTGAAGACATGGTCAATATACCTGCTGCGATGCCTGCGGAATCGCATTGTCGACATCAATTGCAGATACTTTAAAAGTGTGCGAGGGTCACCAAACTCACCCATGACCGGTCCATTGAGAGCAGCCACCAGAAGTTTGCTGTGTGTATAAAGCTTACACGTTGTGATCATTTTCGTATATCAAACAGAGAGATTTGCGACTCTTACTGCCTGAGTACAATCCGTGTTGGCGGAGATAACTCGAGCGCGCAGCTGACCCCGCAGCGTAGGCTCTACAGGCTTCCACTCGGATACTCCGGCTTTCACGTTGGTCCCACTGCCAGCGCACCATGATTCTTCCACAAGTCAGCTCATGAGGAAACCTGTGCTCACTCACGCACAGAACCAATTGCCATTGGCTAAGACGCCATCAACGCGTAAACGAGACTCGTGCATGCCATCGTATGCTCACCTTGCCAAATAGTGACAAGAACATCGTCCCTCTGGTCAATTTCCCTCAGTGAGTTGGCGAAGTCGTCGTAGTCTGCAATAGGTATTGTTACATGTATACGGTGATGCTGCAGACAGAAAACTAAGATAACGTTAAAGTAATAAGCTGACCTTCTGGTGATAGAGCGTTCAGACGCTGCGGTTCATTCAGTGTGATCGTCGCAATACCCTGGTGCACTTCGACAGTGATCTTGCTTCGGCCCATCCTCTTAAACAGCATCTGAAGTGTTGGGATAGCCAGCGTGTCAGAGCCGGCCTTGATTAGTCATCCATCGCAGCCTTCAGAAAGCATGTAATACATTCTTTAGACGGGAGCTACATATCCGATTATTATACATAGGTGGCGTTCAGTCGCATATCAATATACGCCGCTGCAGTGATCGGTTCGTATTTCTTTGGCCGGTCTTCGCTCGAGCAGCCTGGAAGGCATTCGACGAGGGCGTTCACATCGGGACCCATGAACTATAACGCATGCGATAAGACGTCCGGGAGCTTTGCAAGGCCAATACAGTGAGTCAACACGCACGAATGGAATTGAGTATCTCTCCTTGATCATCCCAGTCCCATCCTCGGGAACTAGTGCGCAGACCCGATGCAATGTAGACTTCAGAGTATCTGGGAAAGGTTAAGCGTGAGGAGAGCCTTTGGGTGGTAGCTTCGCTGCACATACCGTTGGACCATCGCATCAATAGATCCGCGACGTTGAATACGGTGGCACCGGGAATGGGGGGCACAGGTATAAATTGACCCGAACCGGAGGGACTTTCGACCTCAAGTCCACTTTGGTTGTCTTGGAAAAGTATTGTAGCCGTACCAAAGTCCTAACAACATTCACCGATCAGTAACTGAAATGACATGGATATCTCGATAGTGTTTTTACCGTGTGTGCCTTCGCCCTTCCTTTCTCTCCACGGGCAAATACCTCTGCAGGTGCAGCTGGATAGTGTAAGAGCCTGAGTTGATTGTCTCCATCACGATGATATTGCGCGAGGTAATCCGCTGGTAATCCGAGTCCTAACGAGAGGGCTCTGAAAAGCTTCTCAATTTGGAAAGATCGACAAGTGTAATAGAATGAAAGCGCTGCTTCACGGAATCCAGGTAGGTGTTCCTCGGGAAGCCAAATGTTCTCAAGATGCGGGCTGTCCGTTCTCCCTAAATCAAAAGATTCCTTGAAGTCCGGGGTATTCTTTCGAATGGCGGCAAGCTCGTTTGCATCAAAGACCTATATAGCAATGCGAGAGCATGTTCGTTGGATTTGCCGCCGTATGGGAGACACTTACCATCTGAGACAACTGTTCGACACCTATCTACAGTGTACCACCAAGTCAATGCCCATCCAGCATCTTAAGCGATGAAAGAGCTGACTTACTCCACTGTAACCTCGTTGCTTCCACCCCTCGACAGGGTGAGGTGCAAGCTGTTTGATGTCTGGAGGAAGGGAGAAGAATTTCCGACTCTGTCGTGCAAAAAGCGCCAAGTTCACATCAATTTATCTAGAGATGAACAACCTGAAGAAACTGCCCCACCCAGGCCAACATGTCGTCCACCTGAGCCTGCGAAATGCCAGTATTTATGAGATATGCAAAACCAACGTCCTGGCATGCTTGGAGCAATCGTTTTCCAATCTCGTGAGCGTCCTATGCAATCATGAGCGCAGCTGTAGGGGTGGAGAAGGAGCCCTTCCACGAGGGCATCGCATGCTTCACGTTCCACTTACCGAGGACGATCCGTCTCCAAAGCCTGCGAAGTCAACGACAGGGAGCGGTACGTTTTGGAAGGACTTGTCAGACATCAGTAAGTAGAATCAGTGCGTCGACGTCGGTGCGATAGCACAATGGAAGCTTGAAGCTGATCACCGCTCGTCGACATCTTCGATGGGCGCTCGCTTCCAGTTTCGGCACAGATAAGTGAAAGCCACACGATTGGTGGCTTTTAAAAAGTAACGATGGGAACGACCGACTTGGCCGGCTTGCTAAGCAAGACCGGTATCTTAATACGTAGAGGCATAGGGTTAATACAACGACAACCCAGTCGTGACGGTAGTAGTAATCAAACGAGAAAGACTCTATGCTTGCGCCCACATATCAAGTACCCTTCTTGCTGCATTACCTAGCATGCTTTCTCTACCCAGATCTTGGCTATGCCGGCACAGTTCTTCCAACACGGGCTTCACCTCATCTTTGACAGTGTCTACATCTTCGCCAGACGTGTGCTTTGTAACCTGGCCAAACAACGAGCAAACGTTTGCACGAACTTCACTAGGGTACGAGGTGGCAGCTGAACGAAGGCCCAGGGTATCGTCGTTTTTGGAAGAGTTCCGAAGAACAGATACGAGGTGATCAAGAGTACGATTCTGCGGGGGCCGATGCCGCGCACCCGGCGACCATATGGGAGATCCAACTTCACTAGACGTCGAAGGGGTGGCAGGAATTACCATGGAGTTGGGAATACCTGGTGCCACCTCGGCGGGCAACGGAGCGACGATAGCCCGCAGCACGAGCGGACCTGCTATTAATGTCAGTGACAACAAAAGTAACCCAGTAAATCTAACTTGCCACCATCACGATGTGTACTCAACAGGCTTAGAGCAACCACAGCCTCGTTGACCAAAACGGGGTACTTGTGACTCCTCCCCAACAAGGCCGTGAGTGCTTCGATACATGAGGGTGACACTAGTAACGCGGTGATCGCTTTGTCCCTTTTCTGTTGCCGGATCTGGATTTCCTCGACATTGCGATACTCCTTCTGGGGATCGCTCGACCAAAGCGACTTCACCAAGTTGACAATGATGCGGGTGCCTTCACTCTTGATTACCACTTTGTCTGAACGCTTGACTAGGGAAAGCACTTGGGAAAGTCCAGTAGGCAGAGGGACGTCGGTTTCTGCCGGTAAAATCACTTTCAAGGAGTTGTCGACTGATGAATTACAAAGATCAACAATGCCATGGTACATGGACACTGATAACTCACGACTTCCATTGCAAAGGTGTTTCACGATGCCAATGGCATTCACTTGCACAACATCTGCCATCGCATCACTCCGTTCATCTAGAACACCGCTGGCAAGCACGCGCTCGATTACTTTCGCGTTGGTAAGTGCTATACGGCCGGGAGCGGAACTGCAGGAAGCCTGGGAAAGATGCTTCAACAAGCCAATGACGCCGTGTTTTAACTTGATATCTGTTGACTGTGAGAGTAGCACCTCCGAAGACAGTAGTTGAGCGATATTGTGTGGTGGTGAAAGTAGGATAGTTGACTGGAATTCTGTAGGTGAGTCATTGAGCAGGTTCCGCACGGTCAAGAGTAAGGGAGTTATACCTCGCCTCACGAGATTCCCCAATGAAAGAGTTGCGCAGATCACCAGGTCATCTCTAGCATTGCCATGCATGCTGCCGAGTACGAAATGGCGAATCCAATTCACCATACGTGAGATATACGGGCCACCCGATTTGGTTGGGTCTGACTCGTCTACCAAAACATCTATGTTCTTGTCCTCTCCAGACATCTCCACAACAGCCTTTATAACCGCAGCTTTGCAGTCGTCAAAAGCTTTTTCTTGGTTTCGAGCATCGGCCATTGAGAAACTGGCCTCGTGTTGGACGTACCACAGTGGTGCATAACTTCCCTGTTCAATGAAGTCCAGCATAGCAGTTAGACAAGGGACATTCTGGTGCTCGGTGGGAAACAGGAATCCACGAGCTAGCGAGAGCCGGACGTCCTCGACATCGAGCGCAAGAGACTCAAGTTGAGAACATGAATCGGACAGGAGCTCAAAGTCGGCCTGAAGCAGGCTTGTCCGCAAAGGCGACGGATGTGCGAAATCGGGCGGAGGCGGGGCGGTTAGGAGCGGAGGTGTGAACACGATAAGTGGTTGAACAAGGTGGGGCAAAACCTGGGGATCAAAAAGGGGGTGCTCTTTATTCATGTCAATTATTAGTCCGCAGAAAGGACAAGCAACTTGGGCTGACCATCATCTCTGAGTTCTGTAATGAGTCTCCATGCCCAGTTCGAAAGCACAATGCGAATATTCCAAGACTCGGCTATCCGGATTGGTGTTTCTTCCAGGACCAGATCACTAGGGAACAGGCTAGTTGTACATCTCATCCAAGAGCCGACAGGGTATAAGGCGGACGATAATCGCACGAGTGTCATAGCAACTTCCAGAGATATCAGTCTGAATTTGACAGGGTCTGCGGAGGGAATCAATAAACAAGCCGGGATTACAATAGATATTCGTACTGAAACCAAGAGATGTGTTTAATAGAACACCGATGGCGATCTTGATGACCTCTAAGTGGGGGATAGATAGTGGCAGTGGATCCGGGCGAAGACCAGAAGGTACCAGCTCCGAATATCCTTCCAACAGCGATACCACAGCCTGGGGAAAGCCAGCCTCTAGCAGATTCCCTCTGTTTTGATCTAGTCATAATCAGCCCATGCATCATTCTGAAGAAGAGGATATTGCTCGCCGTGGTCGACACACAAATTAGCGCCAACGCGAAGGATTTCAAGGACGGCTGGTGCACGAACGTCGTCGGGTATAGGTGCACCATTCAGGGCAACATGCAAGAGAGAAGTAAGGTCTTGTGGCAGAGTAGTAGATCCCAGTGGCGTGCGGTAATCCTCTGCTTAATGCCCCATTACTATGGTCTCGAGTCCGTGTACGATCAACCCACCAGGTCCATGTCTCTTGCGCAGAGAATTGGCGAGATGCTGTGCGATCAGCTCCAAGTCGCGCCATGAGTCGTCACCGTAGGCGTCCGTTGAGAATCCTGCCAGAAGTGCCGACAATTTTGAGGCACATTCCGTGCAGCTTGGTGTCGTTCGGTCCATATCGCAAGTTCGCCGGGAAGATCAGTACCGAGCAAGGAAATGAAGGGAGGGATCAACACTGTGACAGGAAGTCCAGAAAGGCAAGATAACCTCGTCGGTGGCGTGTTCAGCTATGAAATGAGCAAGTTCTTGGAGCGCACGGAATGCTACACTTATGTGTTGGGGCGGGTCGTCTTTTAGTTGGTCACCGGGCTTGTGGTGCCTTGGAGAGATAAGATTTAAAGGATGCACATCGCCACGTGGGCCCCCACTTGCCATCAACACTAGCTGCGTCATGGTAAAAAAGCGAAACAAGGCAACGAAGGCAACGCAAGAGCATCGTGCACCCGCTTCTTCTGTCGGAGAAGACGAGCAACTCATGACCGACCTCTTCGCCGCACTTGACACCAGAGACCAGCTCGCACAGCAAGAAACCCCAGCGGTCCCTCACGTCTTGCAAAGTCTTAACGCAGTCACCAAGAAGCAGGACTCCAAAGCTCGACATTTAGCAAGGCAGGCGAGTCATCGATAATAATGAGCAAGGCTTGATGGGGCATTACCGTACTCATGTATCCTAAGGCGAGGAAAGCGGCTAATCTGGCTCAGCACACGTCCACCACTGATCCTGCAGCGGACGCCCAGGTGGAATGGGAGACGAGACAGGAAACGGCCTTGATAAATCGCGTGTGTGACGAGCTCGGTGTCCATGTTCACGAGGTGAGTGTCTGTGTCCCTCCACTTCACGCTTCTCTCAGTGAACTCATCCTTCCGTAGATAAACCCAGACGGCCATTGCCTGTTTTCCGCAATCGCGGACCAACTCGCTCTCCTTAATATATTACCACCCAGTCAGGCCAATTACGCCACAGTGCGTGCAGCAGCCGCAGATTATATGCTCCAACATCCTGACGACTTTCTGCCGTTTATACCCTCAATCTCTGGTGAGGACGGGGTGGGAGCGACCGCAGATACCGGATTAATGAGCGCAACACAATTTGCGCGATATTGTTTATCGATCAGGGATACGGGGGCATGGGGTGGCGAACCCGAAATCCTTGCGCTCAGCAGGGCTTATAATGTCCCAATTCTGGTCGTACAAGGCGGAAATCCGCCGACGGTGGTCCACAAACCCGGTAATACCCTACTTGATCCTGCGGATCGCCACGCGAGGGCAGCTCGCATCAGCTTTCATCGTCGGAAGTACGGTCTAGGGGAAGTAAGTGCCTTGGGGTTTATTTTCCTCAACTCGTTAATCACTGCACAGCATTATAATTCTTTGCGGCCCAAGCATACTCTTGCCACTGTTACCGATAAGATCCAGTCGATCTTCAGCTGAGGTGGTTACCCCGCATGTTACATACCTTGACACAGAGGGGAGGGATTGTGTACTGGTACTATTGGATATCGCCGTTACGTAGTAATAGATGTCTCTCAAAGGAGCAATTCATCGAAGTTAGCGTGTCCACCCCTGCCACTGTGGATAGGCTGGGGTTTATCAGCCAGATAACCGCCAAAAGCGCTATCTAAATTAGCGTATGGGTCGCCCGCCTTCCCCGGAACTTCGTCTTCGCCATCTACATCAGCCTCGCCATCATAGTTCCCCGGTCTCACGACCACATTATCTACGTCCAATAAATCCTGTCCATCTGTTTCTGACGGAGCGGACGCCAGTGGTTTCGACGGCTCCGCAGGCGGACCAGATGTAGGTTCAATCGGTCCTGGTCCCTGGACCGTAACTGTCGTCGGAGGTAAGTGCGATCGCGAAAGGGGTAGGAGAACTGCTCTGGAAGAGGGGTTCAAAGCAGGCGTATCAACCAAAGCTCTTCCCGCCGCATTCCGAATGAACGTCTGTGAATCCATCCTCTCAAACAATTCCCTAATGAAGACCTAGGTTGATACTGACCTCCGGGTTCTTATGGTAAATGCTTCCAAGGGTTCCCGTGTGAAGCAGCAATTGATCGAGTGCACCACGATCCATACGGTCGGAGTCGGTCGTGATTGCAGGCTTTCCCGCGAGGACTATTTCTTGAGCCAAAGTAGGGTTCACAGCTAACATCCTCCAGTACATGAATCCGCGGTCCCGTAAATCTGGATTATCAACTTCCTCCGTCGCCCACTTCAAAACCTTGTGGACCAGCGCTTTTGTATTGTCAGAGGTTGACTTGTATACGAAAAGCTTAACTGTTGCGGTAAGGAGAGCAAGCTGAACCTGTACGCCTTCAGGACAAATTGGCGATCTCTGGGTAAACGTTATGTACCTCAGTAGGCTCGTCCAAGAAACTGTAGACAAGGTCATCAAGCAACTCGTCAGCGTTGTCGATCCTATCTGCGAATTGTCCCAATATCCAGATCATCGCTGCTTTTGATTCAGGTTCATCCAGGACATCCAGGTTTTCACACAATGTCGGGATAATGCCTTCATACTTGCCAGGATATCGTCTGAAGATGTCTTTTATCACGATGACCGCCTCTTGGACGACGTAAGTGACTTTGTTCTCAATAAGAGTCAGTAAAGATTGAATGCAATTATCAGCGGCAGCTTCGACTTTGATCGCCAGTCGACCTATTGACCGTACAGACTTGCGCACAAAGTCAACGTCCACCTCCGACGCGTACCTGAGAAGGTTGAAACAAGAGGCTCGGCTTCCTTGCGATTTGGACAATACGGAGACACACTTACTCCTCCAGCTCAGCCAACACTTCCTGCGCGTTCTCCTCGCGTGCGAGACGATACATGATTTCCAGTTTAGCCAGTTTAACGTAGATGGGGTCGTTATATTTGCAAAAGAAAACTTTAACATCATTTTTGAGCACCGTCGGTCGCCGCTGGATAATAAGCAAGATATTCCTAAGTGTCACATATTGAACCTCTGGTCCAGAAGATAGTAGAGCGACTATGGAGGTATTCATATTCCGTAAGGGCGTCAAGGATACTCTACTCACCCAAAGGTGGTCCCATCTTCTTGCAGATGTACTCAATCAATCGCCGATTCTCCATGTAATTCATGAGATAGAGGAGTACTTTGACAGCGGTCAATACCACAGCCGAATTCGCATGCTGCAATTGCACGATGATCCGTTCGCCCATTATCTCAGCTTCGGAGTGTTCCTCAGGCACAAAGCGCAGTAGAGAGTCCAGGATGTAAATCTGGCCCCACCTTGAATGCTTGTGATTAGGAACACCTGGACAGAGCTTATAGACACTCACTCCGAACTTTCTCCAAGGGAGGCGATGAGCTTACTTGCGACCGTAAGGTTAAGTCGAAATATAACACCATCCTGGCGGTCTCCGATTTCCGAGAGTGCAGCAACGGCATTGGCCACCACTGTTGCATTAGAATCGAGAAGCATGTCCCTGAGCATCTCAACGAATCCAGCTCTCTCAGCTTTCCGGGGGTCCGCTACATATAATTTAGCGACACAGATCGCAGCTGTCTTGCGTACGTATGGATCACGATCCTTTATGCAATGTCGCAGTTGGTCGCTGAGGGCCTCTGTCACGACTGGTATGGGGATGTAAGCCATCGTACGTATCGCGAGTGCCCGAATCAGGGGATTTCGATCATTGCAGTCCTAGTGTTGACGTACGAATCAGTAAAAGCCAGGCGGATGTGAGTCTGCGCACCTGAAGGAAGCTTGGGATGACCATATGTATTTGGTCTGGCTTGGAACGACCATAGCTGACCAAGTACAGATAGACCACTGTCCAATGATCGGCGCTTTGATCATCTGTAGCTACTATTTTGCTTACTTTTCTTGATCTCCAGCAAAGGAGTACCGATACATTGTGTCACGTCGTGAAAGAGAGGGGACACTTGCATGTGTGTTAGTCTTGTATGGGTGCATTGCTGTTCGCCACGCACTGTCGTTCCCCATGGTGATGTTAGCTACAATCTTCTTGAGGACTGTTTTCCGCTTCTGATACTTCTTATCCTTTGATTCTGCAGCTTGTAGCTCGGCTCGAAATTCCTATTACGCAGGGACATTCAACATAAATAAGGTGGAGGTGGTACTACACACCTCGATCTTTCCACGTTGAAAGAATTTGGCATCTTGCCCATGCTGAGCGGACATCCTGTATTGCACACGCGGATTATATGACGGTCGACGGATGTGAGAGATGCGATGAACTATGAATCTCTCTGCTTCATGGACACCCGCAGGCTTATACTAATACTGGCGTGTTTGTGTACATAAATAAGTATGTACAGAATATACATAGTAACTACCGACTGACACCTTCCTTGATCGCGATAGGCCTATACGTGCTGCTATGCGTGCAGAGAGGGTCCCTACGGTCACCTGTCTTCCAAGGAGTTCTGTCTCTATTCACTTACAAAAGGACGTCGATGTCCTCCTGAAGGAGCTCAAACCCTGTGCGCGGCACCTTCGAGCTACGCTAGGTAGCTATGTAGACGAACTGCGCATACTGGACAGACTGTACTACAAGAACGTAAACCAACACAGAGCTGCACTGTTTTTCAAGCGCGTTTCAGAGACCAGGCGATATGGACAAAGGTTGGTTACATTGAACATTTCGGAACATGTCGACTATCTTTATGCATCATTCTTTGGGTTAACTACCACGCTGGGGTGAGTGACTGATTGGTTACTTACCTTAGTGGTTCTGAGCCGTAGATAGTGTTAACCAGAAGCTGTTCAAGGGGACTTGGACACATGTGCCCATGGGATGTGACCTGTTGTTTGTCGTTGAAAAAATTTCAACTTCTGGCAAGCTCATTGACAAGGTGAGCGAATTCTTCTACAGGATGGCGGGAATGCATGGGCTGAACTGGTCAGATGTGCAACCAGCTTATGCGGGGGTATCAGTGAGAAACGTCAAAACTTTCAAGCCTTTTATCGCTGACCTTACTACCAGGCATTTTACTCTGGCCATGCGGTCTGGTGCTTTCATCCAACTCATCGTGCTGTTCTCGGCAATATGCTCTCGCATGTCCACTCTGTTATCTGAACTGTCGCAATTACTCAGGAATAGTTCCCGCATATGCGATCGCCTCTTGATCATTCTTGACGTAGGAGTCCCCTTCGTGCTGGTTTCACGCGCTCTTATTAATTATCAGCCTGGCCACCGATCCCGGCAAGGAGTATCTACAGAACCTCAGAATGAGCACGTTATATGCAATACATTGCCACCCTGTGATGCCAATCTTATTACCTCAACCTCAACAGCCGATCTTCCTTTGAGTATATCTCATCTTGCAGAGAATGCTCCAGATGGGAATTTTCGAGATTCACCCACAGAGCTCAACGTGCTTCCGATGTTAGATATCCAGACTTTTCAACACCCGGCGCAGTGCGCGACCTCCGGAGGTATGAAACGTTAACCTTCCTCTCGTGTCCGCGCTTACGATTGTTTCATACAGATGCGCAGGAGACAGCCGTGTCCTTGGCAAGAGGAGATGTACCTGTTGGTTCTGGTTCAACCTCCGCAGCTGGCCGACGACACAAGGCAAAAAAGGTCAAAAAGAAGCGAGATGAGATAGATGAGATATTTTCCTTCTAGGCAAATAATCCAGAACAAAGAATAAGATTTGCCCTGGTTGATTATTGCTGGCGGCGCCGGCGTACGGGATCTCAAAGGGTAGAGCGGTGAGATTGACCCCCTCGAATAAACTCACTTTCCCGTGCGAGAAAGCAAGGGCTCCCTTCGCTGTGACGCCTCTGCACGTATAGGGGCTTCGTGAAAGCTCGTTACCCTCGAGATCGACACCATTGGTGCCTAGGATGAGCTCACTACTACGACTCCTACTCCAAATCTGCATCCATGTTTTTGAATTCCCCGATGTCTTCTTCCATTGCACTATGATTAGGGGATGACCGCAAATCCTACATCACACACCCTCTTCCCCCGCGGTTAAAGTACCAACATAATATGGTAGACAAGAGTCTGACAGATTCATTTTGGTCATGGCTTAATCGCATCTGAATATGCTTGCATTTTCACTGAGATTCAGTTTTGGAGCACTGGCTTATTGTACTCCAGATCATCTGCGTCACCTATTTTAGTCGTCAAAAGAGTTACACAACCAGAATACATGTTTTCTCGTCAACGGCTAATATGAAAGAAAGCACAATGACGAAGTACTGAGGACAAGAGCTTCCCAGCGCTCCCCGTCATTGTGGGATAAGCATTATAGGAGGCGCCAAGAAGAGATCGAGCTCGTAGATTGAACTGGGGAACTTCCTTGCGATGGCATGCCGCCATTTTGCATTAACACGATACAGGAACCACCAATGGAACACTGCCTGCTTTGGCAAGGCTAACACTTCCATCCTCATTAAGGGTTTCCAGGTTGGCAGTCAAGAACGTGAGGGTGTGTACCTTCGAGCAGTCAGTTCAATTTTTCGGTCTCGTGCGAATTTACTCCAGAAGGGTCCACTCCTGACACCTTAATGTCATCTCTCCAACCACTGCCTGAACACCGGTGAGCCACAGCTGTCATCATGCTGGATGTATGTTACACCCCATAGCGGCATTTGAAGGGTTTCTGATGAGGATATCAACTTAAAGGACCCAGTAGCCGGAAACCACCTGACGGACATAACATGATAAGTATCGAACGCACCATTGAATATTTCTGGCAGTGACCTGGCATACCACAATAGTAGTATGCGCTGCTGATATCATTGACCCTTCTTTGATTTGGAAGCTGATCTCAGGGAGGCGTCGCAGAGCATGGAGGTCCACTATGAACAAACGAAACCCTTGTCTTGCTCTTCCTACGCAAAAAGGAGTGTCCGTCGTCTTATTACGGATGACAGATCTAAACAAGTGCGGATCAGACTATAGCCTGCGTAAGGATCAAATCACCGCCATCTCAGGCGACTTGATAAACAATATGGTTGTTGGCATTCCAACATGAACCCGATGGTGTCACCGACAGATGCATTGACGACAAATGGTGCATAACGGAGGACACTTTGAGATGGCCCGACAACGATGATGATGGCCGTGCCAGTAGCCATTGGTGTCGCACTGTGAAGCTGGCCAAAAAAGTCTCAAGAATCATCGTGCAAAAGAGTCCATAATCAACTCGACTGAGAGATGAATTGAGAAACAATAAGAAAAGTGAAAAGGCGACGACTCGTATGCAGTACTTTTATTTTATTTTATTTTTTCCAGATACAAGAGGGTTTTCCTGATAAGGCAATTCTCCTGTCAGTGCTTCCTGTCAACTTCGTGTCGGCTGTTTGGTGCGATGCTTTCGCCATTCTTGCTAAGAGAAGTCTGATGAAAGTAAGCGCCAGTCTGTCCGGAAACATCAAACAAATATTTGTGTTTTTCTTACTTTCTCTCCGCCATGATCGTAGGATACCTAGCAGGTTCACGTGCGTTCCATGCGCGGGTCTCTACATCCTTCGTTAGGTTAGCGAGTACTAGCACCTCCAGGGACAAGTTCAAAGTTGTCGTTGTTGGTGGCGGTAAGCTACTCCATCGACTCATTATCGCACGGTGCTCAGATTTCCTCTGTACTAGGCTCAGGAGGACTCGCAGTAGCGAACCAGATTTACAACAGATTTAAAAGTGGGGGGAAGTCACTCAATCCCGGTGACATCGCAGTTTTGGATGCTGCGGACTACCATTACTATCAGGTATGTGACTGAAACTTAAGCTTGCGTCCTGCCTACTGATCTGAGCCCCATTGTAGCCTGGATGGTATGATCGGATCTCACATGCGATCAGTGTTCACTGACCTATTGATATGAAAGGACATTAGTTGGAGCAGGGTTACGACCCAAGTCTGACTTCCGACAACCACTCGGTTCTCTTTTTCCGTCTTACATCTCGCATATCCCCGAAAACGTAGCGACGTTCTCTCCTACAACCTCTTCAGTCACGACGTCATCTGGCGGTAAAGTCGAATATGAATCTTTGGTCGTAGCCGCCGGAATAAAGATCAATTGGGATGCGATTCCCGGTTTGTCGCAGGCATTGGCTGATCCTAAATCTGGTGTCTCGTCCATATACTCTTACGATACTTGCGATAAAGTCTGGAGAGATATCAGCAACCTTCAATCGGGAAATGCAATTTTCACTCAACCCGCTGGTGTCATCAAATGCGCTGGAGGTAATGTCATGATAACCAACGTATTCCATGTTCCATGCTTAGACTTCACCACCAGCCCCCCAGAAAATCATGTGGATGGCTTGGGACCATTTCCAGAGAACAGGCAAGGGGTATGACGTTAAGGTTGACTTTGTCACTGGCATGCCGTCAATGTTCAGTGTAAAGAAATATTCGGATGCGTTAAATGCGCTGCGTATCGAGCGTAGGATCGGCGCCGATTTCCAGCACAACCTTGTTTCCATTGATGCTGGTAATAAGAAGGCAACATTCAAGAAGCCTGACGGGACAACAGTCGATCGTGAGTACACGATTCTTCATGTCACCCCGCCGATGGGGCCTCTTGATTTCGTCAAGAGATCTCCAATTGCCGATGCGACGGGATGGGTGGAGGTGGATTCTTCGACTCTCCGTCACGTCAAATTTGGCAATGTCTTTTCGCTGGGAGATTGTTCGTCACTGCCCACCAGCAAGACAGCGGCAGCTATAACGTCACAGGCGCCCGTTGTCACGGAAAACCTGTTTTCGTTCATGACTGTGGGCGAGCTTAGCAATGCTAGATATGACGGATACACGAGCTGTCCGGTGCGTTACACTTAACATTGCGCGGTGCAATACATTTTATGATCAACCAGCTTCTTACTGGATACGGAGAGTTGATGCTCGCTGAATTCAAGTATGGTTTGGAACCAAAGGAGAGCTTTGCCAGGTATCTTGGCGACCAGACTGCACGTAGACGGTTAGTATAGTTGGTAGGCTCCGTGTGGCTCCCTGCTGACGACGTGTTGTTCTTTAGGCTGTTCTACCATTTCAAGAAGGTAAGTAGATGATGTCACTACTATACGATCAAGGGTATCAAATGATTATTTCTTGCAGGATCTCTTTCCGTGGGCATACTGGAATCGTATGGTAATGTCACTATTCTGACTTACAATGCAGACTACTCACGTATTACACCAGATTAAGGGGACCTGGTTTGGGCCATCGGGGCCCTTCAGACCGCACTTTGCTTAAAGTGGACTGGAGGCTTGGAATGCCGTTTTCAGATTTACTACGGAAAGCAAGTTTGTATCATATCGTGGAAAGAAACGACCTGGAGGCTTTTATTCGCAGATCATATTTGGCTCAGCCACTGCGTTGTTGAAAGTATACTACGTACTTTTCCGGTAGACCGTACGTTGCTCGGCTAGTACAACGCAAGCAGTTCTATCAAACGATCCAAAGGACCTCTGCAGCTAATGGTTATGTCGCGGGGCCATACTGTAACCTGCACCCTAAGTGCTCCGCTATGAGAAACCGGTGGCGTAATGTATGTTGACGAGGGGGCGCAGGCAGGAAGCCACCTGGACGTACATAGCATCACTGGTGGCAGAAACAATCAGGGTCCAAGATTTTGCAGTGTGCTCAAAATATTCGAAGAATGCTCTGAGAACTGGCAATTAAAACATAGTTGCAGAGCAACGTGGCGGTTTAGGGGCGTCAACACTTGTGGAAGGCAAGAAAAGTGTTCAACGTTCGTTGAATCTTTGCTGGTGGTCCCGTAAAGGAATTCGGTAGATGTCAAGGTGGATGTGCTGCCATATCATGGGGAACACGTGATCCTGAGTGTGTGGCATGCGGCGCACGCCGCCACCTACGTGCGACGGCGTGTACTCACTTGCAACGGACACCGATCCACTGGCAACGATGTCAGCCTTAAGGTCTTTGACGGCAG
Source organism: Pisolithus marmoratus (assembly GCA_024613145.1). Lineage (NCBI taxonomy): Eukaryota > Fungi > Basidiomycota > Agaricomycetes > Boletales > Pisolithaceae > Pisolithus > Pisolithus marmoratus. The sequence goes on from JANFAE010000068.1 coordinate 232,580, forward strand.
CTCAAATCATCAGTCAAGGAGATTACCTCGATGCGGATTTTGACCCTGCCACTCTTACAGTTCCGCAATTACTTGGGATCCTCGGCTACCACAACGTTCGTTTTCCGACACCCTACACGAAGCCCAAGCTTCTGCAACTTTTCCTGGATGAAATAAGGCCGAAAGCTACGAAATTCCGCAAGGAAAGGCTGAAAAGGGAGAATAGTGTCGCTAGCGATGATGGGATAACCGATGGTATCACTGGTGAACCAATTAATGGAAAGGTGGTGGCCAACAGGATTCATGTCCAGTGCACCGGCTCATATGATTCTTCATGGTTAGGAAGCATCCGTAAAGCGGTCTTCTAGGAGACTTTCTCGTCGCTTGGAAGACGCTAACCCGATTCAACCATCTGAACCAGTATGTTCCATATCTTGTGATCACCCCTAAGTGAAACTTCACGCTTCACGCTCAAGGTTAAGCGCCGTCGTTCTGCCCAGCCCATCCTTGGGAATGTTTCGAAGGGCAAGGCGCGTGCCATGCAGCCTGTAGTAGCGGAAGAAAGTGAACCGGACGAAGAGATGCCTGTGAGGACATTGCACGGGAATGATAAGGTAGGCTCCGTATGTGCTACTTGTGCCCTCCGAGTATCGACATTTTTGTCAGAACGTTAGCCCGGGTCTAGACGATAGCGGGTGGGAAGACAATAACATATTTCAATCCGGCGCAGAATCTTCTTCCCCTGCAAGACCCGATCGTGCTAGTAAGGGTCCTCGCAAAAGTGTTCGTAGGAAGTCGCGGCATTCAATGTCTGCCCCCCCACAATTCTCGCCGCCATCTTCTCCCCCAAAGCACATGCCGCTCAAACATTTACCACACTCACCGTCTCCATCGAAACTTGTGCCACCATTTCCACCCAGTGTTCTTCAGCCGCAGTTACCTTCTCCATCATATGAAAGTCTAGTAGGTCATCCTTCCACGGAGCATGGACTCGTGCCAGACAATCACACACCTCTTGACGAGTCTTTCATACGCGATCAAGCTGGCAGCGGGGTAGACATCACCCCATCCAGAGATGGAATTTCGGGCTTAGGCGATAAATTTACCACCGTCTCCCGAGGAGTCTGGTCCAGCAGATCATTCGCAATCATCAGTTCCAAGGCCGAAATCGCGATCCTACTTATTGACGCTGCTCTACACGATCTGTCTGGTTGCTGGTTTCACCATTGCTCATTGGATTCAAGAATGAATCAAAGGCTATTGGATATTGCGACACCGGTTCGCATACGAATCGCGCTCTAGAGGAGTTCCAGGCACGCCTGTCTGCGAGCCCTGCCAATAAACAGTGGAATGGGACGGTTTCTAATTTCCTTTCGGCCCTCATTGATGGCATCAGCCGTGAAGACGGAACACCGGGCTCTCCGCTTGCTCTCATTCCCTTGCCACATCCGTCGGCGTGTACTCCTTGTCCAGAATACGCAACGTGCACTCAACACACTGTAACGTGCAATCCTGGGTACATACTACTTCCGCACCCTGTCCTTGCGTTACTTTCACCCTTCGGTGCCGCTCCTCCACCTGTTGTTCAAAGGGTCTGGAACTTCATTTCTAAACTGGCTGACGGATTGCCTGGTTTGGGACCTGTGGCCATCCCACCATCTTGTATTGAAGATCCGAAACGAAAAAGGAATATTGGGGCCTTGGGTAGGGCGATTGAGGCCCTTCTTGGCCAGGAACGTGGTAGACGTGTATGTGCCGGCGGTCTAAAGGATCTGGCTGATACGGAAGGAGGTGAAGCCAGAAAGTGGGGTTTAGAGATAGAGGTGTTGCGGGAAGTCATGAAGGAGAAGACAGCGGTAAGTCAGCAGGTCCTATTGTATTTTCACAAATGTTTACTTCCATTCACTAGCCCCATCTCTTGGAAACCTTTGATGACACTTTCAATGAGGCCATTCAGCAATTGGCAGAGTGGGGTAGCGTCATCTTCGGCCAGGACATGTTGTCAGTCACAATTGATTTACCATGTTTGATCGAGATCCAGCGTGCTCACATGTTACTTTCACAGTGGTAGTCATTATTTGGCCCACAGAATGGCCAATATGACCCTTACCTGCCAAATCACTGTGAAGTTCCGGGAGCTGTGGTTACGATGGCGCGGAACTTTTTTCGGTAAGGCTGATATGCTCTACCTTAAGTATTAACAATGAACACCCTTTTCAGTGTGCTTTGTGGGTTATTGTTTGCTCTATCTCCTCAGACGGTCCCGCGCCCAACGACAAATCGAGGCCAAACGTGTTGCAGAATTAGTCCGAATTACATTGGACACATTGCGTAACCAAGAGCTCGCACACCACGCGGATCCGGTGACGGCACCCCAAGTATATCTGTCATCTGTGCAACTGCGTGACCTCATTTTACAAGGGGAACACTCAATTTCCGCTCGCAGGAAGCTTTGGGACCAGGTGGAACGCGTTGTCGAGGGCAACGCAAACGTCAGGGCCAACTTAGAAGAAGTGCAAGGAGGTGACGAGCTCAGGGTTTGGAGATGGGTGGGCACCGCGGGAAGGGGACCAGAACATCGGTAGAGGGTTCGAACTGAAGTAGAAAAGGGTGACGAGCCGATCTCATGATCTCCCGGGATGTGTAGATATCGGCCCTTTTTTCAGAAAGCGGTTGACTTAACCAGGCTTGTGGGTCGTACCAACTTCATTATCCTTGGGTCAGTTTGTGTATATGCATGTACCATCATAGTTCTTGTGCTTAGCGATCACTAATGAAGTTAAGACTAGCATCGAGTGGTTCTCATGGGTCCTTCTCTATTCGGCATGTGGATGGGCCCGGTGTTACAGAAATGCCATGAGGCGCTGCATGACGGTCTGCCACTGTCAGAAGCGGGGGCATGGGTCCAGGAACAGCACATGTGTGGATCACCCAATCACAAAAGTCCCTCCCCTAGATGCACCCAATCGAAAAAACTTTGGAATCGTAAATCATGTTATGTGAAACGTGCCCATGCTCAAATAGCGTGGTCCAGAACAAGGTGAATAAGGAAAGTATGCTATCGAGGGCGTTGTCACAAATATTCTCCACCGATATCTTGGTCACCTGCTTGGTTTCCTAGCCACTAGCTGTATGGTAGGGTCGTCTCCATCGGGATTCCCTGCTGGATCTTCTCGATGAGCGCTCTTTTCATAAATTGTTCTTCGGCGAGCACGCGGATGGTCTGAGTGATAGACAGCATCAATTCGCTACCATGTGATCCACGCCTACCAAATTTTCAACCGTACCCTCAAAAATCGTTCTAGATCCATGCGACCGCCATTCAGAGCTCTATGGAGGTGATACATGGTGTCCTCGATTGCATTATCATCCGCCACCAAATTAATAAGCCTAACGAAAACAAAAAGAAGTGTAGATGAGGTGCTGACAAAAAGCCACCGATTGATTCAAAGAAGACAAGGCTTACTGGTTGTGGACAATGCTCGTCGAACATATCAATTCATCCACTTCCGGGTCACCCTTCCGGCGTAACTCAGCCAAGGTCCGCTCTCCTTGTTCCAGAGCGCTGCGGAAACGGGATGAAACATTACGGCACACGGCTCGTACCGCTTCAAGGCGAGCCATCTCGTCGCGGATCGCGGGCTCTCCGGCAAGAAGATCCGCTTGCTGGGCACGTAGGCGCTCGGCATGCAGATGGATAGTTTCCGACTGAGAATTGAACTCCGACTGAATTTTGTCATGGACTCGGGTGTGAAGTTCGAGCAATTCGGGGTTGGGTGGACGTGGCGGTGCAGACTCTGTAGGTGGCTGTGGCACAGATGATTGGATAAACTCTTCATCTATCAGACTTGGAGGCGAACCCTTGGACACAGGGGAAACCGCGGCCGAGGCCCATTGCTGTGGAGGACGCGGAGAAGTATGTGACGGGTATTGAGCAAGGGCAGAAGGCCGAAGGTGAGTCAATGCAGACTGCACTGGCATAGCCTCAGGAGGTCCTCGGTAATTATCACTAGCGCCGGCAGACCGATCTGTCAGTAGTACTGCGCGTGGTTGTGTAGAGTGTTCTTCGAGTATATTGCTACTTGTGGAGATTTGCATCAAAGGGAGCTGATACTGAGGGGGTTGGATGTCGGCGCGGGGTGGCAGAGGAGGGGGTGGGGGCGGTTCACGGGGCAAGTCCGACTGCCAGGAGAGCCTAGAGTTAGGAATGTGGGTGGGAGAAGAGGCGACATACCGCATAAGTGGGCACGTTCGGTGTTATCACGGGTACAGGGGATGAAACTGGTTTCGGTGGTAACGGAGGAGGGCGAGCGACAGTCTCGGGGAGGTAGTGGAGATGAAGACGAAGGAAACGAGGAAGAACGAGGAGCAGAGGAAGGGGATGATAGAGCGGGCGAGGTTGGACGAGGGCTGGGCAACCTGGGCTTGGGTTTCGCACAGAGTGGTGGATTATGAGAGAAGTGGTCTTGCAGGGCTTCAAGTAAAGCCGATAGATTACAGGCCTGTGTGTGGTGGATCGGACAGTCGCAGCGATTAAATTGAGTATGCATACCTCGCTCTTGCGCTTGCCATGACTGGGAGTACTCGATGTTGCAGCGACCGCTGACCTCGACGTATTTACTAGGCCTGACGAGCATATCCTGAGTGGGTACAACATAAGCGATCGGAGGAGCACGGGGATAGTCCCTCGTGATCCAGACAGCGACAGGAATGTTGTAAGTGGAGCCGCGATACTGTATCGGGAGCAGACCGTGCACACAGAGAAGTAACTGTGTACGACCGTCGTCATACGCTAAAGATGGGACGTGAAGCGGGGCGATAACGATAGGCCGACTTACTCAACTGTAAACATCGGTCTTTGGACGCAAAGCAGCGAAGCGGGTAATAGCAGCATCCACGTCCACAAAGACACGATCCTTGTACGGGTAAGAGTTGATGTTTTGCCGGAGCCAACGTTGAGTTAGCGATTCTGCACTCATCTCGGTACGGGGTAGCTGATTGTGGCGATCTGGCGTTGGGGATGCCGGCTCCAAATCGGAGCCTTAATTTTGATCCTCCGCCGCATCCGGCAAGCAGGCAAACCGGCGCAGGAGGAGGGCACTGCCAACTTTTTTCTTCAATCACAGACTGTGACGCTGTGCTGACGCAAAAATTCTGTTGATGACCGGGATCCGGATCGCACGCCTTGGCGATTGGTCCTATCATGTGGAACTGGCGAAATAGGAATCCTGAAAGGGAACAAGCCAGACAAATGTGCTACCACCCAGAAAGGACGAGGGGAGAGACACAGCGTGCGTTTCCGACGTGGTAAGTTCTGGGCACCTGAGCCAAAGGCTGCGGGCCGCCGCAGGTTGCGGGTTGCTATCCCCCAAAACCAAGGACTGCGCGGTTATGGTGAGGGTGCTTATTGTCTTTTCTCTATCGCAGATCTGAGGGTTTTGATTCCCAGCCTCTGACTCCGTTGGCGTGGTCTAAAATTTCCATTTCGGTTCGGTTAGATCCATTTGGAGATACTTGACTCCTCGATCGTTATCTGTGCCAGGGCCTTTTTTTCTTTTTCAATTAGCTGTTCCGAAAGAACGGGTCCCACATGCCAAACCGGATCAATATAGCCTGCTTCGTCTGCCTACTATGCTCTGTTTGTCTAAACGGGTAGCTCTTCACTTCCTCCACACCGGTACAAGTCCAAAGTTATATAAGCCCCTCGCTTTCGTGTCCATGTCTCCCCGTCGCTCCCCTTCTCTCCTTCTTCCACTATGAGGTCCAGCAGAGTGTCTGCTACCTATGAAACCGACCTCCCAGTAAAGAGCCTCACCCCACAGCGCAAGCACAGGAAGCTCTTGAAGGACGGGTCCAGCGAGGTATGGCCAGAAGACATCGAGAGAATATTCGTCCAAGGTAACTTCCCAACGACATCAAACAGCCGTTCTTGCTCACGTCCCGTTCCCATTTCGTTCAGGCCTCCAAGAGTATTGGGATTCACCATGGGCAACCTTTTCTCGTGGCCGGAGCCGCTGGAGGAACCAGTTTCTGGTCGATTACCTCCAGAAACACGGTGTAGACCGTTCCAAAAAGCAGGTCGCCAGCCACATCCAGGTTTTGCGAAATATGTGGAAAGGTGAACCAGGTGTGCCCCGTTCTCGTCCTTCGTATTCTCTTTATATGCCAACATGCACTTGCTAGAGTATAGGCTGGTCGCTGGAGGAGACGAGCTTTACCTCGAGACCGATATCAAGGCCGAGGACCAGTCAGACCCTCCGTTACTGACCTCCACCTCCTACGATGAGCACTCACCAGCTTCTGATCGATCGGGTTGTGCCGCTCGCTCCATCTACTCTAGCTCGGGTTCTTCAGTGTGTTCCGCAACGGAACTCGCCGTGCCACACCTGAGCACACGCGTGCCCACAACCGATGACAGTGGTTGTCTGAGATCGTTCTCGCCGCCAGAGTTCTCTCGAGCAGAGCCTCGACGTTTATCACCCCTTGCAACTTCCTGGACCTCGGACACTTTACAGCCTTCGGCTTCACGATCCTGTCGGACAGATATTTACGGCACTATGGGGGAAACACTTGGCAGTACAGCACAAATCGCACCGGGCGCATTGCAACAACCGAGTCTAATCGAGCCCCCGCTCGTATATCCTGAGTCATCCCAACTCCATGTCGACCACCCGGCTAACCCGACGAAGCTTGTGCGACTGTCTCTGTGGGCGGAGGGCATGCAGTCCTACACTGTACCACTGCACCTGTCCACACAACCTTCCATGGCGGCAGTCGCATTATGCATCAGACTTCATCTCCCACCAATCGATTCGCCATGCTCTCCGGGACTGCACGGTTTCCAAGGATCCATCACATGTACAGCGCAGCCTTCTTCCGTTTTTAGATGCTCCACTTCTGTTCTTGTTCGAAACCAGTGCGTCTCTCAGGAGATCGGCTTCTGCTCTTTGGTCACGGTGGAACCCACCGGGCACGGTTTATTGGAAACCTCTACACTGCTTTTACCAGACTCAGCGTTAAGTCGCAGTCGGTGGCTCGACTCCAGTGAGTAATTGTGACTTGCAGCTGTTCATATGCTGTACCCTCATGCTCAACACGTGTTCACCACAGCCTTCCCGACCTACATCGTGCAAAAATTCTTCGTTAACGATGAGGTTACCGCTGTTATTCGTTACGATCTCGATAGAGGCCAGTGCGAGAACATGCCCTCTGCGGAGCTCAGTGGGTTCAAAAAATGTTCTGGTCGAATGGAAAAAGCACCGCCGGCCGCCTACCATGTCGACAGCCAGTTGCCGACTTATACCCGTGCCCCTGGGCAATGCATACCTCGTGCAAGTCTCCCGCCTCAAACGTCTCTGTTAAATGCTCTCCCCCCTGTCGCCCACGTCCGTTCTGGAGGGATATCGCCGTACTGTTTGACACCCTCCTTGCTTTCGTAATTGCGTCCTCATGACACCCACGACCTTGCATCTTCATTGAATAACCACTTGCGCCCCCAAGGCATGTATCAATTTCCACTCGTGCATAGTTTGCGGACCGCTTTTTGCCCATCTGAGTTGTTAGGCTTTCGGACCGTGCTCTATTTGCATTGCTTTCGTTCTGACCATGTATTCTTCATTCTGGGAACAAGATATTGTAGATAACTTTGTACGGTAATTGTTTGGACCCTCCTGGGTTTCTGATTGGTTCTAGTGTAGCTAGAAAGTCTCTGGATCACTTCTCGCACTCAGAAGGTATGATAGGCACGTTGGGGACCCGTGCTTCGATGCGGCGTGTTCCAAACTGAGCGGTTACCTAAGGTAAGGGCCATCTAGCGCTTCAGGTCCTGCCAATCTACCTAAGTACGAAACAGTGAAATTACGTTCACATTTATACGACGAGTGCTAAGATCTCACTGCCCCTTAGTGCCCCTAATTATGGATTGGTTGTGTACCACCCGCTTGGAGCAAACCCACGCTTATGGTTCGCCTAAGCTGCGGATGCAGTCTGCTGTGATGCGGTGAGCGGTCAATGACCATTGACTGGGTCCAGGGTACAACAGTCTACAGGACTTCTTGCGCTTTTCGCGGAAGGAACAACAGTCAGAACCCTAAAAAGAATGTCCGCGATAGTAGTACAAGGCTTCTTTGTTCGGAACTTTGTGGTGTGACGTGGGGCGCATCTGGAGGATCGGCATTCTCGGTTAGAAGCTGACGGGGAGGATGAACCTGAACGAGGTCGGTGATCGATAGAAGTACTTTAGTACTAAGTACATGACAATGCACGTTTCACATTCAAGCCTGAATTCAGGGTTAAATTTTCCACTGTGGGCAGCATTTACGTGAGATGTCGGCTGCGGCCTGTGAAACAATGAGATGGTGCAATCACAATACCAATAAGTACAACCCGGTGTAAGTATCTTGGCTAACAGACTAGCATCCTGTGACAGCCTGATGCATCTCGCCAATTGTTTATGAATGGCTCGCGTATGCGTCTAGTTTTGCGAAGTATGCGACAGGTGCGATTTGTCAGTTTGTCCAAGTTAGAAACAGAAAGAAGCTTGCCTGAGACAAACCAAACTTTCGGGTTATGTTCGTCACATGGATGTTCCACAGGGCAGACGGCGTTCGTTTCGAGCATTCGCAGACACCCTTCACCCACCTTCGTCGTGTTGTCAGGACGCCTTTTTAAACGTGGACCAATTGATATATGAGCCCGGCCAGTCGCGCATGCTTTGGCTCTCGGGGAGAAATGGTACGGCTAACATCTATGACGGCATTGGATCCAGTGGGATTCCATCAAGGAAGCCAAACACTGATCAAGGTAATCCAGCGGAACAAGAAACGACCAATCAGAAGCGACTCCACAGTTCGACAGTCCTGAATCTGATCGCAAATGGGTGTCAAAAGAGCCATTGTGAGTTCTGGCGATACAGCGAAGAGGAGGCCATTTCAATCTCGACTTCCAGATGGGTCACAGGCTAATCGGTCTCAAGTGGACTGGCCGCCAATCAGCAAAGCTTGCTTGAACCTCCAGTGCTACCTATCATCCGGCTCAGATCAAATCGAAATTGATTTTGCTTGAAGTTGTTAATACTTGTATGGTCACATGACTATGAACCGTTACATAAACGTCATGCCGTCGCGCTGGTGGTTCGTGGTGTTAGCTTTCCAGAAGCTGCCTCGCGTCGGGCATGGACGGGCCCCAACCCCAAGAAGAAGACTTTACTTCTCTTCCTATATCCGAAAGACTTACTCACAAGAATTGGAAAGCCCGTGTCAGTGCATACGAAACGCTCATCAAGGCTTTCCAAACGAGTGCCAGCGACAGTGATCCTGTCTTCAAACCCTACATCTCGAACCCCGATCTTCTCAAGAAGATTGCTACGGACAGTAACGCAGTCGCGCAGGAGAAGGGCGTCGAGTGTCTGGTTTCGCTAGTCAAGTATGCTGGAGAAACTGCCGTAAAGACGAGAGACATTGTTGTTCCTGCCTTAGTCGACAAGTGCCTCGGTTCTGCTAGGGTCGGTACGAAGAATCAGGCTATAGAACTCATTCTCCAATACGTGGAGGTGGAGAACTCTGCTGCCGGTGTAGTGGTGTGTCTATTCGACCCCGATTACGTGCAAGTCTCTAACACCGTATTGCTCTTCATAGACTGATATTATTCCTGGCCTATCTGCGAAACAACCGAAGACCGTTTCGGCCAATGTCCTCGCTCTTAAGGAGGTTGTCCGGTAAGCATTGAGGTTTTCCGGTGGCATCATATCTGGTATCGCTCTTATCAATGTCTGGCGCCAGGATTTTCGGAACGCAGGTTACCCCGCTAGCTCCCGTACTTAAGATATTACCCAAGATTTTTGCTCACGCAGATAAAAATGTTCGCGCTGAAGGAACACAGCTTGTCCATACCATATACCGATATATTGGACCGTCCGTCGATCCCTTTTTGGCAGAACTTAAGCCGGTACAAGTTAAGGAGCTACAAGAAGCATTCGAAACTATGGAGAAGGAGGGGAATGGAAAGGGATCGTTGAAGGCCGAACGTTTTACGAGGGAACATCAACGTGAATCCGACACCAACGCAGCAAGTGAAGAAACCCCAGAAGGCGTGCCAACTGAAGGTAACGAAGCCATCCATGACCTAGTTCGAAGAACGCTTAATCTCCTGTTAGAAACTGACATCCCCGACCCTCGAATGTTGGCGGAGCCGGCAAACATTGTCTCCAAATTCCCGTCAAATATGCAAGCTAGTCTCGCGTCCTCAAAATGGAAGGAGAGGAAAGAAGTTCTTGACGAACTCCTGACTCTTGTGAATGCCACACCCCGCATTCAGGATACTCCCGAGATATTGGACCTGTCCAAGTCGCTTGCTATCTGTATACAAAAGGATGCCAACGTCAATTGTGTGGTGACAGCGGCAAATGTTCTAGAGGGGTTAGCAAGGGGCGTAATGGAACCGTTTGGTAAGCTCCATGAGGCACTGGTCCCACCCATGTTGGAGCGTTTGAAGGAGCGGAAAGCTAGCGTAACGGACGCTATCGGGGCTGCTCTGGATGCCGTTTTCTTAACTGTAAGCAGTGTTCGATACGCTATTGGTTCTACGCATATTAATCGTTGCGTCAGACTTCCCTATCCGACATAATACCAGATTTATTTCCTTCTTTGAGCAACAAGAATCCACAGGTGAAAGAAGGAACCCTGAAGTTTCTTGCTCGGTGTCTATCAACGTCGTCTACTCCCGTCCAATCAGGCCAAATTAAGACACTCACTGAGCCTCTTGCCATACTATTGGAGGATGGGTTCGAAGGCGCCCGTAACGAGGCTGCAATGTGTTTGGGTGCCTTGATGAAAATGGTTGGAGAACGCCCGCTGAACGCCCTTATGGAGGGGTTGGCCGACGTGCGGAAGTCAAAGGTTAAGGAAGCATATGAGAAGGCCACTGTCAAGTGTAAGACTGGAGCTGGAGGGGGGCCACCTAAGGTGCCGCCACCCGCGAAGGTGACAGCAAAGAAGAAGGTGATCCCAAAACCATCGGTAGCCGAGGAAATAGTTACCCCAGTTACCGCTGCGGACGTTCCAATAGGCGATCCACCTCTTAAAGGAAAACCTACTGCCAGACTGATGGTTAGTTTCTGTGCGTTTTGACTGCGTTGCCGTCTGAACAGCTCCCTAGGCAAAGAAGAAAGCGGTAGGTGCGGATGCTCCGGACTCTTCTGGAGGTAGCGGCCCAAGCCCAGCTCCGAAAGCCACTCCACCAGTTTTGAAGAAGCCTCCCCTAACGTCTACTGCTGCAAAAGGTGGAAAGCCCGCCGCTCCAAGTACACTTGACACCTTTAAGTACAAGCACACTCCCGAAGATGCTGAGGGGCTGGCCGCAGAGTTAATACCAGCAAGCATCATGGAAGGACTTGGGGATGCGAATTGGAAGACGAGGCTTGCAGCCTGCGAGGAAATGACAAGTTGGCTTCAGGGTGTGGTAGCAGAGGTTGATGCGGAGGTCATCGTTCGCGCCATCGCAAAGAAGGGTTGGAACGAGAAAAACTTCCAGGTGTGACTATCCAGTTGTACGTCCCCCGGTGCGCTAACTGTTATTACAGGTTTCCGCGAAGTTGTACGCTATCTTGACGAGCCTGGCCGAAAGCTGTCCGTCGTTTGGAAGGTCTTGTGTGGCGCTGTCATCTGGCCACTTAAGTGAAAAACTAGGAGATTTGAAGCTGAAGAGGCCTGCTGGAGATGCGCTTACTGTGTTTGCGGAGAAGACTTCTTTGCAGTTCGTTCTCAGTCAAAGTATGTGATTCCGTTGTGTTGATATTTGCGTTTCACCTGCAACCCGGACCAGTTTACGAGCCATTAGGAAAACAGAAGGCTCCAAAGGTCCTCGCTGACTCCCTGGTTTGGATCGACACTGCAATCAGTGAATTCGGTATTGCAGGATTATCCCTTCGCACGCTCATTGAGTTTCTGAAAACTGCGTTGAAAAACTCCAACGTTACCGTACGTACAAGTGCAACCAAGACACTCGTCACAGTTAAGCTTTTGCTGGTTCAGGTAGGTTTTTTTTTTGGCCAAGATCGTATGCAGACATATGACGGCTATGAAAGGGATTAAGTCATTCTTGGAGGATATCAATCCGCAGTTACTTGCCACTATTCTGAGCGAGTTTGACAAAGTCGAGGGCACCCCCGCACCAAACCCTACACGGACATCAGTCGACGTTGCTGCGGTGGCTCCGGCATCATGTGATGGAACTGCCAAAGGCGATTTGGATCCTTTGGAAGAGCTCTTCCCCAGGGTAGAAATCGATAGTTTACTGAAGGGAACCTCTATTCTGGCAGACGCGAAGAGTGATGCGTGGAAAACCAAGAAGGAAGCTCTGGAAAGTCTTCAAGCCATTCTGGATCAAGGCACGAATAAACGCTTGAAGCCTACGATGGGTAAGTAACGTTAGCATTGACCCGGGTGGTGCACTCAACATCGGGCAGGTGAGATAGGACAAGTTCTAAAAGCCAGGGTCGTTGACACAAACAAAGTTGTGCAAACCCTCGCACTCGACATTGTGGCACGTGTTGCTACAGGCATGGGCAAACCGTTCGAGAAGCAGACCAAATTCTTTGTTGTTCCTGTAGCCACCGTACTCTCAGATCAGAAGGCCCCGATCAGAGCAGCGGCTTTGCAGACTTTAACTGCCATTGCCAACGCATGTGAGGGTTTGGAGCCGATGATTCACTTTCTAGGCACGGCGCTGGAAGCGACCAATCCTACCCAGCGTGCCTCGTTACTCGGGTGGATTGCAGAGTACATGAAGGAGCATCAATCTTCCCATCCACTTGACCTAAGTTCGTGGGTCAGTACCACCGTGACTTGCTTGGACGATAGAAATGCGGATGTACGGAAGGGCGCACAAGCACTTCTTCCAGCGTTGATTACCTCCGTTGGTTTCGACAAGGTCATGTCCCATACAAATGGACTTAAACCAGCATCACGCAAGACAGCGGTACCACTTATCCAGGCTGCCAAAGACCAAACTCCTTCACAAACACCAACCGCGCCTCCCAAAGTGGCTAACAAAACTGTAAGTAACCCTGACCCGCCATCCCCAGTAAACTCTCCCACCCCTCCCCCTGCAACGTCGGGAGCTCCAGGAAAGGCTGCCGGTGTGTGCAGGAAGTTGCCACAGGGTACCTCCCGTCCAGATTCTGGGGCTGAATTAGCGGAAGAACCGGCATCGATGCGTGTGTTGAGCAAACCTGGTCTCAAGCGACCTGGGATTCCTGGAGTCCCTCCCAAAGTCTCGACTCCCACCCTTGCGGCCCTCCCCTTTGTACAAATGAACATCGAAACAAAGCGCTCAAGGTTAACCAAAGATGGGCAGAAGTGGATCAACGAATCTGGCTCCACCCGAAAGGATCTAGCTGACTTACTGCAGCATCAGATGGATCCCCATACGTCGAAGGACCTTGTTGCACAGCTGTTTAGCCATGACCATAATGCTGTTAACGATCACGTGGCGGGCCTGTCGACTGTGCATGACTTTTTTTCTGCTGCAGAGTCTGGATCAGATAAATATGGCGCCCCAGCTGAAGATATGCGTACCGTGGGCTTAGCTTGTTCTGATCTTGCTCTGAAATACGTGTCGATCAAAATTCATGAGCCTCAGTCCAACCTCGTGTCTCGATGTCTGGATGTGGTTGAAGCAGTCGTATCTTTCCTGCGTAGTCTTGACGCACAGATTGACGACTCCGAAGCTTCCTGCTTTGTTCCGACGCTGATTTACAAGGTAATCAACACTGCCATGCTCCAAACTGCTCTGACAAATCTTCTATAAGCTGGGTGACTCACGGGAACCTGTCCGGATACGCGTTCAGAAGATCATCCAGAGTCTATCGAAAATCTACGCATATAGTCGGATATTTGACCTCCTGCTCGAACACGGCCTAAGGTCCAAGGTCGCAAAGACTCGTCAGGGAGCTTTGGATGAGATTGTAAATCTACTGAAGCGTAATGGGATAGGAGCCTGCCATCAACCCAGCAAGGCATTCCCGGCTATTGGGTCGATGATAGCTGACAAGGATTCTGCTGTCCGCAAATCGGCACTCACCGTTCTCAGGTCAGTCTACTGCGATCGGTTAGTCGGTGGCATTACTGACATGAAGCATCAGCGAGGCCTACACCCTTGTGGGTGAAAGGGTTTGGAACTTGATAGGCCCTCTCCCGCCAAAAGACAAGACACAGCTTGAGGAACGGCTTCGCCGCGTTCCAGGACCGAGTAGCCCAACAAAATCGGAGCATCAAGTCGCTGCGCCTCCCGCACAAGTTGCTCGCCTTACAAATGTCCATTCACGACCCGAGTCTCCCGGTGGAAAATCTGGTGGAATCCCACGACCTGCAAGTCCAGCCGCTTCCACGATATCTCGCATTTCCAAACCTGCCTCCCCAGTGCGAACGCTGAGGTCAGCTTCACCAGCGCCTTCTCACGTCGATAGACCTGTTTCTCCGGCACGGGTCTCTAAGCTCCCTGGGCCTACTGCCTCCAGCGGATTGCCGGGACCATCGATCTTGAGCGGCTCATCCTTACCAAGTGTGACATCGCCCTTGGCTTCTCGCCCGAAAAGCATGCTACCCTCCCGTCTAGGTCAACTTCGCCCACGACCCAACTTACCAACCTTCCAATCTGGCGCTGCGAAACTGCCTGAGGAGGTATCCGAACTCCCATATGTGACTCCACCTAACTCTCGTGGAATCGTTGATATGCCGCCTGAGGAGGCTATAGATACGCTAGCCGACACTGCGGCGTCTTATGATGACCAACCTCCGGCTGCAGCTAACGACATCACGATCACGATCTCTAGCATACTGAGCAGCGATGCGTCACGCAGCGTAGATGCCCTGAAGAAGATCCAGAAAATACTCATGATCAAACCTGAAGATGGACATACTTCCTCTGAGTACAAGGAGCTGGCGGAACACACTGAGGGTCTCATAGAAACCATTACGCTTCAGATGTCCCACGTATTTGAACGACAGGAGGATTTGGTCACCGACGACAACTTTCGACTGGCAAAGCATCTTATCCAAACTCTTAACACCTTCTGTGATCACGTACTCTTGGCAGAATCGCTGACGGTGGACATCCTTACACCATTGCTTGAGGAGCTTACTTTACGTCTTCTCGAGACGGATGATAGTCACGTCAGCAAGGTGAAGGACATGTCGCGGTTCATCAACATGATTATCCTTCGACTGTTTGCAACCGGCCGCAAGATGTCGGTGTTCCGGTAAGGACACGCGACACACTCATACGCATCAGTTACTAAGGATTTTTAGTGCTCTCTTCGCACTGCTTCTCCAGATCGTCAAACCATTTCCCAGTAGCGGCACACTACCAGAATCAAAGGAGGCGCGGGTGGCAGAGCTCGTTCTCAAATGTGTATGGAAACTGGCGCGAAATATACCACAAGACCTTAAGGAGCAGAAACTGGATCCTGTTGAATTACTCCCTGCGGTGGAACACTTCCTGCAATCAGTTCCACCCAACGAATGGCGGGCAAGAGCTACCAACAAGGTTCCATGCGGAGACATGCCACTGAGAACTATTAAAGTTGTGATCCAGCATGTTGTCGGTAAGCGGGTTAGATGATGTCAGTCTAGTCCACCACTTACATGGTCACTCTAGCCCACTATAGCGACGACGTGTATGACATTCTCTCTGCGTCTTTCGACGATCCCTCTGCCACGATTGTCTATCCCTACGTTTACCGGATCTTGAATTCTGTCCCCAAGCCCACGGAGCCTGTAGCACGACCCCATCACAGTCCCACAGGAACGTTAAATCGGCCATACTCGGTTGCGTCCACTCGCCCTATCTCTCCGACGGGTTCGGCATCTGCCGCTAACCGACACTCCTCACCGGGACACGGAACTAGCGCTAGTGTCTCCTCGCACAACGGCTTCTCACCTCCAATGGAAGAGCCGGATCCGGAAGCGCAGTTAATAACCATTATCAATCACATTTCTAGCGAGACTACCGGAGCAATGCATAAAGAAGGAATCACGGAGTTGCACCACTTCCTGAAGAACTACCCTCATAAGCGTCCACGGGTCGAAAAGCTTCTAGAAACCACGGGACCGGCGTTTCGCAAGTACATCAACCGTGCGCTGGCTAGCCGTGCTGCGGAGGACCTGGAAAGGTCGGCAGCTGTTGCCAGTACTTTGTCAAGTACGAGTTCTCCCAGCAACGTGGTTTTGTAACTCATGACCGACCTCAGAGCTGGAAGCCAACGGCCACGACTCTCATCCGACCTCCCCTGTCACTCGTGAGGGAGATGGTTCTCGACCAACGCCACCTGCCCCAGATGCCCCTGGCGATGACCGATTGCATCAGCTACACCACATATTCCACTATAAACGGTCCAGCACGACGAGCAATGGCTCGGCAAGGCGAATGTCTGAGACGTGACCTTGGGTCGTGTTTATCTGTTATGTTATATGCTACTCATAGTACTCTTCAATGCCTGTATACCGTACACAATTGCACGCAGAATATCACAGCATCCATTCTGGTCGACTTGGCTGGTATCGGGCTTTTCGGACTGATGGGTACATACTGTCACAAGTGCATCCCTAAATACACTATCAGTCTTCCACGCTCTCGGGACAGGGTCACGAGTTTGGTCTTGTTTGATGAGAGTGACCACCCATCGCTGACGTCGAGCATTGCGTCGACGCCAGCAGCTTAGGCCGAAGTTGACTCTTGTTATCTTCAGGCGGACTTGCTGGCGACCCGCAGCTGCTTACGGGTTCTTTCCGCTCTCTCCTCCGTTACGACTTGTCTCCGCGTTCGACCACCTGACATTTGCCACTTCCAAAATGGCTACTGTCGCATATGAAACTGCATTGATGTTCTGGAGAATAATTACCCAAATATTCTTCAGGGAAATACGTCCCAGAGGTGCCTTCAATATCCCGCGGGATGGGCCGGTCATATTTGCCGGTGCACCCCATAGCAATCAAGTAGAGCTATTCACATCTATACGCTGACTGTATCTGACATCGTACACCAGTTCCTTGATCCTCTTCTCCTAAGTCTGGAGGTATATCGAGAAACACGCCGCCGTGTTCATTTTTTGACTGCTGCCAAGAGTATGAAGCGTAAAGCAGTTGGGTTCTTTGCTCGACAGATGGACAGCAGTGCGTTTCCAGATCTTCACGACTAGCATACATTCCGACTATTGCATAGTACCTGTGGCTCGGGCTGTGGACGAGGCCAAACCTGGAACTGGGTTGGTGTACCTTTCGCCCGATGACCCTTGCATAGTGCTTGGGGAGGGAACTCGATTCAAATCAGAATTCTCTCCTAAAATGCAAATTATGCTGCCTAAGTCCGTGAACTCAGTCGTTGCGGAAGTTCTCAAGGTTATATCAGACACTGAACTGCGCCTTAAGAAAGAGTTTGGAAGTGAAACAGGCAAGGGAACCGCTCGTGTACGAGAGAAGATGGCGGAAACAGTGGCAGAAGGGAGAAGGGGCTTTCCGTTCAAGATTCTACCATTCATTGACCAGCAGGAAATGTATCATGGAGTCTATAAACGGCTGAAGGAAGGTGGTTGCATAGGAATTTTCCCTGAAGGTTTGGAATCTGTTATGTATGCTCCATTCCTAGTTGACGATGTGTCGCAGGTGGAAGTCACGACAGAACCGATCTCCTTCCCCTGAAAGCGGGGGTATCTCTCATGGCACTTGGGGCAATGGCGAATGATCCAAGTGTAAAAGTCAAGATCGTGCCTGTTGGTCTGTACTATTTCCATGCTCATCGATTCCGATCACGAGGAGTCGTGGAATTTGGAAGTGCACTCGATGTACCAGAGGAATTAGTCGAAATGTTCAGACAGGGTGGTCCCAGTAAGCGGGAAGCAGTAGCAAAGCTTTTGGATCTTATCTATGATGGCCTGAAAACCGTAACAATAAGGGCGCCTGATTATGACACTCTTATGGTGCAGTGCTTCCTGGCTAGCGTCAACCCTCTGCTTACCTCTGCAGCACAGTTGATACAGGCCGCCCGACGCCTTTACAAAACTCCAGGGCAACACCCTACGTTGGGACAGGTGGTCGAGCTTAACCGTCGTTTTTTGGAGGGTTACACGCATTTCAAAGACGAACCACGTGTACAAAAACTGAAGGCTGATGTATTGAAGTACAATCGACTTCTCCGAGATCTTGGATTGCGAGATCATCAGGTAGAGCAACATACTTATCTCTGGGCGAGACTGACGATCATAACAAGGTACCGCGGGCGAAGAAAGCGAGTTGGAAAACTTTGAGTCTTCTACTGTACCGTCTCGTCCTCTTATTGGTTTGGGCAGTTCTCGCACTGCCCGGAACGATATTGAATGGCCCTGTGATTATTCTGGCCTCCGTGATCTCCAGGTGGAAGGCCCAAGGTACGAAAGACGAAGTGCAAATAGATGTCGTGACTGACTTGGCGATACTAGAGGCACTCGCAGCTTCTGTTGTCAAGGTCGCAGGTCGAGACGTGCTTGCGACCTGGAAAATCCTGATTTGCCTTGGTGCTGCTCCACTTTTGTACGCGTTTTATGCGATCCTTGCGACGGCAATTGCCGTGAGGACACAGGCTCCTCTGGGAGTACGATTATGCACTCCCTTCCTGGTTATCTGTGCGCTACCTTTTATGAATTATGCAGCTCTTAAATTTGGTGAGGCGGGGATGGACGTTTTAAAGTAGGTGTATGTCACTCTAGTTTGCGGGTTCTGGGCTCATCTACATTTCACAGGTCACTTAGGCCGCTTATCCTTTCCCTTGGTCCTGGGCATCAACGTGATCTGGACAAAGTAAAGGAAATGAGGATTCGACTTTCAAATGAGGTCGTGAGCGTCATCAACGAATTTGGACCCAGGCTTTATGATGATTTCGATCAAGTAAGTTGCCGTCCCGTCGTAGCTATTTACTTGTCTGACACGGAACAAGTTCCGCATCTTAGTCCCAGCCAGCGCTCCGCCTTCAACTGGTAACCCAGGAGTTTGGCGCCGAAAGAGCAGCGTCGGCCAGGTAGATGCTCAGGGCAACCTGCTTATCCACCCAATGGTAGGGTCTCACCGTCTCCATGGATGTTGTACGACTCATACTTTCCAGACATGGATAGACGAGAGATTATTTGGATGGAGTCGCACCGCGACTCGCGGCACCAACGCGTCGGGAGGAAGTACACCAGTCAGCAGGCCTCAAACACCTGATGAATCAGAAGAGGAAGACCACGGCGATTATGACGACGTCATCAATTACATTCCTGCATATGAAGACGCATCCCGGGGAAAACTTCGTAGCCGGCAGGGTTCGTATGCAGACCTACAAAGGCTTCGGATGTCATCTGCCACTCAGACACACACACCCGTAACATCCTCTGGAGCTCAGATCTCGGACAGTCAATTGTCACATTTACGGTCACGCAAGCGCAAAGAAAGTCTTTCTGACCTCGTACCTGTGGAACGCATTGCCAATGTAGATCGACGGGAGGACTTTGAGAAAGTGACAAAAGGCCTTAACAAGGAGATCAGCGAGAAATCTGGTGCATAGGGCGGTGGATAATGTGGCGTAGGTATTATACATCACGGCCGCACACTACCCTGGGTATGAGGTATGCACGGTCTAGTAAGGGAGTAACAAGGACGATTACTTCGCATGCGACTGACGTATTACCGCAAGGAAGGAATTCAGGAGGGTAACCCTCGAACTTCGATGTAGGGGTTGTCTCGAAGGCTTGTCTTGGAAAACTCCATGCCACAATCAGCATTCGTGCACCTTTAAATGTCTAAATGCCTAATGGCTACAGGCCACATACAGAGACCACTTACTTGAGAACACCAGAAGATTCGTTGAAGAACTAAACAACGTATTGACTTGCCGCCCACCAAGAACGCCAGATAATTAAAGCCCACCTGTATTTGAGTGCAGCCCCCGTGTCGTGCCCAGTAGGAACCTAGCGCCTCAGGCCCCAGATCCATACACCTTATTTCTCTCTGTAGAATGTGGCTCAGAGCTAAGCATAGATGGGGATGTCAACACCTACTGTCCTGCTATGGTATTTGTCGCTGGCGCTAACAGTGAACAAGATGTCAAATCGTGAAAGACGCCGTCACTGACGGTGTGTGTTTGGTGATAACGTAGATTGGTCTCCCTCGCGACGAACCGCACTTCTCGACGAGGAGATGAGGCTCGTCATTGTTACTTGACATCGCTGAAATGGCTTTTGTTGGATCCACAGGTGAGGTCGAATGAAGGAGGCAGAACAAAGGCGATAACGTGCCCACCACAGCAAGTATGTATATACCCAATAATACTGTATGACATTGTCAGCAATCAATACACAGATAGTGCCATTGTGGACCGTGACGACTAGTAAGTAAAGATAAGGCATACACATATACACATGTCAGTAAGTGATAAAACAACCACCATACCACATTCGGGAGAGCTCGAGATATTATGCCCTGACCAGTGCCCAATTGAGGCCACGGAAGCAAACACATGCGGAAGTATTTCTCGTCCTCGGTCCATGCTTTCAGTACTACACACGTCGAGATGAGCATAGGGGACGTACATAGTATTATTCCCAGACCCACTGATAACCACTGTGTCACCTGAAAGGGAGTGCTTTTGAAATATCCATGTGCTTGGCAGAATCCGCCAGGATCACTATCTAAGCTTAGATCTAAGCGACAGATACTCGTGTCTGTGTTCGTGTGAAACAAAGGTCTATGACCTGCCACAGGTGGCAATAATATTGAAGTGTGAGCGACAGCTGCACAAATATCGTGACAGCCAGGGAAAGGTCTGTATCACATACTCTGTATGGTGAGGCTACAGCAACTTCAGGAATCATTAATCACTACAATACTGGATACACTGGCACACACAAAGACAAACACCTCGCCATGATGCCGGCGGAGCGAGGAATACAAACTAGTACAAGTGTGGTAGACTGATATGCGGTGAAGTGTGCAACGAAGGTTGGGCTTCACAATACTGATGTCTACGTTACTCAGTAGGTCCCGAGACGCAGTCTAACATATGTAGCCCGCCATTCGAACGCGTAAACAAACGATTCACCGGGTTTAAGGGGATTTAGCACTTTCGGTCCCTGCTGTAAGAACTTCCACACCGTTCTCAGTTATACTATGATGAGGGAGGGTAAGTAGCTGCATATAGGATGATCAAGCTCGCGTACAGGAGCGTTTCCTCAAACTGGGCACTCCTCTTTCCATCGATGGTAGTTGCTGTCCAGGAATCACCCCAATGAATTAGGTCCCAATTACCTCCCAAATTGATCATCTACAGGCTGTGAGAGGAGTGCAGTGGTGGAGTCCAACACTGTCAGCTTACAGGTTCGATAGTAAAACACTGATGAGGCGAGTCAATGATGGCTAGCTTTGGAGAAATTTCCAACCACGCTTACCATGCCAGGCTTCATCGACCCAACAGCCTTATTTTTTGCGTAATGAGGGATATTAGGAGCGGTATGAAACAGGTTGTTTACACCGTGACCAGTGTATGTCCGTACTACTGCACAGCCGTTTGCTCGTGCAAAAGGTTCACTATACCAAGTTAGCGAAGCACGTCGAACATCCTAGATGAACTAACATAGCCTTGCCGATGTCACGAAATAGTGCACCGGGCTTGCACATCTTAATCGCTGCATCGAGGCATTCACGGGTGGTGCGGATTAACTTGGCGGAATCTTCGTCTGCCTTTCCAACAGGATAGGTTGCGTTGAGGTCACTGTGAAAGCCTATAATGGTGTGTGAGTAACGTAAGCCACCCTTCATTGCACGTCCCACCGTCGTAATACAGCGAAATATCTATAGGGATTGTATAAGCGGTCTGCTGAGAAAGGAGTGTGTTAGCGCACCAAGATTGATGATATCTCCTTCCTTCAATTTCCGCCGGTCTGGGATGCCATGGCAGATGACTTCATTTACAGACCTTGTATATGTCATGTTGGATCATCGCATATATACATAAACACGGGGAACCTTACGTGCAAACAGACTTCGGAAATTTCCGGTAATTCAGCGGAGATGGGTATGCGTTTCTGTCGATGGTGGCTTGATGCACGATGGCATCCAGCTCATCTGTGGTGATTCCTGGGCGAATATGCGACGCAGCAAGATCAAGGACTTCTCTTCCTAGCTAAAGTAGAAAGGGAACGTGTCATGTATCGTGGTCAAAATCAACCGAGGGAGTGTTGCAGTAGATACACCTACTCTACTTGCCGTTCGCATTTTTTGGATCTCGTTCGCATCAAGAATGCGCGGAGGATCGCCCAATGTGCGCGTTTCGGATAAGGGGACGCCTGAAACAATGTCAACACGACCGCCATGCCACAAATGCTGATCTAACCGTCATCACGTAGCGCATAGTCCGGCCGTGGTATATGTGCGGGTACCTCTCGTTTGGGTGAAAGTGGATATACGGGTCGTAACGTTCCCGAAAAGGGGTAGCTTGGAAAGGGATTGTAGGTACCATCTGAAAGAAAAAAGGAAGGAAAAGGTGAGTGAGTGATGACACCAGTCACAGCAAGCTGCACACCGTTTGGGGGCCGCACGAGATCATGAATGAGTTTGTGGTTTTTCTGGATGAATGAAGGTGAGGGTCTTTGCGCGTTATGGCGCAAAGGAGCGTACCCCTGTAGGAGATGTGGCCGGTGAGCATATCAGGGTTTCAGGAGGGTGCTAAACCACTCACAATCCGCCTTGAAGCATTCCTGACCACAGAAAAAGGATCCGCGAATTCCAAGCCTGATATATGCGGAGACGTCAGTCAGAGCCGACAAATGTGGGACAGATTGTACTTGTTACAAGTTGGGCATTCGAGTCGGGACGGTGGCTTGCCTTGCGAGCAGTTTTTGCTCTGGCACAAGACAACGGGTGCTGAGTTCATTCAAGGAAGGGTATAACAAGGCTCGATCGTAGGTAAAAACCAAAAAGCAAGCTTGTCGTGATGAATCTGGCCGACATCACATCATCATCCTGATCACGTGAATTCACTGCCCAATAGACGTTCCTACATGCCACCCTCGCTATGACTACTTCGATGCCGCTGTGAGGGTGGCATGCATGGGGCAGAGCAGGTTGGGCTACTTCTTTGCGTAGCTAACGCAGTCAAACTCATCCTCGAAAATCCGTCTGGTCCCGCGGTACGACCCGCAAATTGGCATGAGTAAAAAAAACACTACGGAAATACCGTTCCGGGATGTTCCTGCCAACCCTCACCGCATCATATCTAATTATGTTTGGACGTGTGCGTAGACCCTGCCTGCCTCACCTTTCAAGCATGGTGCCTGCGGTGCCACTCCCCCAACGTCAATTTGGATTGCCTTATGCATGATATTATTCCCATATTCGGAGCCGTTGGTTATCACGGAAAGTCTGCTTAGTGTTCTCTTCCAGAGCCGGAAATTACGCAGCGTCATTCAGGGCGCAACATGTTGTGCTTAGTCGCAAACTACTAGCTATATGTGCAACCCTTACGAACCTGAGACAGCAGGGTCAAGTTCGGACCATCGCTGCCGTTCGATGGACCGCTACAGTAATGCTTTTGATAGCCAGTGGTATGCTCTCATTCGTGGTGTCTGCAGCTCTTGACAGGCATAGCAGGTACTCTCAGTGCAAGGTATGGTAAAACGGAATTAGAAGAGGAGCCAAGTGGCCGTACGGAGTGAATAGCGTCCATTAGTGATAACCGTGTTCGTCTACTTGGAGGGATAACATTATGCGAAAAGTGCGTAATGGAAGCAGTATGTGACAAGGCTAAAGGAAAAACGCGTGCAGACGGCAAGGGTGCGCAGGGCGGTGGGAAGTGAATGATGGGGCGTGTGGGGTGGTTGCACTTTTAGGATTAGCGGAGCGTCACAGGCAAGACAGGTCCACAACCCTGGCACTTGGGTAAGGGTAGGGGTGTGCCTCAGCGACGCCGAGGTTCAAAGTCGACTTTGAACGAAGTAGCGCGATCGCTCGAGGCTTTCCACAGCTGTTTGAAATGATTTCGGCCAAAGATTTCCAGTAGAGTGGTCTGGTTGGCGTCAACCCATTGCGCGGACGGTAGTCCGCGGGTGGTCGTGTAAACGCCCTGAGGAAGCTGTTCCTCGTAAACGAGCGTTACGAGCCCCGTGAGGAGGCATTGAACGAGGTTCAGGATGTCGCTTATGGGCTGCACAATGAGACGCTGGGTGGCAAAGATATCGGAGTGAAAGACCATCTGCCACTGAACGCGCCTCTCGGGGGAGAAGAAGGAAGAAGCATGCATAGGTAGTTGAAGTCTCAGCTTGGGGCTAAGAGGAAGGCCGCCCGGAGAGCGCCAGGGGGAGGGCGCCTCTATAGTGAAGAGCATGCGGGGGTCAGCAGGTTCAGTATCCTGCCAGCCATGCTGTTGGACGAGCTGGTTTTTCAAGGCAAGCAACCACCTGTGAGCGCGGGCATAGGTGGTACCTAAAGCGTCCGCGGTGGTGAGAGGGATGCCCGTGCGACGTGCCCAGCTGTCCATGTTACGGACATCACTGGAAAAATGGACTTGGGCAGTGGAAGAGGGGGGTGTCTGCATGACGGGGAGATGATTTTCTGGGAGAGGGTCAGAAGAAAGGAAAAGAAACAGAGACATTTATAGGGAGAGCGTACCGTATCAGGGTGATGTGTGGAAAGGAAAGATCCAGGGCAGCGGAAGGTGTCCTCGAGGAGGGAGGGGGGGGGGCGAATGGGGAGCGGACGAGCACGTCTGTCTCGAACTTTTCAAGGACGGGCGCTGGCGGGCGTGGGTCCCGCCACTATAAATGGCCCTGGCAATCGCGACCGATTGGTGCGACATAAAAATGGCGTTTTTCTGCCCGCCGCACGTTAAACGTGTTTCGATGACAAGCCACACTTCTTTCTCACTCCTCTTCCCACGTTAGTTTTTTGATCCATTTTATCGTTTTGGAATCAGCTTTTCATGCCAGATTATTGTCCGAATTCCAGGCTTCTTTCCACTTGGTTGCTATCATGGTGTCAATAGTTTAGCTCGTCGTCTTCCGAAGAACCAGCGCCCGGACCTAGCAGGGTTCCTTTAACCGTTTATCCTCGCTGTCAAGCACTTTGCTGGGGCGCGCTAGCCCGTCCGTAATAGCTTCCGAAGAATGACCGCAAACGTCTTCCTTGGCAACGGTAACAAAGCTCATCTCTTTGCAACAACATGCACAACCGACAAGGAATTCCTCTCCCAATCACGGCAAGCTTCTGGTCCCAGCCCATCGCCATTGTCTCGCTACACCTCTCTGTCTTATTAACATTCCACTCACGCGCATGCATTCGAACATTAGTTTTTATGATGACAATAAATGTTGTACCAAAGTCCAGTGTTGATAGTACCGGACTTCCGTAAACCCGCCCATGTACTGTCACGTGACATGATCTACGCGAATTTCTGTATTGTCCGAGGAGTGGGCGGGTGTTGTTCTCCGATCGCTGATAAGTTTACTCGCATGGCCGCAACACCCGAAGCCACCACAAAAGATGGCTTTGACATCTGGACTACGTATCAGTCCATTCTGAAAGATGAAGAGGTGTGTCGTGATCTCTCCACCAGGTTTCCTCGTAACAGGTGTTTCGATGATGACATAGATATCCACGCCTCTGGCTGCGATTCTCGCCTTAACACAGCTAGTTCAGAGATCTGACGGTATCCTTCGCAACCTAACAGCATTCCTCCTGAAGAATAACACCCATTGTTAGCGGGGACAATGTTCGAACTCGTCAAGGCCCTCAATGACGGCGCCAACGTTCTCAATGAGCGGACTCCCAATCCTATTAGTCTCAACGCCGGCTGCGAACTATTCATTGCTTTTGTTACTCTTTTCCCCCATGATTCTGACGTGAGTTTCATTGTCCCCAACACCATGGACTACCATTCCTTACTCCACCTGGAGAGTTTCTCGGATCTCAAGAGGGAGCTTGTCAAGCAAGGACAGCAATATGCCAATGAAGCTCTGACATACCGTCAAAGAATCGCTCAACTTACGCTTGAATTCATCAAGGATGACTCAGTCGTGAGAGCTCCACGTCCATAGCCCGTTGTTCCCGACCTCACATCATCGGGGCAAGATATTGACTCACTCTTATTCAAGAGTGGTGATGAAAACTCTTCTGTGCGCTCACGAGAGGAAACGGATATCGGTTTATGTTACCGAGGCAAGGCCTCGTGGCCTTGGGTTCGAGATATGTCTTGTCATCATGGAGCACACTCATTCATGTGTGTATGTCAGCCTGCGAACGTACGAAGAGCTCACAGCGGCCGGCATTCCATGCACCGTCGTTCTCGATTCCGCCGTGTCGTACGTGATGAACAAGGTTGATTTTGTTCTCGTCGGCTCGGAGGCCGTAGTGGAGAGCGGCGGCCTGATAAATGCAGTGGGCAGTAATCAAATAGCCATTATCGCCAAAGCTGCCAATGTCCCGTTCTATGCCCTGGCTGAAAGGTACGAATGTCATGGTTGTGGGAGACGTTGACGTGGATTATCCTCTATCTTCAGCTACAAATTTCATCGACTATTTCCGCTATCGCAGTATGATCTTCCGACACACAAACCAAACATCCTCTCATTCCCCTTGACGGCGGCCCCATCTCTATGTCCTAAGGGCTCACTCAAGAACCAACCGATTGCGACGGAAGAACGAGATGCTTCAACATCGACGTCAAGCCAAACAAGATATATGACACAAGAGCAGATCGCTCGTAACCCAGACGTGGACTACACAAGGTATCGACACAACCTATCACCTCTGACCTTCTTTCCTCATGACATTTGCAGGCCAGATCTCATCACACTAGTGTTTTCCGATGTTGGTAGTCTGACTCCCGAGGGAGTGAGTCAGTATCTTGTAGGGATGTTTGCAGGCTGAATTCGACGAGACTTGTCCACATTAATAGTGTACCGGGACGCGATAGAGTTTGCGATAACTCCTTACAGTAATGGATTATGAGGGAGGAATTTTTTTCCTTCGACGTTTTTAAGCATGGCTGACATGAGTACCCTGCAAGATATGATGAGCATTTCTGAGCCAATATGTTGGCTCATCGAACTAGTCCCGCGTCGATAAAGACAATTTTTTCCCTGGGCAAATGAGGTTTTCGTGATTAATAGCGAAAACCACAACTGCACTGTGGGTCGTTGCGCTCAAATTATACTGTACCACAGAAAAGATGTAACGGGTATTAGGATAAGCATCAGGATGAATTACCCCTTGGAGGCAAGGGTGTTAATCGGGGTCCAACATCGCCGAGAGCAGCACACTACCAATCATCAGTGTTAACACCGAGGAAATACATGCGGTAGCTGCCTAGCCTTCGGTGTATCGTCCCGGTGAGAGATAAAGTCCATACTTCGAAACTACCCATGCTGGTTTTGCTGGACGTTCGTTCTGACTTTTATGGGCCCTCCCCTAATCCTGTTCTTAACGTCCCGGGCAGGCGTGACACGGAGGTATTACTTTTAGCCCTTATTTGGTTTAAGCTTTTGACGGACACGCTTTCAATGAGAAAGATAAGTGCGGAGCCATTTCACCTCGCACCGTCAAATAGCAGCGCACGATATCATATCGTGTGCCACGATTCAACTTTAACGCCAAAATAGTTACGGCCTTGCGTGGACTTGATGTCACCACACAGATAGCTGTCCGGGGATACTCTAGTCTGCCGAGTCCACGTAACTGATAAGTGCTGGACGATGATATGACTTTCTCGATTTTTTCGCAGCCTCTTATCCTGCAGTTTAAAACATGAGCCAAACCCGAGTTTCGAGCTATCTTTCCCCCTCCATCGCGTCCTCCATGTGTCACTGGCGAAGGTCAGGCTCATAGGCACACGACCCATCCTACGGAATCACTCACCCTGTCCCTTCCTGCTAATAGAGTTCGAAACACTTACAAAATCTGTGGGCATATCTTCGACCTGGTCAGTTCACGTCCATCCGAACAAGCTGAGAGGTCTCTGACCATAAGCGATATAGCCGGACGAGATGGTTGGTGAATGAACCTGCAGTCCGTCCGTACCTAACACGAACACAGGTCCAGTGCGACAACCGATACTGCAAGTTCAGCTCTACACACCCGAGCACTTGCATTCCGCCAGGCTGTACCAACTCCTGCTGGCAATAGTAAGTATGTCACATTTTTGCACGACGAAGCTAACGGACTCTTGACGTCCTGTAGCCGCCAATTTCCACAGCAATACAGTGAGTATAGTCAATGGTTATGTTCTTGCGACTATTTTCAATTACCGCTGACGGAACCCGATGTTTAGATCCCAAATATCGACACCCTCTGCCCCCGATGTACGCGGGGGGAAGGATTACCGTGACCTGGAGCCCATTTCGTGACCAAGATCGCCTGCTCTTGTAGACCTAAGATAATTGAAAAGTCGTCGGCACTAAGATAAAGCCGCTTCGTGGATGGTAGAGCATATCTACGGCCTGCGGGAAAGTTAGATAGGAAGTATTTCATAAAGATGAAATGAAAGGGGAAGCCCTGCGGAGACGGCGTCGGGTACGAGTGAAAGATGAGCAACACGCCGCGTAACATCAATTGGAAAATCAAGAAGGCAGTTTGATCCTTTTTTTTATTATCGTCGGAGGAGCGTCTTCCCCGGCACGATTTTGGGACGTGGATGATGGCGCCATCTGCCAATGCCAAGGTGGATATTGCTTCGAGATATGAGGCGTATACCCTCAGCCGAAGCCACGGCGCAGAACTAACCTTGGTTTCTGCGATATCGCTGAGTATTGGCAGAAAATGACTCACGCGGGGGCGAGACCGTTGCAGAAGGATGGAAGTCCGCCACTGGGATCTATCAGATAGGTCGATATCAACTCGCGTCTTACGGTTTTATACTATTACATAAACATTGCTGCCGTGTAATTATCTCCGTGAGGTGGGGGGGGGGCAAATTCAAAGCCGGAGGAGAGTCGTAAAACGGAGGGCAAATATCAGGGTAATCATTCATACGACCAAGTGTAGGAAGGTCGTCGATCCAAGCACGTGACCTGGGGGTGAACACGGGCCTCTCCTAGCCCTAATAGTAGTACTTAGTCCACCCACTACCATATGACAACGTCAACGCAAGATACCGGCGTTTCTGCTCAATGGATATTCCCCGTCGAAGCTTTACAACATACTCCGAGTGTGGAAACGTCCAACTATACAATTGGGAAAGAACTGTATGACCGTGCCAGGGGCGTCGAGTTCTTGTTCCGCCTTGGCTCTTCCCTCGGACTGTCAGCACTTTTTTTTTCTCGCAGTATTATGATGTCGAATCGACCTGTTCACACAATTTCACTCATCCCGCAGGCCCTCATCGGCAATGTTCACCGCCGCAACCTGGTTCCACCGCTTCTTCATGAGGTTCTCCATGGAGGATTATCACAGACAAGTATTGCCATGGCGTCTCTATCTCACTCTCATGTATCCAAACATTGATTAGGATATTGCTGCTGCCTGCATATTTCTCGCAACCAAGACGGAGGAGTGCGGTAGAAAGCTTCGTGATGTTGCACGGGTATTTCAGTCCAAAATTACCGGGGTTGATGTGGCACATATCCCCAATGAGAGCTTGGCGAGTATCTTTACTGTGCGAGTGATGTTTCGACTCTTATAATTCCTACAGGAGGTAGAGAACCAACAGACTGCGATCTTACTGGCCGAAGAAATTTTGCTCGAGGCATTATGCTTCGACTTCGTAACGATCAACCCGCATTTTATACTGGTGGAACTTTTTGATGCTGGGCAAATCAACCCAAAGGTTGAGGATTATGCATGGAGTATTTCTCATGATTCGTAAGTCGCTGACTAGTGTCAGCAAGACCCCCTGCAATTGTCCCTGAGACAGGTACCGGACTCCGCTATGTATACTATTTTACCCTCGAATTATCGCAGCGGCGTGT
This sequence comes from Pisolithus marmoratus, assembly GCA_024613145.1. Lineage (NCBI taxonomy): Eukaryota > Fungi > Basidiomycota > Agaricomycetes > Boletales > Pisolithaceae > Pisolithus > Pisolithus marmoratus. The sequence goes on from JANFAE010000068.1 coordinate 262,515, forward strand.
ATTATATTGGCACAGCGTGCTGCGGACGGGCCGCACTCACCTTCCTTGGATGCTCGCATATCCCTCTCCCCGCCCTCCGCCTCTCTCCCAACTCCACCTTCCCATAAGCCTGCCTCTCCAGATGTATCAAGATTTGCGGTCGAGTATTTTGGTTTTAACGAGACGGATCTACGGCATGTCACTGGTTAGGCTGGTCGTTTTTCTTCCCCATCAGGTTAACCCAACACCCTCTAGATGCTCTCACCATACTGCTTGACTTTTATGCTGCACAAGACTTACACAGCAATCCTTACATGTCACTGCTAGCGTCGGTTAGTCGAGGCTTTTTAATAACAACTATTCAGCTCAGTACATATTCTCTTTAGATACAACCCCCGACCCATGGCCGGCAATTGAAACTTTATGAACCTTTTGCACAGCTTTTGCCTCTGGTTCCTCCTATCCTGAATGATGGTCAAACACCAGAATCGTCACAAAACGCAACCCCAGCGCCATTAACCCCATCCTACACGAGCTCAACGGGGAAGCTAGAACCGAGATCCCCAGGATCCCATTCAAGGGTTCTTTCTCGAAGAGACCTCAGCTAAGGCAGTTTACAGTAAAATCGGCCTCGCCAAACGCTTCTGGTCGATAGTATGGAGGCCCACCCGGAGACGTTGATCTTGTGGGCCTGGCCTCCTAGATTGAATGAAGATGGCATTTTGAGTACAACTATCCATTTTGAGTTGCCTTTCCGTGTAGCGACACGAACACCGATGCGCGGCAGTTGTTATACCACAATCGGTCCAGTGGTTATTGGTATGCAACCACGGCCATCGCTTTGGATACGTTGAGAAACAAATCCGTTACTGTTGCGCTTAACATTGGATAGGAAGCTTGGATCCAGCACGGGTTTCCGGTGGAATCCAACCGCCTTCGTAGCCCATGGCCGACACCACCCAGAAGAGTAAGAGTTCCAATATTGTTGGATCGCAGCTGTCATACGTATAAAGAGGCGAGACAAAGACATCGCCCCAGTCTAGTGTGCTATATGAGGAACATCACTTTTAGCAAACGCTGCGTGCTCACCAGGTGAGAATACGCCAAATACCCAGTATCTGTACGTGGTCACCACGAACCACCGACAATCACAGGAAAAACACGAATCCCACACCTCCAATGCGAGTCAGCGAATCGCCCGGCGCTACGATTTAACACAAACCTTGCTCCACAGCCATTCTTGCTCCCGAAAGGGATAACATTTGAGCTCGCTCACACAAGCTTGGGCCCCTCGTTGTTGTGGCAACTAAGTGAAGGTTGTTAGAAACTGCGGTTGTAGTCGTGTGACGAAGTCTACCCACCCGCTGGGGACGGATAAAACCTTGTAACTCCTCCTCTGAGAGCGTCCATGGAGTAAAAGAAAACAAGGATAACGTGTCATTAATGCGTTTGCTCTTGCCACCATCGGTCATGGAGGTTTCCGACCATGAAAACTTCCTAAAAGATGGTTGCACGGAGCACTCGTTGCAGACCGAGAACCGGAAAGATCTAGATTCAGGATAAAGCAAATGCATCGTCCGCAGAGTACTTTCTAAGGGGAAATTGTCTATCCACGACGATACCCTTTGTACTCCAGTCAGGCGGCTGAATCATCCGAAAGTTTGAGAAATACCGTTCAATGTCGCTGGCTCGGCCCAACGGTAAGGAAGGTATGGAGAAACAAGGTCTGCATGAAACGGTAAACCGTTCCCCTGTCCTTTCATCTTCGTCATGGACACCTAGTGGCGTTGAAGGTATATAAACCTCCGTCCCTGTTTGCAATAAGGGTGGCGTGTTTTCAGATCCGTGCAGGACTCACAGTCAAATATCATATCACCGAGGAGTTCCATATCGATGCTGTGAACAGCTTCGAGCCTGCGATAGCGTCGTGGCCGAACGCCCAGACTATCGGTGAGAGACTCTGTCTTTCCGGTAACGGTGGGGCCTTGATGCATCTCTGGAAGTCGTGCCTCGTGCAAGTAGTATCGCAGATTATCCGTAACTCTCATGTTGGAAAGGGTAAGAGATGTCGGGATGAGACGACGCAGGTAAAATAGGTAGAGCGACATCAAAGCAACGTTGTACATTTTATGCACGACGGACCAACAGCGGACGACCTACAAAAAACAAGGCAGTCCATAACGGGTTGCCAGTCAATCGCATGCATCAATATTTGGTAGTGCCATTATACGTATCGGCCAGTACAACTATTATAAGGTGTAGCTAGGTTACTCGAAACCCAGTCAGCAGTCCAGTGCCAACGTTTTTACTACTTCACCCTCTCTCACGACCTCGCCCCCGCTATCATAGCTCTCTCAATGGCTATACAATCAGCACACGACGTGGGGCTGATCCGAATGGGATTTTTTACAGGCAATGCCATCAGCCTGATACATGATTGTGACTTGCATCCTAATAGACTGCAAGATTGGGCAAAAAGGCCGTTCGAACGAAGTTCTCCACCTTACCGAAATGCAGGTGCCTTCTGCTGAACAGACAATTGGGTCGTAAACAATCGTGTATTTCCGAGTGCATGCCGACAAAGTGGCCACACGCCGTGTGGTATCGACCGTCGATGACCTAGAGGCACGTACATCATCCGCGGTGAGCTCGACCTGCAACGCATCATGAAAACAATGGACCAACGTTGTGGCACATCCTTTGGAATCCTTGAAATGGCCTGTCGCGGTATCTGCAACGTCCAGGGATACGACGGATTTTGTTTTGGGTCTATAATGCTGCATGGCTGGACCAACCGCCCTTAAGTGCATTCAGCGGTTATCACAAACGTGCAAGCATGGAACCACACTTCCTATGTCACTTGATTCGCGGACGGCGGAAGAAGCGAAGGCCCCGCACCTGCTTCCGGATCTCAATATTTTAGCGCACCACGCTAAACAGTTTTTCAGTCCCTCAACGCGTCTTTCATTCAGAACTCGTGCTTGAACGGCCGAGCCTCGCGTCGACCAATCTTCACACGTTACACATGCCACCTGAATGACCGCTGAAAGAACCCGGTTAACTTCCCTCTTTAATGGATACTTAAGGCGTGCGATTCACCATGAGGTATCCGCCACACTCAAAAAATTTAAATGTTACATCCCCGGGTGCCATGATGGAGGGCGAGCATTATCTAACTGTAGCATCGTGGCAGGCACGTTGTCTGGGCGGTGCACTACTATGCATCAGGATTTTCCAGATTACAGCTTCCGGTGTTCAATCGATTGTTACTCACTAGTAAAGGGTGCACATCTTTCATGAAGGCCTAGAAGAATCATACGGCGGAATTGCCGTTAAGCACGCTACACATGCCATTTTTCTGACGCGATGCATTCAACCCACCCCACCTCACAGAATCGTGAATGACAGGGAACGCTGCGTCCAAAGGAGTGATTTAGTGTTGCGTAACAACTCAGGGAAGGTTCTTTTGTCACGTTCCCACTCCATTACAGGTAAATAGGATATGACATGGCGTAAAATCTGTTCACGCCCGCCGGCGAATCGTACTGACCAACTGCACCTTTTTTCTGACCTTCAGAAAGAGTGTCATAAGTAATTCCTGTATTTGTTCGAAGCTGGGATGTATACCTCGTCTGCGAAGCGCTTCCTCCACCTCTCAGTGCGGAGACGGCTTCTTTTGATACCTCTTTTCTCGTGACGGGCGGCCAACTTCCATTCCCTGAACACTGAGTTCTTCTGAAGGCGCTTGGAGAGCTTCAGAAATGCGGACCGCAGATCCGTGTTGACGGGTATCCTCCTGCCTGCATGCATTTTCAGTTGTGACCCATGTCCGGACCGACAGGACTGACCGGCATAAGCATCGGCTGGTGGTGGAAGATCTAACAGCGCACTCCTCTGGGCCCAGGTTTCGGCAGGAGTCAGATATTTTGGCTTTGAATGACTAGGTTTCCGCAAGGCCTGCACTGCGACACTGATTGGGTCGGTAGACACGAACCTGCTCCCAAATTGTGTGGTGTACGAAGATGGACCGAGGAATTCCACCTATGCCTCTCCAGCGTGAAGAAGATAGCAGAGCATTTCTAAGGAGAGTAGAGGTGAATTGACGTCCCCAAGACATCTCTGGCAGCGGCGGGGCAAGTTGCAACGATACAAATATGGCAGGCGCGAAGGGGAGCGCTGCCCTGTCGGACTTCGGATCCTGGTCCGTTCGCTCTACTATTACACGACATGTCTGCGGCGTCGGTATTGGCTGAAGAGTTTGAGGTTGAAATGTGCTTTACACCGAAATCTAAGGCGGCTCATGACACGTTCAGGTGCTTGAATCGATATACCCGACAGAATTATCGGGTTTGTCTTTGGTACCAGGATATCTCAACCCTTAACTGAGGGCTTATGCAAAGTCATATCGGACAGGGAGATCGAGATAGATGTCGAGCCAGATTACTCCGTCGAGGGCATGGAGTCTTGTGAGTACAGTTTTCTTCCGGCCATACATTATCACTCGACTGCCGAAGCCAGTCAAGCTTAAGTTGTCAGTCAAATATCTCGACGACTACCCCGATGTGTTGCCCACGCTCGCACTGGAAGCGGTGGAGGGGGAAATCATCGAATCGGAGAAGCAAGGCCCTCTTACATGGCATGGCGACTGTTGTGAGTGACTGTAGTCTGCAGGCACGTGGTATGGACACCGATAGCAAGTACAGGGCGAAGAAAACATAGGCATGGCAATGACTTTTGCACTCATTTCTTACCTTAGGGAACAACTGTCTACCCTGGCTGAGGCAAGGATAAGCCTCCGAATAGCGGAAGAACGCGAAAAGGAACGCTTGGCACTTGAGGTGCGTCAGGGACGTAACATAACACTGGCATTCTAGTTTAGCAATTGGCAAGGCCGAAGAAGCGCGAACACGAGGAACCTCTGTCACCGCCGAGACTTTCAAAGCGTGGAAGGTGAAATTTGATGAATATGCGACAATGAAGAAGGCCAAAGACGGAAGAAGAAAAGCTGCGGGCTATGACGCCGAAGGAAAGAGAAGAATACAAAAAAATAGGCACCAGGCTCACTGGTTTGCTGCTGCCTTTGATCATCTTAGTAAACCGCTCTCATCATTCGTCACAGGACGGCAGCTATTTGAACGTAATCGGAATCTCGCGCATGAGGACGACAGCCTCATGGAAGAGGGCACAGTTAGTGTTGATATTAGTCAATACGATCGGACAAAGGTCGATGAAGATGAGGATCATATCCACTTCAGCGACAGCCAGTAGACTGGCTCTACTGGAGAAGTCAATAAAACTGGGCTCTAATATATACTCTAATGATGTAATACAAGCAAGTGTTACAAACCCGCCAAGATGCCTGCTTGACCCTCTGCGCCCCGGATGATTTGCTCTTTATCGATCACTCTACAGCCCAAAGTTTCTCTGCCAACCTCGGTGAGATAACCGTCAACTTCTCGAATATCTGGGTATTCTGGTCTCTCCGACTGCGGAATCTCCGCTGTGGCGTGAAACCATTCCAGAACAGGACGTTTGATCCATCTTCTAACTTGACCCCAGCCCTCGTCCGGCTCGAACCATCCGAGGTGTCCTCCATGGGAAGTCAATGCCATAATCACCCATTCACTTCGCTTAGCATCCATGGGTACCTCTTGTACGACCGGGTCGTCTGCCGCGTTAATAGCAAGGAAAGGGATCCGCACGTCGCCAAGAACTTTATGGCTGGACGCATATTCATAATAGTCGGCAGCAGATGCGAATGGCCACGGTGGCGACGAGCCACCGCCTACTCTAGTGAATGTGTTGTCAAATTCCGCAATGGTCGGCTTGTTCAGAGCTGTAGCGGCCATTGCAGCCTTTGTCACATCGTGTTCGGAAGTTTGCGAGAGCGAGTCGAGGTGGCTCTTGAGTAGGTTAACCAAATTCTGTCCCATGCCCTTGGAATAAACATGACCAATGTAGGTGGAATCGAGCCTAGTCATCATATAAGCACGTAAAGATACGAGAAGCGGCGAATAAGTAACCTCTTGTTATTTGTGGTTAAATTCCACGGCTGGACCACAACAAATTAGGTATGCAAAGGGAATCAACGTGGCTGCCGACTCACACATCCCAAAACGCAGGCTGATCTTAGTCGACAACGCTGGCCTTCTTCAGCCACATATCTCGTCAGGACATTCGCTCCCAGGGAGAAACCGACCCCAAGTAAGGGTGCGTCCGGAAAAAGTGTGGATATGTAGAATATCGCCTGTCTGAAATCGTCCGTGTGACCCGCTGAGTAGAATTGAGGGCTCGTAATAGGGACGCCTGCGCCTGCAGGTGTTAAATTTTTAGCCCGTTTTACATACGTGAGTTAAAACGGAGCTTACAACCGCGGAAATTAACGACTACCGCACGATATCCAAGGCCGCCTTCCGAAGGTGGTAGACAAACAGGGGAAAGGATGGCCCTCACGTACGATTCATATGAACCTTGGGGGTGTGTGGGATCAGCACGAACGCGAGGCCTTGTTGCACTAACGCACCACCAGTGAGGCCGTGTAACACTACGACGATGGGAGTATCAGGCCGTAAATTGCTGTCGTCTATAAGGGTGAAGTCCAATCCTCTGAGAGCAGATTCTCAATGATATGTGCCGATAATTATAACCGTGATGACTGACATGGTTCCACCATCCTTCAAACGTAACATGGTCCTATGGTGATGGTTCAAAAACCCTCCTAAAGGAAGAGTGATTAAAACAACCTTTTGTAAACGACCTTGTCTCTCTGAGAGAAATCACCCATCACGCAATACAGAGTCTGGAGGTGACCGCTGTACGATGCTCAGCTTGGTTTGAGTTACAAAAAGCATCGGCGCTTACTTGGGAAGCCACCAAGCCGGATGGTACTTGGCATGTAAGCTAGGGCATCTCTCTTCCACAAGCTCCCGAAGGGAGATGCGTCTCGTGCAATAATCCTGGATGGTCACCACGGCCGACGCCGGAGGATGACGGACCGCTGTTTTCCGCTCAGAAGACCAAGGGAACAGGAAGCTCATGGTTCGCGTGAGGTGACTTGGCTGCCGGAGTGATTTGCTGGAGGACACGTAAGTGGGGACCAGTGACGACTTGGGTATTCTTCAGTACGTCTGCTTTCTCGACCCTGTCTGAGAAAAGCCACTTGACACCGATCGGTGGTTGTGAAGGACTGGGGTATAACGATCAACGACCTAAGGGCAACTTATTAAAGGGTTGCGGGAAGAATGAAACTGGAAGTAACCAGTGGTCCCACTGTGATACGGTCAACACGGCGCACAAGAGCGGTGTTTGACGGGTCCCACGTTCCTGACAACGAAAGGGACTGATCATTGATGGGTCTGAAACTCTCCGATAGATTACATATGCATAACGGACGTACGAGATGTCCAACGGGTGACTACAGAACGGATTCGCTGAGCAGTGCCAGTAGACCATGTCAAGCCATCTGAGTCCCTGCCCGCGCTACTATGCGCTCAATCAACTCCGAATGTATCGGATCCATCCTTTGACATTTAGTTAATAATCAAGACTTGATGGCTTTGTACTGCATATCGATTTCCGGGCCATCAGGAGGGTGCAGCGCCCTGATACTCCGTAGTGTGGTCCATGCACATCGTTGTCAGCCCGCTCTCGGATCAGTCGATCACGCGCGCCTCTCATCCGACTTTACCGCTGATTGGAAACATTTGAATGCCTGGCTGTAGTTCAGAGAGGTGTGAACATTCAACGGTGCAGTTTGAATAATTGCTTACAGCTATCTAGCAAAGAGTGCAAGTGCGCTGACTTACCTGAGAGCAGCTAATCAGTGAACTGCAAGTATGCGACGTACTGAAGAAGAGATCGTCAGTCCAACTGCCTTCTGGGGACATCTCTTACAGACAGACGGTAACCACAACTGTATCGCTGACCTACACAAAGTCCAGTAAGTACGTAGTTAATATTCGCGGTTTTACAGAACAATCGGTTGGTCCCAAGTGTCGGATTACTAATGGTAGCTGTCACGTGTCAGCTACGCGCCTTCCAACTTCGTTTTCCTCCTCGATCGTGACAACCACACCAGGTCTATCGTTTCGTGTAGACCATACATGAGCACTAGTTGCTTTTCTAATCTGTACATTGCGAGGCTCATGGATCCTTCAATCTCGTCTGCAGATTGTTTACTGGCATTGTCCGCTAGCGAAGCTTCTGACACCGATGAAGTGAACTCATCAACAGGCAAGAGTCTACTTCGGCCCAATACTCTCTCCAGAGAAGAAGTTTATTGCACAGAATGCTGCAGCAACAGGGGCAATGCAAATCTGACGCGTCTGATACCCCGTTGCGCCGCTCGCCGAGGTTTTCGCCCGCCGCGTCACCCCACTCGCAATCGCCAGGTGGATATGTTAGAGGTGACGTCGAGAATAGCCCAGGCGGCTGTCGTGAGGATCTGTCATGGTTATCTCGTGAGGATCCCCTGCTTCAAGATGGTAGGCGATGCCGGTCCCAAACCCTCTCTTTATCTTGACTATTTTTTTGGGGTCTTAGAGCCTTCTTCGGTCCTTGCTAGCAAGATAATGCGTGCATTCGACAATCCTTCTCCTCCTCCTCAGCGGCGTGTGCATACGTGTACTGAATACACTCCTGGGAAAGATGGCCGATTTCCTTCGCTCGACACTCCCGCGCCTCCGAGTCCGTTCCGTGCTGTCAACCTACTCGAGAGACTGAATCAACTGGCGGAGCCGCTTGCTGGAGCAACGTTTCCGTCACCCAGAAGACCTTCTCCCTTGGTCCCTTGAAAACACAACCACACAAGCCCCTGATGACACTGTCCTGCAACCGAAACCTTGCTCCGTATCTACCTTACAGAACACTATGTTAGGTGCGTATATTCCTCTGCCCCACTCGCGACAGGTCCAACCACCATTCATGATTTTCTGTTCGTCTCACTTAAACTTATGTCTTGGCCAGAACTGTGCTGACAGCGTAATTGAGCCGCATTCACCAAGCACTATAAATGTGCAGACTGCCCCAGCTGGATGTAGCACACAGGGATCCTCACTGACACGGACTTTGGCACATGAGGTATCATATATCACGGGAGAATTTCCTGGGGTATCTGGACAACAGAAGGTCGGTGAAGATGGTGCGGTCATTATGCCCGGAGCTTGTGCTTCACAACCTTCGAGCTCCACAAATGTCATCATTGCAGATTGCAGGTCATTGCGGTACAACGGAGGCCTTGGACTTGGTGGGAGAAGGCTCCGTCAACAAGGACATTGTAATCGTAATGAACCCCAGGAGCGGGAGCAAAAGGAAGCTTGTGGCTGGGGACCTGTGATAAATTGTACCAACACAGATTGAGATCCCTATCTCCCCAGTCTGAGGGCCTACTCACACAAATTCTACCATCCTCTCCGCAACAGCAGGTGTCATTGGCACTCGAACAAGGACCAGGACCCAATACTTTCTAACCCATCCACGCTCCAGCCGACACTCACTACGTCCCGTCTCCTGCATGGCCGACAATTGCTCAGGAAGCCTCTCTCAAATCCAGCCTCTCTCGTGATGGTGTCCACAGGACTCCTGCAAGGAGAGTGCCCATATATGATGCACTTGTCAATGCCACCCCTTCATTACAGAAGGCAGCTCGCCACGTTCTGCTGGAGAGTCAGTCGCGACACATCCCCAATGCAGGTGGTTCAGTCTTCTCACGTCCTGGTAGCCTGCCACGCAGCCCCGCAAAACGAGTACCTGTGGCGGGGTGCACACCATCCCCAATGTCGTCCGACAACTAAGGACAGCGATAACGATGCCCACAATTCTGCGAGCACGCAGCGCATCTGTGGAGCCACAACCGATCGTTCCTCCGTCGGTTCGAAGTCGCTCTGTCGAACCTTCCCCAGTGTCGACGAGTACTCGTGGAAACGGAACAAGGTAAAGAACCGATATTTCCGTTCCGTACGACCTTAAGGGCTGCCCCCCCATTGCCGTTCCCCCTCGTACTGCCGGAGAAGGGAGAACTTGGTTCGACAGTACCCCATTCCAGAGGAGAATGAGGCAGCTGAAGCCGCCGCGCCGGATGCCACCACGAGAGTGTCCCCGCTCAGTCCTGATAAATCTCACCTCAGGCAACGTTCTGTGGCTAGCCGTATTCCCAGGATGAATGCCAAGCCTTATGCTCGTCCGCAGACGAGTGCTAATAATTCAGTCTCCAAAGTAGGGACTAAACACTGTGAGTATTCCCAAACGGAAACCCTACTCTGAGCTCCTAAGCTTGTTCACCCAGAAGCCGATTTCTCTCACGCGTCCATGTAGTGAAGGTGGACACGGCAGTGCTCATGAACTAACTGATCAGAATATCAATGGGTTTCTTCCCGTCTGCTGGCTTAGCAACCAGATCTTTGAAGAGAAAGCGAGCCCTTCGAAGCAGGGACGTCCCAACCTAGCTTTCGTTCAACCAGCGTTCGCCAGGTAATGCCCGGGACGCTTCGGTGGCAAGCATGCTGTGAAGCCTCCAAATTCATTCCCAGATCCTTAGCGGACTGGCACCAAGTCCCCAGAAACCTAACGCCCCGATGCTGTTTCGCAAAGTTACCGATGGCATGCTCTCAGCACACTACCCATCTACGAAAGCAAGCCGTTGAAACTGGAGAGACATCGCTGCCTGGTCCAGCTCCCGTGCCTTCTCGACAGGACACTGACTCAAGTGCTCCTCGGTTGGCTCCAGAAGCACAGGCATCGGGGTTATTTCCTGTCACAGCATCGACGAAGCAAGAGGGCCACAGTTCAATCACTCTATCGCCCTATGCTTCCGATGTCGCTCTTAAGGAAAATGACCTTAATTCACAATCAAGCGAGAGGAAGGCAACGTTGAAGAGATCGTCTCGCACACGGAAAGCTGCGTCGCACGTTGATGACATGTTCGGCAACACCCCTCGGTCTGTTCAGGCTAATCGCCGACCACCAACCCGAGGAGAAGCAAGTAGCTTTACGGGAATGAGTGCAACAGCACTAAGAGCGCTCACGTCGTCGAATACAGCAAGGAACCAGAAGACTGTAGCCATTTTGGCAACGGAAGTGATCAAGAAAGAAGGTCCTCGTCCAGAAAGTCCAGCTGTCAAGATACGGACCATTCTTCAGAAAGAAAAAGAGCAAAAAGATCGACAGAGAAAGGAACGAGCTCAAAGGAGGGCACGAAGGAGTGAAGAAGGTTCCGTAGGCAGCGATACGGAGGGTCTGAGTGAACACACCGTCCACACCCCTGACGATCATGGGCACGACGAAAATGTGGACCTGACGCCTACAAGGCATGTTAGGGCCCCAGGAGATGAGGAAGATTATGAGACGCCCGAGAGACTGTCACCCATCAAGAAACCACGGTTTGATGAAGAAGATGAGGGCGAGCAAGCAAAGCCAACAAAACAGGTCAAGTGGCGTCGTGGACTGGCCACGACAGCCTATGTTGATGACGTTCATCCAAAGCCACGGTTTCAACGCCTTGATCCCCATGCCAAGGGTTGTTTAGCGCCCTCCTCCAAGGTGTGCTTCTTGCTTTCTTTTTTCCCAAGGGCCCCCCCAGTTCTCAAACAAATGGCAGGGCCTTCGCCTAGATACACTGGGGAACATCATGGACATTGATAGTCGTCCGCCTCTGCAACTCGTTCAGGAGCACGTTGTTGTCAAAAAGTATATGTATGATAGCGATGTCGAGGCGGAACCTGCCCCCATGAGGATGACTAGATCGAAGAACAAGAAGCCGAAAGGCTGATTTACCCCGCATTTTTTCTGCATGTTGTTATTGTTGCATTGCTGTATCTTTATTCTCATATCTCTCCTCGATAGCATTACCGTTGTTAGTATGGACATGGTTTATCTTGGAACGCTGCCCCCACTAGGACCCTTGCTCGTTCAAGCCTTGAACCGGTAATTAATAGTAGCGGAGGCCTGGTTAACAGGGAGAACGTATAGTTCTGCGATATTCACGTGCGGCGGGCGTGATGCTGCCCAAACGATTTCTTCGGCGATATCCTCAGCATCCACTAGTATGCGTATTAGCAGGATGCAAACGACTTTCACATAAAAGTCACCTACAGGGCTGTAGACCATCGTACACCTTATCTGCCGCCGCTTTGTCGCCCCTGTACCTAACGATAGAGAATTCTGTCTCTACCATACCTATCGAATGATGAAGTCAGTCCGGGAGGGCGACCGATCAGCTTTGGCTGTAGCGTACCTGGCTGGATCTCCGTCACTCTGATAGGGGTATCGACGACTTCTCTCATCAATGCTGCCGTGAATGCATGGACTGCGTGCTTTGTTGCACAATAAATGCTGCCACCAGCATAGGGCTCCCTCCCTGCAATCGAACCGATATTTATTATATGACCGACTGCCCCTTTCTCTGAAATCTGGAGGGAAATAAGCGAACGCAAGTATTCCAGCACTGTGGATGTGGACCTTTAATGAAAAGTTGTGTCAAAGCAATCAGACCGAATACGTTGGTGGAGAACATTCCCTCCATGTTCTCCAGGGAGATATCTCCCACCCGATCGACGCCTACGACATATCCTGCGTTGTTTACTGTGCAAAGGGTCGTTCGAAACGGAGCATTACGGAATTTACAATATCGCTGTTGCTAAGGCTCACCGAGGATGTCGATGCTGCGGAACTCTGCAGGAATTTTATCCGGAAAGGAGGCAATTTGATTCTTGTCGGAGACGTCCAGTGGGATAGCAACAAATTTACCGCCGTGCTGAGCGCCGGCTTCCTTGTGTGCAGCAACACACCTCTCAACTACCTTCTGTAGGGTATCCGCCCGCCGAGCAGTGGCGATCACATTCGAACCCCCCTAGTAACCATACATTAGTGCCAGACAACCATGATCTTGAGCGTTATTCGTGGGCTCACTTTTGCGAATAGCACTGCTGTTGCCTTTTGACGTTGACTTATCAGCTAGGATGGTCTGACACCCCTAATCAATAGACCTCACCGCACCGATACCTGAGCTTGCCCCAGTAATCAAAACGGTTTTCCCATGTAAACGAGAAGAGTTGAACACAGACATAAATTGCGGCGAGAAACGTGGGACTGATTGGATGGACGAAGGAACGAGAGATGCCGAGATTGATAACGGACTGACCTCAGTATATGTATAGGCACGCCGGCCGACGTCATCATGTGGTGTGCTGGTGAGAACAATTCGCGCTTCTCACACAGACAGTCCCGAGATAGGTTTCCGCCTCCCCCACCGTTGTGAGGGCTGCTTAATTCGAAGCAGTCTCGATGATGTGCAAAGATACGGCGAGCGTCCGATGGAATAACATGATGGTTTGGCTCAAGAATCAGGGTGCAAAGACAACAGACCTCGCTGTCGAGTGCAGAAAGACACCGTGTTGAGTACCTTCACAACCAATGCCTCGCTGCTCACCAACTCGTCGACATATACAGCATCTGGATACGGCTTGTTTGCTCGGAGATCCTGTCTTGTACGTGACGGTCAAGAAACTTATCATGTAGGTTGCCTCAGGAGATGTCATCCAGCCAGGCAGCCTCCTCTTCTCCATCCCAGCCAAGGCCATGATGAATGCGGTGACCCTCAAGCCGCACTACCCACCCGAGACGGTCGAGGCGCTCACTGGCATCCAGCTCGTTTGTATGCATCTATTCTTATGGCACCCTAGAGGAGACAGTGAAGACAGCGAGGACCCGTTGTTTGGGCCGTACATTTCAACTCTTCCCAGAGAGTTTGGTAGTCACCCTCTGACGTGGGTAGTCCAGTCCAAGCACCAGAGCACTGTTTGCCAGGACGGCCACCCACTACGACTGCTTCCACCGGGTGTTTCATCCGCACTGGACCACCTTCATCGTCGATTTACGGACGATTGGTATAGAGTGCATTCTGTCATGGTACGGCAGTCAACCTGAGCCGGAACCTTCGTACTAATCTCACTAGATACAACCTTTTATGTCTGCAAAAATAAGAGAGCGAGCGGCCAGCGTCAATGACGCGAAGGCTGTCATGGATTTCCTGTGGGCCTGGCTAAATGGTAGGACTCTACCGCATGTCTTCCCGGGTACAGTAATAGTAGATCATCATAACAGTCAACACCCGATGCATTTATTATCGCCTCAAGTCTTCGAAATCGGACCCTGATAACTTCACGCTGTGTCCAATTCTCGATTTCGCTAACCATAACTCTTATACCCCAAACATGCGCCCCGGTCCAACAAATGCGGATATCTGGAATTCTGCTCCGGTCCCTTCCATAGGTGAAGGGCTTCGTTTTTTCGCATGTGATGACACAAAAATCCGGGAAGATGATGAAATCATGCTAAGCTATGGTCGTCATTCTAACAAAACGTTCTTCGTGGAGTATGGCTTCGTCAATGGTCCTCACGACGTTGCCACACGAGTCTGCGGTGAAGTAGATGTACAGGATATCCTGGAAGAAAGCATTTACGGGGGTCAAAGACGAAGTCGTGTCATCAAGGATCTACTTGTCGCCGAAGGGTACTGGGGGTAGGACTTAACCGAAGTTTCAGGTATTAATAAATCCTAACATCGCTACCAGTGACTGGGTGCTCTTCTCAACACCAGATTCCGCCCAGGTATCTTGGCCACTGATCGCATCACTGCGTCTGCACCATTTGATGGGAACAGCAATTGAGATTGACAGTGACGTACAGCTGTGGCAAGATGTCGTCGGAGGCAGGCGGGAGCGCATATCAGATGACAACGAGCAATCATGCAGAGAGTCCATCCTCCATATATGTGAGGTAGTGACTGGCAGAGCTCAACAGGTACTTGAGATGGATCTTGGACAATCACACGGACAGCAGTACATACGCAACATACGGTCTTTGTGGGTGGAAGAGTTGTTCGTGGCTCGAGCCGTCAAAGAAAGCGTTTACAGGGGTGACGTGTTTTGACGTTTTCGTCTTCGACATTTGTTAAGTTTATAATCATGTTGTTACTTGGCATTGTCGCGCTTGCAGACTAGAACCTCGCTTGCCTCACTATGTTGCGGGACTTCTGTATGGAAACCATTTGGTAGTCACGGAGATCTACTGATGCCGCCTCAGTGCAGTGTATCTTCACGTTAGTTGCAATGCTACACTGCCGCACGACTCTACAGGAAAATGAGGTGCACAGCCACTGCAGCTGTATGCCCTTGATGACTAAGTAACCAATGTGACACTTCCTGCACTCCCTCCCTCCGCCAACTTCCAGGTTGGCCTTCTTCCTCTAGGATGACGGTCGAACCATTTTTCGGGACAAAGGCTCAGCGGGCCTTCATGATTACCAGTATGTCCACAAAAACAACTTTGGTAATCGGTTGCCTGATGGACAATTCCTACTAGTTCTACTCCGTACGTGATACCGTACATGCTGTATCCACAAAGGAAATACTCATAAGTATTTTCGCAGAAGCCATTGTGGTTTTTGTAATGGTTGCGTTGACTTTCGGTATCGTGAGTGTCAGACTCTGTGCAGGGACTGGCGCCTAGATGACTTGTAGGTGCATGGATATCTTGGGGATGCCTTGGACACAGCCGGATATAAGGTGCGTACTTCTCGATACAGCAGATACGTTTAGGTGGCTAAATCTTTCATAGACCCTTACCGTGCTACCTGGCACTGTTTATTCTGGCCGAGCATGTTGCGCTTCTCCGTTGGTATTAGCTTCCACTCACCCTTTGCAGGTTATTTGAGCTCGCCCTGGCTTATGACGCTCTGAGACTAAGAAACGTCATCCAATTACTTGGCATCGTCGGTGGGCTTTTCTACAGTTCCAAGACTTGAGACTAGTAGCTTATTTCAGATTGCAGGATTCCATGGTGCTCTCATAATCTTCTCTGCATTACAGATACACGAAACAAAGATTGCCATAGTGCCCTGTTACATATCGCAGTGCGAAAATAACCCCACTTTCTTATGGGACAAGGTGATGCCATACCTAGTGGTTGCACCATGCGTAATTGGCGTTTCGTGGATCTTGATAATTTATTGGATCAAAGCACTCTACGAGGAATTTGGGCAAGTCCACTCCTTGCAAATCATAGTTATTCTAACGTCCTTATTTTAGATGGGTGATATTCCACGTCGTGGGTGCGAACCCGAAGCTGAAGTGTTGGTTTTTTTTGCGTATTTGTGTTGTCCCTTTCAACTGAGACCAATGCAACAGCAATGTACCAATCCTACCAAATTTTCATCTGCCTCCTGAAGTTCGACTTCTTCTGTTTTGTTGGAGTGACGATGCAGGCAAGCATTGCCCTACTAACCTGATGCTAGTCATTGAAGCCCCATAGCTCCTGATCGTTGTTTTGGCCGCTAATTCCGCCGAGTTCGGTGTCACGATAGCTGCCATCCCAGTCGTCGTAATTCTTCTTGCTGGATGTGCATACGCCGTTCAACGTGAGATCAAATGGTATGTGTCTCGAACGTGGCCACTAATACAAGAAAAATTGACCGAATCTTGAGGTTGATGACGGTCTCGCTTGTTTTGATGGTGGCTGCGATGACATACTGTAAGCTGTTTCCCTTCTGCTTCTATAGCTGCGGATTCACCTACGATCGATCTGTTCCTTACTGTAGTCGGCAAGTGTCAGGTGTCTTCCTCCCCCTCTCCCGTGCTAAGACCTGGACACGCAGTGTACAAACTCGTCCGCTTCTACGAGCCTTCGTCTGACCAGCAATACCTTTCCACGCGGGCGACATTAACTGTGTTCAGTATGTCCATAAATCAAATTATTGTGGTGAAAGCTGACCAAAAATTTAGCGATTTTCGCGTTCCTATTACTTATGGCCAGCTTCGCCGTCGGCAGTTAAATGCTTTTATGACTTTGATAGGGGATTGCACGATTCTAAGACCCAGGGTTAGTCTTGCTGCCATAAGTCGCAATTTGCAGAGAACTTCACATTGTCATTTCTTTTAAGATGTCAGTGTCAGTGCTGATCAGCGATACGCGTCTTTTCCCAAGGCACAAGAGCGGCAATCGGCTTACCCTACCGGCGGCGTTGCACTTCAGCCGCAGATCTCCATCGAATAATCAAGCTGTCTGTTGCAATGGTGGTTTGGAGTTAAACGCTATTCTCAAGTATGCAGCAGGGAACTGATACCTTCAAGCGGACGACTACCTTTTCTGTATAATGTATTACCATGGAAACCTATTTTATCCCAAATCACCAGAGGTATTTGAGCTTCTTCTCTTCGGCACTACTTATAGTATGCGGAATACATCGCGTTTACCCCCATCCGCGAGCACTTTGAATAATTACCTTGTGATGTTGGCGCCCAGAGCATGAATTCAGAATATAGAAGGTTTGTTTTTTCAGGCAACTTGTTGCAGTAACTGTGACCTTGTGACGAGTGACAAAAACCTTGTCACGCTCCTGGCGTCAAGTCAACAAGCTTCCACCTCCCTCCACTATAATGGACCATGAGGACCCAATATCCCAATTCTTTCCCGGGGAGGACAATGTCGACCTCTATGATGTTCTTTGTGTCAAGCCTGATGCAACCAACGAGGAGATAAGAAAGGCCTACAGAAAATTGGCCCTGCTGCACCATCCAGATAAACACGCCAATTCCAGCGAGGATGACCGTTCACACGCGTCAAAGCAATTTCAGAAGATTGGATTTGCGTACGCCGTCCTTAGCGACGCGAAGCGGAGGAAGAAATACGATAGGACTGGAACTACGGATGATAGTCTAGGCTTAGAGGCAGACGAAGACGGCGGGTGGGAAGCATACTTCGAGGATCTCTTCGAGCAAGTGACGCGTGGTAAACTAGATGAGATGAAGAAAGAATACCAAGGCATGTGTTGACTTTTCTCTCGTCTGCTACTCCCCCGGTTACATTTTCGTGGTACGCTTCAGGTTCGTCTGAGGAAGTTGCGGATTTGAAAGCAGCATATCTTGAGACCGAAGGTTCACTCGGTGAGAATTATGAAGCATATACCCCACTCCACGATCGAAGACGAACCCCGTTTGATTCGTACCATCTCCGACCTTGTACGGCAAGGTGATCTGCCCGACTTGCCACTTTGGCGCACGACTTCCAACGACGAGAAAGCTAAGCTCATCAGGAAAAAGCAAAGCGAGAAGGAGGCAAAAGAGGCGGAGGAGCTCGCGAGGGAGTTGGGCGTTTGGGATGAGTTTTATGGCAGTGGTAAGGTTGGAGCGAGGAAGACAAAGGGTAAAGGCACGGCACGCGGAAAGGAAGCAGATGAGGAAGACCACTCGAGCCTCCAAGCCCTTATTTTGCAGAGACAGAAGAAGCGAAACGGATTTCTAGACAACCTGGCAGCCAAGTACACGGAGCTAGAAGAGGCGTCCTCCAAGAGTAAGGGAGGAAAGGGCAAGAAACGGACAGCGGGCACCTACGACGAGCCTGAGGAGGAAGATGAAATGCCATCGCCGAAGAAGCGACGACCAGAGCCTGCCTCCCCTCCTACCAAGGTGAAAAGAGGGACTCGGGCAAAGAAAGCAAAGTGATTGCATGCTCCTACTCACTAACGATTAACTTATGATGATCCTCATGATTATAATGTACTACCTAAGACTGTATCCACAACCCATTACACATATCTCACCGCATCGATACCAAGACTACGCCGTGCTTGGATAATGGCTACCAATTCCTTAATGCACTCCTCGAGGATGACTACGTTGTCCAGCAAGTGTGACAATGTTACCCGCACAGTTGCTCGTTCCGCCACCTCTTCTGCAACGTGCCTTTCCCCACTCCAGTGACCGCCGCCAAACACATCCTCCTCATCGATGTTCCAGCCGGAAGACTCGGCAGGAGTCCAAAGGGAGGGAGGAATGGGCACTATGAACGGCTCGACAACGACATTTGTCGTCCTTTGGTAGTGCAATACGAAAGGGCTTGACATCGCTGTCGGTTTATTTTCATTGGCAGGTGGAGGTTGATGCTCAGAAGGACCGTGTGGCTTTGCTTTACTCTTCCGCGGTGAAAAGAAAGATGCTAACGAGCTTCTTGGCTTTGACTTCGAGTGTTGTGGGGTTTCTGGCTGGGGACTCACGGAAGACTCGGGTTGGGGTTGAGCGGGGTCAACCGCGGTCTCCAGCACAACCGTTAATGCGTCTGTAAGATTCTCCGAGAAGAGAAGCCCCTGTCGGCGCTCTAACAAGTACTTGTCGAAATTGTCTATCAGCTGACGATAGCGTTCCATTTGGTCGACCAAGCCTTGTAAGATAGAATACACGACGGGGAGTGTGTGCGCGTCTAACCTCTTCACAGGTAAAACGTTCGTCTCTGTAGCTAGTTTCTCTTCGATATCGAAGTCAATCGATTGGTCATCGCGCATGTTGGCTAACTGCGAGTCGTCCCAAGAGTTTGTGGGGGGAGGATCGTTGACAGCGAACGTAAGCCATCTGGCGATAGACCTGTTCGGACAGACAGCTAGCTCAGCCAACACCCCCGTTAGTGATATG
Source organism: Pisolithus marmoratus (assembly GCA_024613145.1). Taxonomy (NCBI): domain Eukaryota; kingdom Fungi; phylum Basidiomycota; class Agaricomycetes; order Boletales; family Pisolithaceae; genus Pisolithus; species Pisolithus marmoratus. The sequence continues at coordinate 281,951 of JANFAE010000068.1, forward strand.
TTCACTTCAGGCGGGTTCGCAAGAAACCTGCGAAGGCACTCCAGGACAGTCGATAGAATGGGGTCGTTGACGTTTAAGTGATGTCTCCGCCTCATCCGTTCCCCGGGGTCTTCATCAAAAGCAACGAAGGAACAGGGATGATGCTCTACATTCACAAGGGCGTCGTGAAGATAGTGGTCGTATCCGGTGCTGAAAATGTCCTCGCTCTTGGACGGATTCAGGCGCGAGGCGAGTGCAAAGTAAAGATCCACCTCGCGCTGATGAGTAGTGTACGTGGTATCCGGCTGGATATAAGTTAGACGGTGGCAGTGAGCGAGTAGGCTTAGCATCAACCTCTGCCCCAGGGTATGTGAAAGTTTCTTCGTCGTTATCTTCTCCTGAACTCTGAAGAGCCGAAGTGGGTGCTATGGTGGTGGGTTCAGGATAGCTGGTTGCGTTGCCGTCGGGGATGACAAGGAGTAACCCCCCTGTTGTACCACAGCAGCATTGGCTCAGTAGAGTACGAAGAAGTTGCATCGCGGCAGTCACGGTGGGCGGATTGCGTGAACGCAGGTTCAATGACAGAAGATCTCTAAGGGTGAAGCGACCCGCGGAGGTGAGGTACTCCGACGGTCGTCTGGAGTCTGGGGCCTCGAGTTCTAAAAGCATCATGGCACTACTCTTGTGTCGCTGAAGTTTTGTCTGTTTGTCCAGTACACCCGCTGACTTCGACAATGGGGGTGCCGCCGTGCTGGTATCAGTGTTACTGTCCTCGCTCATAAGGAAGTCAACAAGAAGATCGGAGAGTCGCCCATTCTCCAAAGTCCGGATCATGATATCGATGTACGACATGACAGCCACGGCGCTACCATCGGCGTCCGAACATTCCAAGATGGATGGATACAGCACATTTTCAAGGAATATACGGCGAACCGCGTCAAGAGTAGACTGCGCAATTGACGCGCCAACGAGAGCAGACGCATCAAGGTCCCCTTCTACGGAGCCGCGAAGAGTCCTACGGACGACGTCCTGAAGAAACTCAAGCAGTTTCAGGATATGATCGAGTCTATACTTAAAGTCCGGACTGTTGGAGTCTTCCAAGCCACTTGCTAGATCATGCGTTGCTTCAACTTCGCCTCCTAGCTTTGAGGACGAGTAGCCGAGAACCATGCCACTGTTCTGGCTAGCATCCGAGCCTCCTAGAGAACGTATTTGCAACTTGGAAGGAAGTAGAGAGTACACTGCACCCAGGCCCGCGGCAAGTACTTCAGAGAAGTCACCATCAACAATATATTCTGCAAGTGAGAGGGCGGCGTCTGCGATCGGGTCCGAAGCCACCTCTCCGACGGGTAGACTCAGAAGAAGTTCCAGTCTTGTCGACCTCTGTTAGATGACTCGCAGGTTCTCCGGGTGACATGGCTACGTCCAACAAGAAAAGGAGCCCACCGCGAGCAAAATCCCCAATCTGCCCTTCGCGATGGACAAAGCGCAGCAGGTAATTAAATAAGAGGAACTCGTACTCCGGTTTTCGAACGTTGGCAGAAAAGGGAGGTGAGGTGATCGTTTGCTGCGAAGGTGTCGGTGAAGGTGAATGTACAGAATCATCTTCACTGATGCTATCGTCGTCCTCCTCTTCGACAGTAAACAGAGGCTCAGACTGGTACCAGTGTTTGTCATGGAAAAAAATCATGAGCAGTTCCCGCTGAGTTCGGATACGACTGCAAAGAATGCAGAGCAGGTTAACAACTAGAACTCACGTCAGCTAAAAGGGCGCAAACGCAGGAGAACTACTCACGGTCCAGTTCGTACTCGGAAGGCTGGCTGCGAACGACGTTCTTCGCAGCACCCATGATTTTGTGCCGACCGTCTAGTTGATCGTGGATGTCATCGCCAACGCAATTCCGAAGTAGTCTGAGCACCGCTCTGTGCACGACAGAGTGCATGAGGAACTGTTCGTCCATAAGGATGACCATATTCTGTACAGCACGAAGCACCTCCGCTTGTATCCCTGACGGTCGATCTGCCTCACTGAGCCGGACGAGCGCACCCAAAACATCTGTTCGTTTGATCTAGATAATCAAACCCAGTTTAACAGATGAAATCTCGCGTACCGTTCTTCAATAAAAACTCAAGACAAGCACCTGTACCACTTGTAGGGCGTGAAATGTAGGAGTGTCGAGGAAGGATGCAACCTACCCCTCCTCGGTCCGCGACGATTCCCAAACCAGCGTGTCAACCATCGATTGTAGATTCACCGGAACGTCTGTGGACTTGATGCCCTTCATGAGCTGTCGTTCGTCAGGGTGTTCAAGGGTACTCTGCGGGCTTCCCTGGGTAAATGGTACGGGATGGGATCCGACGTGGGCCGCTCACCTTGACCACATTCCATGATTGGCTGAACGTCGAAGCGTAATCTGGAGTGGACTTTGAGGTGGACTGATTGCTGGTACTGCGCAGGAACTTGGAGAAGTAGTCCATCTGCACAAGCCTTCCGTCAGTATCTCATGTCATTGACATCAGTCAGGGTAAGTGTTAGTTTGACTTTATTTGGTCATCTACACTACTCGTAGGGTACAAGGTAGACACAGGCAAGTAGCATGTCTAAGCGCAGGCGCTGAATAGCCAAGAAACCCCTCATCGTTGCCCTACGGCGGAGGAAAAGATAGTCTAGATTGCTTCAGCGCCACCTTTGGTTTCGAGGTGTTTGGACATGGCTGGGTCAACTGTCGCAAACACTCCTTCGGGAGCACCGGAACCCTCAGAGATGTGATCGGTTTGAGGGGTTTAGTAGGGGGACCAGATCCCAACCCTTCTGATCCATCAATGAGATCTATACGTTCCTACTGCAGATATGCATGGTTCTTCCGGTGAGTGATCGGGGTGTCTTGAGACTGTGGGAGAGCTCTCCGAAAACACGGATGTGACCCGCCTTGCAAATGGGTTTCGCGATGTCGTTGGCATACCTAACGTGACTTCAGGTGACGCTGATGAGTATTTGCGCTTGAATCGTTTATTTGCGAGCATGTTCGCCACATCTTTGACTGCACCTGCATTACGTTTGCTGATTCGAGCAGGACCGTTGAAACATGGGAGGTTTCGCTGTTGCTTGTATGAGATGGTATTTACCGCGAGAGGTCTCTCGAATGTCTCGAGGACGTTCCAAGGGGGAGGAGGTCGAACTACTGCCAGTGAATCCGGATTTGTAGAGTCGAACAGGGCGTGCTGTAATGGCGGAGGACGTACTGTTTTCTTGCCAGTGTCTCGGTAGAAAGACGGGGGACTAATACTAGGACGCTGACGGGTAGGGTCTGACACGGCAAAGAGCGAGGAAGTGACGGCGTTTGATGGGAGACACGTGAAATTATTTGAATTAATTGAAACGTCAGCGGCGGGCTGCGGCTGAGTAGTGACGGGTGATGGCATGGAAGTAAGTGATCGCTCGTTATTCTTGGACCGGAAATCAGCTGATTGAGAGGAGGATGGTTCATTGATGTGTATTCGAAATACTGATTCCGGCGAAGAGGGATACAGAGCTACGACTGGACTTGACGTGGCAGCCATCTCTTCCAACGAGCAGAGGGACACCGAGATTCTCGAAGGATGAAAAAGGGTACGCGACTGAGATGGTTGGAAACCAAGCGTGTCGAGATGTCTCTTAACTGCAGCACGCGTACAATTGGTGAAACGCAAGTCTATGGTTAGACAGATGTGAGGTTCTGTGCGACTCGTTAAGGTCAGCGGTAGTTATTTACCTATGACAGATAGGAGGGGAAAGGTTTTTAATACAGGCAGAACGGCGTCGGTGACCTTCGTGCAGCCATGCAGGCTGAGTATTCGGAGGCCCCACGGGCCTACCTTCCTGTGCATGCCCGAGTCGTCCTGTGTCGAAGGACAGACCGCGAGAGAGGACGGTCACACCGTACGTGGTTAGGTGAGTCGCGCGAAGATCGAGGGCAATGAGCGTGTTGAGTCTACGTAATTCGGAGACGGTGTCGTCTGAGACGTGAGTACACCTGGGAAGAGAAAGAAGGGTTATTAGTGTAAAGCTGGGCGTGCTTGGTATTTGTTGGAGGAGTGGGAGATGAGCGTCACTGAGAGACAGATCTAGGTCATGGGAACGGGCTGGCAGTGGATGCATGACCTGAGCGAGGGTGACCCATATTCGGGGGTCATTTCGCACTTCGGGGAGTAACAAGTCCCTGTAGGGGACGCGAGACGCGTCCAGAGCGTGCAGTTGGTCTGTGTAGGGTGCCAGGGCGACGATGCAGAACAAGGCGAGGGGTGGCACAGTGCCTGTACAGTGGACCCTGTCGAGGACATGTCGGGCAGGCGGTGCCCGCAGACTCGGCGGGGCCAGGACATACTTTTTGATGGCAATGCCGGCGTCGTCGACGACGGTGGTGGCGCGTCCGTGCGCGTTCCATAGCACGATGGGAGGGGCTGACATTTATTAATATTTATTTATTTATTTGTAAATATATCGATGGATTTTTTGACTTGTTTTCCCTTCTTGTGATCGACCTCGTCCATTCGTTTCACTCGTCTCTCCTCTCCCCGTCCCCCATGGCTCACCCAGCCAGCCATTCAGCGGGCCAAAGTCCCTACCCCAATCCTTACGGCCACCAGTTGCCATACCCACAGCCAATCAGGCAAGACTACGACAATGACTCCCCCGCCGTCTCTCCCTATACCAGTACAACCAGGCTGGCAGGTAACCAGCCTTATTACGAGCAGAATCACTACGGCGGTACGTTCCATCCCCCCCGTCAAGTCTTCTTCTTGACAGTCTTTTAGGCCACGATTCTGCTTCGGCCTCAGATGCTGGTCATGGCATTCCTTCCTACGCTCCTTCTGTCAACTCTCAAGCCAGCCAACCATTCGGCTCACCCTTCGCCGACCCCGGCCATGACGCTCACCCATACCCCGCTTGGTCCCCAGACCGTCAAATCCCAATTTCCATGGAGGAGATCGACGACATTTTTCTAGACCTCACTCAGAAATTCGGTTTCCAACGCGACTCAATGCGTAACATGGTCAGTTACCCAGCATCGTGTGTCATTCAAAACCTGACCCATTATACCCAAGTTCGATTTCTTAATGTCTTGCCTCGACTCTCGCGCATCTCGCATGAGTCCAAACCAGGCCCTTCTGACTCTTCATGCCGATTACATCGGCGGTCAACACGCCAACTACCGCAAGTGGTACTTCGCAGCTCAGCTCAATCTCGACGATGCTGTCGGCCAGTCCCAGAATCCCGGTTTGCAGCGGCTGAGGAGCGTCAGAGGTGGCTTGGTTAAGACGGCTGGTTCCAAACATCTTGACAGCGCCCTCAATCGCTGGCGGAATGCCATGAACAATATGAGTCAATACGATCGTCTCCGTCAAATCGCCCTTTACCTCCTTTGCTGGGGCGAAGCTGGCAACGTTCGTTTCGTACCGGAATGTCTGTGTTTCATCTTCAAATGTGCCGACGATTATTATCGTAGCTCCGAGTGCCAAAATACGGTCGAACCGGTAGAAGAAGGCCTGTATCTCCGAACCATCATTAAACCTCTCTACAAGTTCATGCGCGACCAAGGATACGAGGTCGTCGATGGCAAATTCGTCCGTCGCGAAAAAGACCACGACCAGATCATTGGTTATGATGATATCAACCAGTTGTTCTGGTACCCCGAAGGCTTGGCCCGTATCGTGCTAGATAACAACGTAAGTCGCGTAGCTTGTCGAATGCATAGAATTTACATTTCCGCTGTTCGCCTGGTCATCAGACTCGACTAGTCGACCTCGCACCAGCCAAACGCTACTTGAGTCTCCGCCGCGTCGATTGGAATAGAGTTTTCTTCAAGACTTATTACGAGAAGCGCTCCACCGCTCATCTCCTCGTTAATTTCAACCGTGTCTGGATTCTACACGTCGCCACCTACTGGTTTTATACCGCATACAATTCCCCGAAGGTTTACACGCCGTCTAATATGCAATTCCCTACACCCGCTATGACATGGACCGCCACGGCGCTTGGCGGTGCAGTTTCTACCCTCATCATGATCTTCGCCACGATCGCGGAATTTATGTATATTCCTACCACTTGGAACAATGCCTCTCATTTGACAACACGATTGGTCTTCCTTCTCGTCATCCTCGCTCTTACAGGGGGACCGACGGTTTACATCGCCTGGGTCGGAAGTCAGCCATCATCAGGCAATTCCCAGATACCACTTATCGTTGGCATTGTACAGTTTTTCATCTCCGTCGTTGCAACCATCGCCTTCGGCTTATTCCCGTCTGGTCGCATGTTCGGTGATCGTGTTGCAGGCAAGTCCCGCAAGTATATGGCGTCGCAGACATTTACTGCATCCTATCCCGACCTCCCTCGTCCTGCCCGTACGGCAAGCATTATGCTGTGGATTCTCGTCTTCGGATGCAAGTTTTCCGAGTCGTACTTCTTCCTTACCAGTTCATTCAGTTCCCCTATTGCTGTCATGGCGCAAACGACCGTACAGAATTGCAGTGACAAGATTTTCGGCAAAGCACTTTGTTCCAACCAAGTTCCTTTTACACTTGCGATCATGTATATCATGGACCTCATTCTCTTCTTCCTGGACACGTATCTGTGGTACATTATCTGGGTCGTCGTCTTCTCTGTCGGGCGGTCCTTCAGTCTCGGGCTATCTATTTGGACCCCGTGGAAGGACATTTACACTCGAATGCCGAAACGCATCTACGCCAAACTGCTTGCTACTGCCGATATGGAGGTAAAATACAAGCCAAAGGTCCTCGTTTCCCAGATTTGGAACGCGATTATCATCTCCATGTATCGCGAGCACTTACTCTCCATCGATCACGTCCAACGCCTCCTGTACCATCAGGTGGATGGACCAGATGGCAAGCGCGTTCTGCGCGCTCCACCCTTCTTTACTAATCAGAATATCACCAAGTATAAGGGTGTCTTCTTCCCTTCAGATGGTGAAGCCGAAAGGAGAATCTCTTTCTTCGCCTCCTCCTTGACTACAGCGCTACCAGAACCGCTCCCAGTCGATGCCATGCCCACCTTTACCGTCCTCGTTCCTCACTATTCAGAGAAGATCTTACTCAGTCTACGAGAAATTATCCGTGAGGAGGACCAGAGCACGCGCGTGACGCTGCTTGAGTACCTAAAGCAGCTACACCCTGTCGAATGGGACAACTTTGTTAAGGATACCAAGATCTTGGCCGAGGAGTCAGACGCTATGGACGGATCTTCATCAATGAATGAGAAACAAGGCAGCAAGACAGATGACTTGCCATTTTACTGCATTGGGTTCAAGACATCTTCCCCCGAGTACACGCTCCGTACTCGTATTGGGCCTCGCTTCGCGCTCAGACTCTTTACCGTACCGTCTCTGGTATGATGAACTATGCCAAGGCTATCAAGCTTTCATATCGTGTCGAAAACCCAGACATCGTGTCTATGTTTGGAGGTAACACGGAGAGGCTCGAGCGGGAACTGGAGAGAATGTCCAAACGAAAGTTCAAGTTCGCAATTTCAATGCAGCGCTACTCAAAGTTCAACAAGGAAGAGCAAGAGAACGCGGAATTCTTGTTGCGCGCATATCCCGACCTTCAGATCGCGTATCTCGACGAAGAGGCGGGGCCCAAGGGCAGCGATCCACGCTTGTTCTCAGTGTTGATCGACGGTCACTCTGATCTCGACGAAAAGACTGGAAAACGGAAACCCAAGTTCCGCATTGAACTTCCCGGCAACCCGATTCTCGGCGACGGCAAATCGGATAACCAGAACCACGCCATCATCTTCTATCGGGGAGAGTATCTCCAGCTCATTGACGCCAACCAAGACAACTATTTGGAAGAAGTGCTTGAAGATCCGTAATATCTTGGGCGAGTTCGAGGAGTACTCGGTTTCCGCTCAAAGCCCTTACGCGCAGTGGGGTCATAAGGAGTTCAAAAAGGCACCCGTAGCCATCGTTGGGACGCGCGAGTACATCTTCTCGGAGAACATTGGTGTCCTTGGAGACGTTGCTGCCGGGAAGGAACAAACTTTTGGTACTATGACTGCCCGTGCTTTGGCCTGGATTGGCGGTAAACTGCACTACGGACATCCCGATTTCCTTAACGCTATTTTCATGACCACTCGTGGTGGTGTTTCCAAGGCGCAGAAAGGTCTTCATCTAAACGAGGATATCTTTGCCGGCATGAATGCGTTTGGTCGTGGCGGTCGCATTAAGCATTCCGAATATTACCAGTGTGGCAAAGGCCGTGATCTTGGCTTCGGGACGATCCTCAACTTTCAGACGAAGATTGGCACTGGAATGGGCGAGCAAATGCTGAGCAGAGAATACTACTATCTGGGCACACAGCTCCCAATCGACCGCTTCCTGACTTTCTACTATGGCCACCCCGGATTCCATATTAACAACATCCTTGTCATCTACTCGATCCAGGTCTTTATGGTAACGTGTATGTTATCTCTCGTTCTCAGATATATCTGTCCTCATTGACATTGTCAGTGTTGTACATTGGAACCCTCAATAAACAGTTGGCAATATGTCAAGTGGATTCTCAGGGGAACGTGCTAGGCGGCCAACAAGCAACAGGATGTTACAACTTAGTCCCTGTCTTCGACTGGCTCAAGCGCTGCATTGTTTCGATTTTCATGGTGTTTTTCATTGCGTTCTTGCCGCTTTTCCTCCAAGGTTGAATTGTGCATCAGCTCTTTCCTCTACTTTCTATTGACAATGCTTAACAGAACTTGTGGAACGTGGTACTGGAAAGGCACTGCTACGTCTTGGCAAACACTTCCTCTCGCTGTCCCCGATTTTCGAAGTGTTTTCAACCCAGATTTATTCGCAAGCCATCCTTAGCAACTTGACCTTCGGTGGCGCCCGGTATATTGCTACAGGTCGTGGCTTTGCAACGACCAGACTCTCATTCAGTATCTTGTACTCGCGGTTCGCAGGGCCAAGTATCTACATGGGAATGAGGAATCTCCTGCTACTTCTCTACGCCTCTTTGGCGATCTGGATGCCTCACCTAATTTACTTCTGGTTCTCTGTGATGTCTCTATGTATCGCGCCATTCGTTTTCAACCCTCATCAGTTCTCCTTCGCGGACTTCATCATCGACTACCGCGAGTTCCTACGATGGATGTCTCGAGGAAATTCAAGAACCAAAGCCAGTAGTTGGTATGGGTACTGCCGACTGTCCAGGACGATGATTACGGGATATAAGAAGAAAAAACTTGGACACCCATCTGAGAAGCTGTCAGGTGATGTTCCACGGGCTCCCTGGCGTGTTGTCATCCTTTCGGAAATCGTCTGGCCGATATGCATTGCTACGATCTTCGTCGTAGCGTACATGTTCGTCAAGTCGTTCCCAACCACGAACGGGAACCAGAACCCCAGCGCTCTTATCCGGATTGGTGTTATTGCCATCGGCCCCATGGCCTGGAATGCTACCGTCCTGCTATCCCTATTCTTCATCTCGCTGTTCTTAGGACCTGTATTCGAGAAATGGACAAAGTTTGCCTCCGTCAGTAGCTGCTTTAGCTCACTTCCTTGCTTTGATTGGCATTATTTCCTTCTTCGAATTCTTTGTGAGTTCCGACTTCCGCTGTGAGTCCGAAACTGACCCGTGCGCCTAGTGGTTCTTGGAGCTCTGGGATGCTTCCCACGCTGTGCTTGGCGTAGTCGCTATCGTAGCTATTCAGCGTGCCATCATGAAGATCCTAATCTCCTGTTTTTCTCTCTCGAGAATTCAAGCACGATGAGACTAATCGTGCCTGGTGGTCAGGGAAAATGGTATGGACGTGGGCTCGGCAATTCTGCCATGTCACAGCCTGCTCGCGAATTCATCGTGAAGATCGTGGAAATGTCTCTGTGGAGTTCCGACTTCTTGCTCGGACATATTCTCCTTATAATTTTGACTGTCCCCGTGTTCATCCCATTCATCGACAAGCTTCATTCGACAATGCTCTGTAAGTTATCTTGCTCCTTCCTTCTGACGTCCTCTCTTATATCCATTCCACTAGTCTGGCTGCGACCCTCCAAACAAATCAGGGCTCCATTGTACTCTACTAAACAAAAGAGGCAACGTCGATGGATCGTAAGTGCTACGCGTCTACATCCTTTGCTGAGAGTCAAAGCTATCTTTCCGTAGATCGTCAAATACAGTCTACTCTACATAATCGTAGTATCGGGACTGGCTGCGCTCCTAGTTCTGCGTACGTCCTCTTCTGTGCCCATCGTGCGGTTACTTGTTAACGTACATTTTAACGTAGCGTCGGTGTTCCGAGAACACATCGTACTCAACTGCGGCATATGTCAGAGCATCTAATGGCAGGTTCATTGTATACCCCGCTCTTGGTCTCACCTGTCACTTGTCCAGCGTCCGTTCTTTTTACACAGGAGACCTTCCATAGACCGCATCTTATTACTTCAACCTGGTGTCGCAGTTATTGTCATATATCCCGATTACCAACTTCGTGGACTTGGTGTATCATAGAAGGACATAATTGAGTTAATTCTAGCTGCAGTTGGAAGGTTGGAAATGAATCACAGTACACGACGTACATCCAAGCGCATGCTGACTTCAGAAACTGGTTGGACTCCGCCCGAGACTATTAGGCTAGCATGTGTGCATGAAATGTGTCCGTACATAGGTATGTATATCTTATGTAAATGCCCCTGGTGCGAAATGTCTAACAATTGAGCCATCACAGCTTGCAAGGTGGTTGATTACCACGCTGCGAAAAATGTCGACGAATCGGTATGAACACTACGGTGTCTCGCGAACCAATGCAGCGACTACCGTGACGCTAGCCAGCCGGTTCAACGGAAGGTGACTTTACCCGTATAAATACACTCACTCATCCATTTTCTATTGACGAAAATATATATAACGAATCAAATATTGGTCACGATGAAGGACACGTGAACGTACCCCCCCACGAAAGAGCATGCCTTCTCGACGAGCTTCCACTGGTAGTAATACGCCTGAGTTTACGTGATTCGAGAGAAATCGGAAAACCTACGCACGTTCAAAAGGGACTCACCCTCTTCCGGTCTCGCATACAAGTCTGGGCGTAATAAACTATGGAGTCTGCCATGGCCTGTACTTGTTCGCCTTCCGAATGCACGGAAGCGAGCGACCTAGGGAACATATTGTTACGATATCTGCAGGAAACACATTATCTGATAACCCATCGGTCTTCGAGCTAGTCAGACAAAGTTGGTAGGCGAAGCGGAAGGTATTTACATATACGATCACGACGTCACCGTCTCTGAGTTTCGCTTCGTATTCTGCGGCTGCATCAGGTAGGTCAATAGTAATGCCTATTAGCGTTAGGTTGATGAAGGTAACTTGGTGAGTTGTCTTCGACACGTTGTCAGCTGAACAATGGTAATACGACTCAGGCCGGCTTACAAGGGACAATTAAAGAAATGCGTCTGGACTGGTTGTCGGTATATCACAGATGATGAACGAATAATCAGGAAGCCACTGTCGCCTAAACTGGCAAAGAGGAGTACATGAGGCAGTACGTTTGAATCAGCCACCAAATACTCACTTAGCAGCTCGTAAAACGCCAGAAGCAGCGTTCAGACTAACAAGACAAGCCGTACTAGATCCTGTCAATGATGTGGAAGGCGCGTGAACAGGACGAGAACGTGGTGGACATACCAGCTTCCACCAGCTTATCTCGTAGTACACCATGGTACGCAAGGTCGAGACATTGGTATGGTGTTAACTCCCGCCCATCTACCCGAGTGGGCTCCTGTTGGTCTTGCGTCGGGTCAATTTCGGGTTCCCCAGCCCATGAATCGCGGGAAGAATGATATGCGTAGTACATTAGTGATTGCGCAAAGAGTGATGGATCCACTCCGGAGTCTATCCAACCGCCGACAGCCGTCAGCTACTGCCAAATGCTACGCCCTGTACATAGTAGCGCCTCGCATGAGACAAGGTAAGGTAGACCTCAAACACGCTTACCTACCGAGCCATTGCGCATCTTTGCGGGGTCGGGAGAGCGGGCCGATGTTCAGCTTCTCAATGACTGCAATATCTGGAAGGATGACTACGCCTCACCTCTGTGACATAGAAGAAGTCCTCTCCAGCATCCTGCTTACATTCTTTTCGCGAAAAGCTAACATTCTGTTCCTCCATCTTCCAATGTACGAATCGGCGGGAAATGGTGTATGAAATCGTGTGATCTTTGGGTCCTGTTGGCTTCGCTGCCCAACTAGCACCGATGTGAAATGTAAAAGGTCGTGAAAGCGTAGAAATGGACTTGGCAGGAAACTTTCTAATGCGCGGCAGTAGACAAACCCGGTTCCATCCACCAGACAAACGAACATAACCTGAATGTGACTAGGGAATGGCAGAACCATGGCAAGCCAGACTATGCTGAGGTACTTCTCATTTTTGCTTCCGCATCAGTCACGTGACAAGGTGCATCAAACCGCTTATAGTGATCGGCGTATGTACAGGACTAACTACACATGACCCCAAGATTGGATTGCAACTACAGTCAGAGGCACTGGAATCACATCTGGGTATCGATATCACAAATGATTAACGATGGTCAATGACTTTGGACAATTTTTCCTTGCTTGTTTACAGCGTCACGGGCACGGACGTAGTTATTCCATAGTTTCCTCCACTCTGCCTCTGGCATACCTTCTTCCGAGCCCTGAGGCCCCTCAGGCGTAACTGCAGAAACACCGGCCCATGCCAACGCACGTTCGTAGCAGTCGAGTGCTTTCCGCATGTCACTGTCGTTGTCCCCCTCACTGAGAATCCCCATCAAATTCCATGCCTCCGTCGCAGTACGTCGAGCGTCGCGCAGTAGTGCCTTGGCCGGCTTACGCATTGCATTAGATTTCGTGAAAGCAGGCAACAAAGATATTCCGTGAGGCGGTATTTCTGAGTTGACTACGCCTTGACCGGAATTTCGCGCCGCTGTCCTAGAAAGTCCCAACACAACGTGTTCGGCAGCTTTTGCAGCTTCAGATAAATAACTTAGAGACGACTCCCGAGATGAACGGCTGGCATAAAGGACTTCAGAAAGATGGATGGATATGAGTGAGGACCGATGTAGCATATATAATGAATGCAAGAGGTGGGGAGGTGTCGTAGACACTGCGCTAGAAGAGATAGGAGTGGACCCTAGCAGGGAAAGGGCATGCTCCTGTGTCCTTTGTGCCTCTTTCAAATGACCGGACGTAGAATAGTAGGCGGACAGCGACACCAGTGTAGACGCAAGGGTGCGTTGTGCTGACGGAGATGAAGGGAGAGTTTGTGAAAGAGTAGGGAGCGCAGTGCCTCCAGGTTGTTGGGTTCCCTGCGTCATGTTAATTGTCCGTGTCCACCACTCTAGCGCATCCTTGTTCTCTCCAAGCCGAAAATTGAGGTCTCCGAGCTTCAACGCGAGGCGAAAACTTCCTGCCTGTTCTTTGGAAAGACCGAACCAAACGTTTTCATAGTCAGAGCGGGCATCGAAAATGGCATCCCTCGTCCCCATACGTTCTAGGACATTTGCATGGCGTGTAGTGAGCTCGGCGGGGGTTCGTGGATGCAACTTCCCCGTAGGAATCACCTCCTCTGCAATCCCAAGAGCAAGTATCAAAAACGCTTCCGCATACCCTAAGCGGGCCTCGATAATATTGAGTCTGCCAGGGCTCAGTGAGTCGGTATGTTTGACGACGCCAGTGTGAGAGCCGCTGCCCCAGTTTTCTGTCATCCATGCAGCCCTGACAGCATGTCTGCCCTTGAATCCAAGAGCGGGATCCGTGCCTCCATCGTCACCTCCGGTCCACTTTTCAGCGTCACGGTCCCATTCCCAACGCTTAGTCTCGGGGTCATTATCCGGTGCGAGCTCGACGTTCTCGACCCACATGTGAGCACCCTCGAACGCAGCTATCCCAGTCAATCCAAGAGCGAAGACACCAAGTACGGAGAGCTTAGCAAACCGCTTGAGGAAACCGAAAGCAAAGACGGCAGAGCGAGATAACTGATCTTGTATGAACATGGAGGAGCGAGGCCCGTCTTGTGACGGAGGCCATGGAGGAGAATCCCTTCCATCGTTTTGTGACAGAAGGCCTCTTCGCAGCCGTAGGAATGTAAAAGGAGAGAGTGGTCGTACGAGATGACCGACTGTACGGGTTCTGATCAACATGCAGGACACTGAGGATGAGGAAAGTTGCGCACGCCTAGATCAGTGACATGTGACAACGAACCTGGTGGGAAGCCGCGTTAGTCCGTGTCGTCATTACAGAATGTACTAATCAAACCTTCTGAGACTTGAGCTTGATTGACTACTAGGCTAGAAGCCAATTTATGTAAATCCAAGGCGTCCTGGTACCACTATTATCACTATACATACATATGTATGTAGGACAAGTCGGACATACAAGAATAGAGCAATCGATAGGACTCGAGAACAAGAGCATCCATCGGAGTGCCAAATCACGCTAATTGCCGTAACGGAGCAAGCCGGACCTCGAAATTGGTCAATCGCACAGCCGAAACCGACAAGCCTCTGCTACACCGCATCACTCGCTTGCCACGATAGGCAGATCGCGTGAGCAGCCCCCGTGACCTTCCTAATCTATTTAGTCAGATATACAGGGAACTGCTTTTGAAAGACAGGGAGTGTACAACGAACAAATCCTCTCCTACTGGCCATACCAAGATGCACAGGGCCCTACAGAGTCCTGACCTATGCAATGTCTGTAATACAGCATATGTCGGCCATCAAATATTGCAATGGGGATCTTGGCGGCTGCCACTATTACTGCCACACTTGTTGAAATGCCGGCTACTTAAGTAAAAGTAACGCATGGTCTTCTAACTGGACACGTGCAATCGCAGGTGTTCGATGCGGCTTCCTATAAGAATCATGAAGGGCTATGTTATTCCCCTGTCCTTCCTGATTCCTAGTTCACCCATACCACTTGGGCTTCCCCGGGGTGCTTAGACGCTGCCATGAAGGACTGTTGTTGGTTCACTCTTGGCAGCCTGGTGGCCTTGCTACTTTCTGGGCTAGCGGTCGCAGCCCCGCCAACGGCTAAGAGAGGAGGCGCCAGTCCGTTCGTGCAGACAGATGGAGCTTCCTTCTTTGTCAACGGCAGGTTTGTTTCTGATGTGTTCCTTTTGGGACTCTCTCTGACATCATACTGCGCAGCAAGTTCAGATATGTCGGCACCAATGCTTACTGGTTACCAGTTTTGAATACTGATCAAGACATCTGGAACACCCTGGGCAATATCTCCGCTACAGGGGCTAAGGTCGTTAGGGTCTGGGCCTTCAATGGTTTGCCTTATACATATCGTCCCCGCTGGCACTAACCAGACAGTATCAGATGTGGCCACGGCCCCCAGCAATGGCACTTGGTTTCAAGTAGTTCAGGACGGCAAAGTCAGCATCAACGATGGACCAAACGGGCTGCAGAGGCTGGATACGGTTATCCAAATGGCTGAACAACATGGTTTATATGTTCTGTTGTCTCTTACCAATAACTGGTACCCCACGGTATCCAATGATACTGGAAGCTCACTCCAGACTCGGGGTGGGACAACGGAAATCACTCTGCCACGTAATTATCTCTCTAATGACTATGGTAATTATCAACTTGGAACATCTCCGCAACGTCGTTGAGGTTTGTCGTAGGCGGAATGGACCTATACGTCCGCCAGTTCGGCTGTCAACATCACGACGAGTTTTACACCAATGAAAACATCCTGAAAGCATTCAAAAATTTCACGTCCCAGGTGGTCTCTCGATACGTGAACAACCCCGCAGTCTTTAGCTGGGAAATCGCAAATGATCCCAGGTCATACAAACTAGCTGTTTGATCGTAGACGTCGAATTAACATGTCCTTTAGATGCAGCTCCACGTTGCCCACGAGCGGCAGTTGTACAACGGAGACAATAACGCAGTGGCATGCAACGATGGCAGAGTATATCCGCTCCATCGATCCCAATCATCTCATCTCATCAGGGTAGGCCTTGACCGACGTCTGTTCGAGAGCCTGAGTTTTTACTTTATCTCACAGAAACCAGGGGTTTATGTGTACTGACTGCCCAAAGCTTTTCCCGTTGAATCCAACCCCACCCCCGCAGCCTTCTCCTGCCCCAGGTTCCAAGAAGCGCAGCGTTCCTGTTACCTCTAAGCAAATTCTCAGTAAGCGTGCCGAATCCAGGCGTCTCAACAGGCGAGCTGCCAAGCTGGCGGGAAAGCTCAAGGAAGACGGAATTCGTGTGAGGGGTCGTTGGGCTGCCACAGGTACGCAGACCACCCTTTGATGTGATCTTCTCTGATCTTGTCACAGCAACGAGGCGTCAGCAGTCTCAAGAGGTCGGTTCTGCGTATGATGGCTCGTACGGAGTAGACAGTCAAGACATCATGAATATCCCCGACATTAGCTTTGGCACCTTCCAGCTGTTCCCTGATCAAGACACCTATACACCGAGTGACCCAACCTTAAATTCATCCCAAAATTTAGTCAACTCTGGTGTAGAATGGATTACTAACCAAGCACAATCTGCTGCTGCGTAAGTTGATTCCTCCCAGCTTCGGTTGATCGACTTGAATGCCCTCCCCTCTACGCAGTGTTGGGAAACCTTTGATCCTGACCGCGTTTGGCTTGGTCACACAAAGCAACGCTGCTGACTTCGTTCCCTTCAATATGACCACCGCACCGTATGCATCTGATACCTGTACGGGCACCCAGGGTTGTCAAGATATTGAAAGTGCAATCGTCTACACACCATACGGTGTGACCAACGAAGAACAAACGGATGCCTATTCTACATGGTTGAATAGTACGCATTCCAAATCGTTACGAACTCAACTCCTGATGTCACGTAATACTCTCAGTCAGTATATCCTTGAATCTGGCCGGTGTACTCCAGTACCAAGTACGATCACTGTAACTCAAGTTCATCTGCTGTACTGACTTTACTCGGACCACAGTGGGGAGTGCAGAATTTGACCGCCGAGACTGGGACAACTATCAGTCCTGGAGTTACTGGGATCACTTCCAGCTCGGAAACGACGGGGACGACGCCGAGCAGCG
This sequence comes from Pisolithus marmoratus, assembly GCA_024613145.1. Lineage (NCBI taxonomy): Eukaryota > Fungi > Basidiomycota > Agaricomycetes > Boletales > Pisolithaceae > Pisolithus > Pisolithus marmoratus. The sequence goes on from JANFAE010000068.1 coordinate 298,999, forward strand.
ATACGACTGGCGTGTCTCCCAACGATGGTTACTCCAGGTGCGTGCTCTGTGTATACGCGCAAGTTATGGAACTTATCAGACTGCATACCATAGCAATACCAATGCGGACGGTATCCAGCAAGTAATGACAACCGCTTCTCAGAACATTGCTTCAGACTAAGGTATCGAGAAATGACCACCAAACGCTCTTACTTCACCATTCTACTCTTTACATACGACACGCGACGAGACTTTTTCTTGGACTCGGAAGATAGTTTGTTTACATGCCACCACTATCCCGTCATCTGTACCGTCCGGACACGTTTCGAGTGTTTTGTACTTTTGTTCTCTGTTTCAAGGTATATACTACCTCGATTACAGTGTAGATTGTGTACTTTTCTCAAATTGCTGCAGCTGTACCAGGGCCTGTTATTACCTGTTATGTCCCACATTTCATGGTCAAGTATCGGAAGGTCATACCCAATCAGATAGGATTGGATACCCTCAAGACACCTGATGTGATCAGATGTGATCTGACCACATTGGCATTCTTTACATGAGGAGGCAGGTCAACGATAGTGTTTTCACAGCGCTTTAGAATTGAGCACGCCTATGGATATCTCTAAGATCTAAGTTACCAATAGGAACACTAGAAGCAACAGTTCGTGATGCAATGGAAATAAAAGGGTGGTATTTACAGAACGTGTACACTAATGAAACCTTCTGACTACGTTAGAGGCCAACATTGATGTAAATTTGATCATTCCAAGGCACTAGTTGATGCCATTATTATCACTACATAGCACAAGACGGCATCGTCATGGCGTACACCAATAACTTGAAGAGTAGAGTAATCGATAAGGCTCGAGAACAGAGTATCCACCGCAACGGAGCCAGAGCTCGAAATTCGTCAGTGAGCACAGCTGGAAATTACAAGCGTCTACACTCAAGTCAGCACCTGCGAAGCGACGACAGCCTGAGTAGGTGTTTCACTTGAAGGGCATACTTAGCGTAATTTGATGCCAGGTGACTGCCACCTGATGTGCCACCTGCTACACCACATCACTCGCTTGCCATGATAACCAATCGCGTGAGTAGTCTCATGACCGTAAATGAAAGTCCTAATCTCAGTCGGACAAGCAGAGAGTCGTTTTTGAAGGACGGGTAGCCTTCTGACTAGACACGTGCAATCGCAGGCGTTCGATATGGCTTCCTATAAGTATGAGCCATGAAGGGCTATGCTATGCCTCAGTCCTTCCTGACTCCTAATTTACCTGTATCACTTGGGCTTTCCCGGTGCTTAGACGCTGTCATGAAGGACTGTTGTTGGTTCACTCTTGGCGGCCTGGTGGCCTTGCTACTTTCTGGGCTAGCGGTCGCAGCCCCGCCAACGGCCAAGAGAGGCACCTCCAGTCCATTCGTGCAGACAGATGGGGCTTCCTTCTTTGTCAACGGCAGGTCCGCTTCTGATCTGTTGTGTTCCTTTTGGGACTGTCTCTGACATCATATTATTCTACAGCAAGTTCAGATATGTCGGCACCAATGCTTACTGGTTACCAGTTTTGAACACTGATCAAGACGTCTGGAACACGCTGGGCAATATCTCCGCTATAGGGGCTAAGGTCGTTAGGGTCTGGGCCTTCAATGGTTCGTCTTATGCATATCGTCCCTGCTGGCACTAACCAGATATTATCAGATGTGGCCACGGTACCCAGCAATGGCACTTGGTTTCAATTAATTCAGGACGGCAAAGTCAGCATCAATGATGGACCAAATGGGCTGCAGGGTCTGGATACGGTTATCCAAATGGCTGAACAACATGGTTTATACGTTCTGTTGTCTCTTACTAATAACTGGTACCCCGCGGCATCCAATGATACTGGAAGCTCACTCCAGACTCGGGGTGGGACAACGGAAACCGCTCTCCCGCGCAACTATCTCTCTAATGACTATGGTAATTGTCAACTTGAAACATCTCCGCAACGTCGTTGAGGTTTGTCGTAGGCGGAATGGACCTATACGTTCGCCAGTTTGGCTGTCAACATCACGACGAGTTTTACACTAATGAAAACATCCTGAAAGCATTCAAGAATTTCACGTTCAGGTGGTCTCTCGATACGTGAACAACCCCGCAGTCTTTAGCTTGGGAAATCGCAAATGATCCCAGGTCATACAAACTAGCTGTTTGATCGTAGACGTCGAATTAACATGTCCTTTAGATGCAGCTCCACGTTGCCCACGAGCGGCAGTTGTACAACGGAGACAATAACGCAGTGGCATGCAACGATGGCAGAGTATATCCGCTCCATCGATCCCAATCATCTCATCTCATCAGGGTAGGCCTTGACCGACGTCTGTTCGAGAGCCTGAGTTTTTACTTTATCTCACAGAAACCAGGGGTTTATGTGTACTGACTGCCCAAAGCTTTTCCCGTTGAATCCAACCCCACCCCCGCAGCCTTCTCCTGCCCCAGGTTCCAAGAAGCGCAGCGTTCCTGTTACCTCTAAGCAAATTCTCAGTAAGCGTGCCGAGTCCAGGCGTCTCAACAGGCGAGCTGCCAAGCTGGCGGGGCAACTTAAGGAAGACGGAATCCGTGTGAGGGGTCGTTGGGCTGCCACAGGTACGCGGACCACCTTTTGATGTGATTTTCTCTTCTCTGACCTTGTCAAAGCAACGAGGCGTCAGCAGTCTCAAGAGGTCGGTTCTGCCTATGATGGCTCGTACGGAGTAGACAGTCAAGACATCATGAACATCCCCGATATCAGCTTTGGTTCTTTCCAGCTGTTCCCAGATCAAGACACCTACGCACCGAGCGACCCCAGCCTTATCTTCATCGCAAAACTTACTCAACTCTGGTGTAGAATGGATTACGAACCAAGCACAATCTGCTGCTGCGTAAGTTGATTCCTCCCAGCCTTGGTTGATCGCCTTGAATCCCTTCCTTCTATGCAGTGTTGGGAAGCCTTTGGTCATGGCCGCGTTTGGCTTGGTCACGCAAAGCAACGCTGCTTACTTCGTGCCCTTCAATATGACCACCACACCATATGTATCTAATACCTGTACGTGATAGTGGCACCCGGAACTGTCAAGACATTGACAGTGCCATCGTCTGCACAGCATACGGCGTGACCGACAATGAACAAACGGATGCCTATTCTACATGGTTGAATAGTACGTATTCCAGAACGTTACGAACTCAACTCTTGATGTCACGTAATTCTTTCAGCCAGTATATCCTTGGATCTGGCTGGTATGATCCAGTACCAGGTACGATCACTGTAGCCCATACTCATTTACTGTACTGACTTTACTCGGGCCACAGTGGGGACAGAAGAATTTGACCGCCGATCCTGGGACAATCATCAGTCCTGAAGTTACTATCACTCCTAGTTTGGTAGAGACGCCACAGTCGCAGTCCAACGACACTACTGGCATTTCCCCCACCGATGGTTACCCTAGGTACGTGTTCTGTGTACGTGCGTAAGTCATGGAACTTAGTCGCGTATTATAGCAATAACGCTACCGATAACACGCTGTCAAACACTGCTACGAGCTTGATGCAAAACTCAGCCTCAGACTAAGGCAAGAAGAAACGGCCACCAAACATTCTTACTTCACCTTTCTACTCTTTATATACGACCCGCGACGAGACTTTTTCTTGGACTTTGATGATAGTCTGTTTACATGCCACTACACTCGTCATTTGAATCGTCTGGACACGTTTCGAGTGTTTTGTACTTTTGTTCTCTGTTTCGAGTTACAGTGTAGATTGTGTACTTTTCTCAAAAACGCTGCAGTTGTACCCAGGGCCTGTTATGCCCCAGACTTGGTTCGCATCTGCATTGGAAGGTCACGTGCTTAGTCAATCGTTCGTTTCTGTTACCGGCACCTACTAAGATCGACCCTCCGTATACTCCCTCAAAGAGTCAAAGGTCATGAAGTTTTTCATAGATAGCCTTCCTGTGTGTACCCTTCTTATAGACATTTTCAACTGAAATTCGATCTTCATAGATCATCTTTCCTTACGACAGGATATATCCTGGTAGGTCTTCAGCGGGGCCAATGGTAGTCCATTTCGATGTTCTGAACCGTCCAAAAGAACAGTTCTCCTACATGTGCGACCTTAAGAGGACACTGGATGCAACTGTCTGTCTCTGCTACCTGGCGAGATTGACCCTAAACTTACGCGCCTCCTGCAGGGGCACTGCGTCCTCGAGATGCCTTCAGGAACGGGGAAGACTGTTTCGCTGTTATCCTTAATCGTGTCATACCAGCAGGTTGCGGTTGTTTGATTCTTTTTTCACTTCATTCACGACGAAAACCACAGTTTCATGCAACCAAGCGGAAACTCATATATTGCTCGCGCACGGTGCCTGAAATTGAAAAAGGCTTTGACCGAGCTAAAGCGTCTGATGAAAGTACCGCGTGCAGTGCGCGGAAACTCCTGAGGAGAAGTTGAAGGAGGAGAAGTTCACGGGCATTGGCTTGACTAGCCGAAAGAATCTGTGTATCCACTCAGAAGTATGTGCAGTTACGCAAGGCGGCGTTTCATTTGCTACCTCCCGTCCTCCGAATTGATTCAGTGCTCGGTTGCTAGGTCTCGAAGAGAAGAAGGGCAAAGTCGTTGATGCTCGGTGTCGAGATTTAACCAATTCCGCCGTTTGTTCCAAGGGGCGCGCAAACCCTGGGTCTGTTGAACTCTGTCAGTGGCACGAAGTAAGTCTTGCGTAATGTGTTGTAGTATAGAATTATTAATCATCTGCAGAATTTGGAAGATCATGAACCAGGAAATCTTGTACCCCCAGGGATATGGACGCTCGCAGATGTCTTGCAGTATGGTCGAGATCATGTCACCTGTCCCTACTTCACGATTCGAAGAATGGTGAGTAGCAGGGCGAATCTCATAAAGTGAGCGTGAAGGTGTTCACTAAGTGTACAGATGCCATTTGTCGACGTGATCATATATTCTTTTCATTATTTGTTGGATCCCAAGGTGGCTGAACAAGTTTCGAAAGAACTTACGAAGGATGCCATTGTCGTGTTCGACGAGGCACACAACATTGGTATATCGTGCCTTGATTCAAGTGTTGGCCAAATACTGATCGCCTCCCACTTAGACAATGTGTGCATCGAATCCCTTAGTATAGACCTCACTCGACCAAATCTGGACTCCGCTGCGCGAAGCGTAGCTAGGCTAGGGGAAAAGATCGAGGAGTGCGTCACCATCATGGCCTACAGCCAGTATCGTCTCATGATTGTAGAATTAAGAAGACCGATGCCGCCAAACTGCAGGATGAATATGCAAAACTGGTCGAAGGTTTGCAGGATTCCATAACGGGGACAACTGAAGAGGACGCATTCATGACGAACGCTGGCAAGTGATGTCCGTGAGGCCTCGTTGTTTCTACTTACCCTTCTGATGTTTAGTGTTACCTGACGACTTGGTAAAAGAGGCGATTCCCGGCAATATCCGGAAGGCGGAGCACTTTGTCGCATTTCTTAAGCGTTTTGTAGAATATCTCAAAGCACGTATCATCAGTGAATGTTTCCCGCTGTGACTGACTGATGGGCAGACTCGCATGCGTGTGCTGCATGTTGTGGCGGAAACACCTGTTTCATTCCTGCAGCACCTGAAGGACATTACATACATTGAAAGGCGACCTTTACGGTAAGACCCATCTGAGCTATGTACCAACGTGCTGGCTTACGACGTATATTCAGTTTCTGTGCGGAGCGCCTGCAATCCCTCATCAGGACACTGGAGCTCAATCGGCTCGACGAGCACTCCGCGCTCCAAAAAGTCGCCGGCTTCGCCACTCTCGTAGCAACTTACGACAAGGGTGAGCGCTGCAGTGCCTTGTACCATGTCTAACCGTTAATGTCAACGTAGGTTTCCTGCTTATACTCGAACCATTTGAAACCGATAATGCAACTGTTCCAAATCCTGTCTTCCATCTTACGTTAGTGTGCCACTTGTATTTAGTGTTGGCTGTGCTGACTTGCATTTCAAGATGTCTTGATCCATCAATAGCGATAAAGCCGGTGTTTGAACGCTTCAGTAGCGTGGTTATCACGTCTGGAACGATTTCTCCGCTTGATATGTACCCCAAAATGCTCCAATTTACTCCTGTTGTGCAAGAAACCTATCCCATGACCTTGACACGTAATTGCTTTTTGCCACTGGTGTGTGATTCATTGCGCCTCCTATCACCGCTAACTCGAACGGGCCTCATCTAGGTTATTACCCGTGGCAGCGATCAAGTTGCCATCAGCTCGCGGTTCGAAGTACGAAATGACCCAGCTGTGGTCAGGAATTTCGGTAGTATCCTTGTTGAATATAGCAAAATCGTACCCGACGGGATTGTTGCCTTCTTTCCCAGTTATTTATATATGGAATCGATAGTTGCAGCGTGGAACGATATGGTAACCAATTTTAGCGTTGGCTTCATCCCGGCTTACAGTACCTTGTATAGGGGATCCTGAACGAAGTGTGGAAAAACAAACTTATTTTCGTGGAGACCCCAGATGCGAACGAAACCAGTATAGCGCTCGAGAATTACCGTCGGGTGAGTTTGTTATGGGGTGTGTTGAACTTTCTTTACCAAGTTTGCGAAGGCATGTGACAACGGCCGGGGTGCTGTTCTGTTATCCGTTGCGCGTGGCAAGGTATCCGAAGGAATCGATTTTGATCACAATTATGGTCGAGCGGTCATTATGTTTGGGTAGGCGAAAATATGGCGTGGAATTCAGCGAGTCGACTGAATTTAAGACAGGGTTCCTTACCAATACACGGAAAGTCGCATTCTAAAAGCACGACTTGAGTACTTGCGAGATGCTTACCGGATACGGGAGTCAGAGTTCCTTGGTTTCGACGCTATGCGGAATGCTGCCCAATGCGTTGGGCGTGTACTGCGGGGGAAAACCGACTGGGGATTGATGGTTTTTGCTGATAAAGTGCGTCATCCTCTTGGTGCAGGAGTGCCTTGCAGTAGTTAAAACGACTCCAGCGGTTTGCCAGGGCGGACAAGCGGGCGAAGTTGCCTCGGTGGATAAACCAATACATTACGGAAGTGGCATCTAATCTGTCAACGGATATGGCAGTGACTCTGTCGAAACTATTCATGCGGACTATTTCGCAGAATCCCAACGAAAACCAAACGGGTGTATCGCTGTGGACGCTGGAAGACGTGGAGAAGGCACAGGCGAAACAGAAAGAGCAAGCAATGGTATCGACGCAACAAGTACAGAGGAGTGATGAGGATATGGAAGAGTATGGGGATGGCGGGATCGATGACGCCATGATAGTCGATCTCGATATATGAGATGGATATCTAGGTAGATATATACGTAGTTCCAGCATATACGGCGCAGTGATGTGACTCCGGAGAAAGCGTTTTACGATCGAAGACATAATGGACACTTGTTGGGGACCTGCATGGGCGGAGCGGATCAAAGGGATGTTCGACGTCGGAGCCAACATGGGACTCACTTCTGCGGTGATCAGCCGGTGTGGCTGCCTATCAGAGTACATGACAATAGGTAAATGTGTATCCAACTGTGGCGAGGACGTACCCGTAGTACCTACGGCACGTACAAGGGTTACAGGGTGATGGATGATGGCTACTGATCTTGCATTCTCTGGACCGACAGTCGATCACGGAGTCGCCTTGGAAGGAATTATGACCGCATGCGGTGTGTCTTACGAATCTGAGTAGACGGTGGCACATCTTGAGAGTACTATATCAGTAAAATGTCGGGGGAGCCCATCTCGGCGGAGGTAGGAGGAAAGGAACTGAACCTGTTACTGACGATGGGAAGCCGTGAAATGATGATAATATCCCCCTTGACACTGCCTCGATCAGTTATAAAAGGTGCCTCCACGACGGTGTCCTCGCTGTCGACCTCGACCTCGATGCACGGAGAATGTCAAGGCCTCTACCCCCTCAGCGATCATCCCTCACGCCTTTTTAACCCGAATAATTCCTTGCCTTTACAGTAATGCAATATTACATACTTCCGATTTGCCAACTCCCAATTCTGTCACCACGATGCGCTCTGCGGATATCTGTCCGCGTGACCCTCCCAGACGCTGTCATGCATGTATGTCCTTGACGTGCGGTCATCACAGATATACATATGCAGATGGCTCGTCTCAGGGCTTCATTTTCATCAAACCGAGCCCGATTCTCGAGAAAAGAAACATACATCCCACTCTCTGGCGTACGAGGAACGCTGATATCAAAACAAAGTTGGGCAAAGCGTGATCCGCTTCCCTGCAAAACCAAGATCATATATATCAAGCCTCCCCAGTCTTGCGTTCGTACCGCTGTTGTCCTTTTCACTGAGTGGACTAAGTTCCCTTCATTTCATTGGGGCTTTCCGCATCCACCTGCTGATGGAGTCCGTCACAATTATTAAGTGCTTCCGATCGCAGTGCTTCTCTATATCTGGCTTACGTTGATCAATTGGTGCAGTGGTGCGTTCGTTACCCGTCCATGAAAATTTCTCAGAAGGCACGCATCGGATCCCTCGTGTGAAGATCCAAAAACCAGTTTCAAGTATTCCTGCTGATAGGTACAGCTTGCGAAAGCGGCATTTCATCGATCACCCTCGGCATACCGGCATCAATTTGCTCTTCCGCTTTGTGAAACACCAAGACTACCACCTATTTGAGCCCTAATCATCACATCCTACAAGACTTGCTTTATACAACATCGCAAAGTCATCACCAAACCAAACCGGAGAGAAGCTAGGGGAAAATCAAGCTATCCTACGGGTAATGATCACGGGATGGCAGGGAAAATTCACAGTTTTACTCGGTCTCGAATGCCCACTTCCCTCTTGTGTGAAGGCTTCCTGTCTGACGGCAGCCCGCCATCAGCGGAGATTTCATATTGGCTCAGAGTCTGGTCTACCACTGACATTTCTGGACTGTGGTGATGACATCCTGGAAGTGTCCATCTGCTCCGAGCACGGTATGGCCCTTTATCGCCTACTGGCATCTAGCTTGTCGTAAGTGCAATTAACATCAAAGGTCAAATTGAGGATCCCTATCGCCCTGTAGGACGAATAAGGGTATCGCTCAGGCTCCTAGGCCCGACCGGCTAAAAAAACGCCTCTTTTCTCGAGAGCTCTCCGCCCTGAATCGTTTGGCATCCATTATTTCGCCACTTCTACCTTGTTAATAATGCTGTTTAGACAATCTGCTTTTGCGCAAGTTAGGCCGTCTTAGAGGTATGTATTGTATAAACTTCCGTGCGCAGGTCTTGATGACTGAACGGAGCCTTTTTTGGCTATGACATTCTTGGCGTCAATCAAAGCTTGACGCGAAATGAAATGGAATGTTCTTATCGTGATGAAGCACCACTGATATCTCGCACGCTATACTGGAAGCGGTGCCGTTCCGCCAGGCAGCAGACTAAATGACGGCATGGTACGTATCGGTAATTTTGTAACCCCACTGGGGAATCCTGGTACATGCCTACAATTGAATAGAACGTTGCAGTTCACCCGCTGCCAGGTAGGTAGTGATATTATTATTGATGCATTACACGTATGCCTCCTTCGATGCAACCACATCTACTATCTAAACCGTCTTCATGAAGGTATAGGCAAGGGTTCCGTCGCTTCCTGAGAAACGACGGACGATACTTTTTCCTCAACTTTCCGTATTGGCTCACCCTTGATTACCTTCCTCACTTCGTCTGCTGTGAGAGTTTCGTGTTCGACCAAGGCATGGGCAAGCTATCCAAGTAATTGAGTAGGTACAGGTAAAATTTCGGAGCAGTGGGAATTCCATACCCGGTGTAACTCCTCCCTCCTCTCATCTAAGAGTCGCATCACACGTACCTCGGCCAACTGCAGAATGCTAGAACAATGCAGTAAGATATCCATGGTAGCCGCGGCGACACGAACAGCTCACCTGCGAATTTCCGTGTCGATCTTGTCTCTCGTCGCTGGACTCATTCCATTTTCTGACCCATAGTACACAGGGCCAACCTTCTCTGAGAATCCCCATCTCTGCATGAGAGTAATTCGCCAAAAAAAATCAGTATGATACAACTGCCACGAGCTTACCTTGACCATCATCGTCGCAGTACGCGTAGCTTTTTGGAGATCACTCGAAGCACCACTCGTCAAGCCACCTTCTCCGTAAACTTGGCAGCGACATCAACTAGTCGTCATGATGTAAAAAATGCGGGCGTACTCAAGTTCTCCGCTACCCTCCCGCCCATACATACGTCGATAATTGCTTTATATTCAGTCTGCGTGACGGAAAACATATCGTTTTCTGGTAGTTGAGACGTCTGGAAGGGATCCGTTAGCAATGGTTGCAAATTGTCGACTCTGATACATACGACACCCAAGGCATGACCGCGTGGAACACAAGTGACTTTGTGCAAAGGCATGGCGCCCTCCGTGTACAGCGCAGCCAGGGCATGTCCACCCTATTTCCGACTGAGATCTCCGTGTCTCCATGATGAAAGGGCTTAAACTGTACCTCATGATAAGCGGTCAACAATTTACTCTTCTCATCGATGTATGCACTCTTCCGCTCAGCTCCCAAAATAATGCGGTCCTGTAAAGCGGCTAGATAGCGGCGTCTTGTGGAGTGTTGCCAGGTACAAACTTACCTTTGCCCACTCAAAATGTTTGAGGGTAATCTCCTTATATCCTTCCTTAGATGCCTGAATTGCTGCTTGACTAAATGTCCGTGAGTTAAGGGTTCCGCGAGATAACCCAACCGGACTGACTTGACCATGTTCTGCAGCTCCGCCCCAGAGAACCCTGGTGTTCCCCTCGCAAGGACCATAGGATCGACAGCTAAGAAGGGACGTGTTATCCATGAACGAGTCTTGGAGGAGCGAGCGTACCTTGGCTAGTGACGACATCTTTCATGAAGTGCGAAAGGAGCTGGAGTCGACCACGAATATCCGGGAGAGGGACTGCGATGTGACGATCAAAGCGCCCAGGGCGCGTGAGAGCACTGTGATGGTAGTTCTCCGTTAGTTATTTGGTATATGGTTGTTTGGGAGCGTTACAAACGGATCTAAACTTTCCGGAAAGTTGGTAGCAGCAATGACGATAACACCCTCAGACTGTTGAAATCCGTCCATCTCCACTAACAGCTGGTTCAGGGTCTGTTTCATATAGTGTTGATCGCGCTGTGATCTTTTGCCCCCTACAGCATCCAGCTCGTCGATGAAAATTATGGCAGGCTGTCTCTTGCGTGCGGTAGCGAACAGCTCTCTAACACGTTTCGCACCCACGCCAACAAACATCTCCTCGAACTCAGACCCTGACGAGAAGAAGAACGGGACGCCAGCTTCTCCAGCAATAGCTCTTGCCAACATCGTCTTTCCGGTACCAGGGGGGCCTGTGAGCAGAATGCCTTTGGGGAGCTTACCACCAAGACTGGCAAACGCGGTCGGATCTTTCAAGAATGCAACCACGTCAGCAAGTTCCTAATGGACATAAGAGATCAAGATGGGGTTCTCGGGGGCGGGGAACCAGACCAAACCTGTTTGACTTCATCGACGCCATGCACGTCACTGAATTTGACGGTCTTTTGCTGGAGGGGCTCAAACTCCGCTTGACGTGGTACAGTTTTCATCAAACCGGAATTCTCCAAAAGAACGGAAAGAATGACCAAGATAACTACAGAAGAAGATTAGCGCGAGGGACAGTAAAATGTGGTTTCTTACAGAAGCCTGACACTGCCGTTAACACCAAGAACTTAACAATCCGCAAAACGACAGATCCTTTGGCTGATTTGAAAATCTGGATTAGGAGATAATCATGGAAGAGTTTTTGCACTCACGTTCGCTGAGGGTAACGTGGATCGGACTGTTACTGCCGCCGCCACCTTTGCTTAATGCCTCGATTAGACTCGCCATTGCTGGACTAGCAGTTTGTGTCGAAGATTCGGAATGAGACGATGCAAAGGATTTCGCTCGGTTTTCAAGTAATTCAGAGGCTATCATCTGGCTTCGAGTCTGCGGTATCGGAGATCCAGTCGACGGTATATGTAGCGGTGGTTGGTCGGCTTGTATAACTGTAGGGTCGTGTTGGTCTGGGGCAGCTGGAGCGGTATCCGAGGTGACACTTGAGTCATTATTAGAAGAAGCGGCTGTTGTCTCCGCCGCACCCAGAATGGAGTCCCTCTTCCGAATGGCAAGGTTTACAGACGATTGGAGACCAGATTCCACCAATGCCATAAGATATAGTCGAAAGGCCTTGTCGGAGTTGATCAAGGGTGAACTCGGATTCTGCGCATCATGTGAGTATGAGATACATCGTATGTTCGCTTATTGCATTGAGTCCAAAGACTCACGGCTTCACACGTTCGTTCCCACCGACTCATGATAAGGTCATACCCGGCTTTCGTCTTGGTCGCTGCCAGAGCACGAAAGAGCGCCTCATGCGCTTGAGCGTTGTTTGGGTCCGTATTGGCCTCTGCCTCGAGGCGCGCAATCTCTACCACGGTGTCCGGGGAGGGTGTAGCGGTCGGTTTCGACCAGGTAAACCACGACAGGGATCGGCGAATGCATGGTTGCGTCAGTGGAATATGAAGTCTGGATGATGGTATTGCAACACGCGAGTGCGAGTATTGTAAGGTTGAGAACAGGACTGTTCTTCCGTGGAGTGTAGACAAGGAACGGAGCTGGAGAATTGGTGTTGGAGCGGCAGCGCGCCCTTGAGCGCGGAGCGCACTGGAGAACTTTGTGCCGGGTTTATTATCAGAAATCGAGTCATAGACAGAGAAAGAGAAGTCCTACCAGCAAGTGCAAGGACATGCACTTGGACGATCCAACGAGTGTACGAGGTTGACTTATGGCCGACTACAAGGGAAATGGAAAATAACGAGAGCCGGTTACGTAAGCAAACCCACCGCCCCCGACCCACGATGAGCGACAAGCAAAAAGGCGAGTATAGTTGGTAGACGGCAGAACGAGTCCGGAACTCAATAATATTGTGTTGTTTTTACTAGCCATAGTCGCATTGACGTTTGTTTCGCAGACATGTACCACCTCTCTGAGAGTGCTCGATGACCGGAACCGCGAGCGATCACATCCTGAGACATCAGATTTGTCGGTCATCTCGAAGGACCTGCATTCGCTCCTCTCGCTCATCTACAACTTATCGACGAAGCTGTCTCTGGCGTTGAGCCCAGCGTCTCCAACGTACTCGGCTTCGCTGCCTCTCCTGCAAGATCTCGCGAAACATGCCTCGGGAGTAGTGTACTGCGTCAGTCTCCTGAACGAGGTCCAGCATGGCACAACGTTCATCAAAGGCACAACAAATGTTGTCAAAGGCGTTCTAGAATCCTTGCGTGATCTCGTCCAGACTTTCGTTGACTTGGCTGCTCGTGATCTACCCTCTACCAGTGGAGTGGCTGGAGAAGATTATCTCATCAGGACAGCGGCTCTGCACGATCTGATCACGAGAGCACAGGGATCGAATGGCATACCCAAGGATAACCGATCGGCGGTCCGACAGCACTGGTCAATCGACAAGGCAACACTCGAAGATGGCCTCTCGGAGGTCGCTCGCATGATCGAAGAAACAGAGCGGGATGATGTAAATCATCTGACTGCTGAGGATGACGACTTTGACGACGGATGGGACGAATTGGGTCTTGGGAATAATACCACTCTGAACAAGGATGAGCTTGCCCGCGCCAAAAGTGTACGGTACTATCTGTTCACGTTTATCTGACAGCGATGGTTAAGTCCTGCCTTGTTCTCAGGTATATCCCATCTTGCGGTTGACTACACTCTTGCACAAACGTATCTTTCTGGATGTGCTGTCGTCGACGTGCCCCGTCCCTGCCCCCGACGTCGCGTATGATTTTCTCCTCGAACAGTCGCATTCACTGTTAGCAGCTTCCGACGAACTCGTCGCTACCTTATATTCCCCGCAAGACCCTGACTCTGTCTGTAAGGAAGTGACTGCGTTGATGATGGTTGTTACTGCACTGCGCACTCGGCTTCAGGCGTTTTTCCCCGTCAATGAGGGACTAGATGTAGAGATGAAGAAGCTCAGCGTTCAAGACAATCCTTTGTCAAAACCCTCCAGACAGGTCGACAAGAAGTGGTTCGATACCTGTTTTGATCAAATATCAAGGTTGTCGGCCAACTTTATCTCGCCGTCTGATAGATAGCTCTGACGGAGGGTGGATATCTATTAACCATGCTAAGCCATAACTACGTCAGTCGTACAAAAAGAAAAATCATCGAGTGTCCCCCTCATCTCTAGACACCCCATGATCGTCCCGCCGTCGACGTCTTTCCATCTCCCATTCGTCCCTGAATTTGGCAGCGAGAAAGTTTGGATGGAGGACACTGCTATTTTCCGCACGCAGCCGGCGCTCAAAGCGCGCAATCTTCTCTGCCTGTGCCTGGAGATCGAACGAGATTTTCTGTGCGAGACATTCATTCGTGTGGATCGACTGGATGGGTCATAGTTGACATACCGCTTCTTCTGCACGCTTTGCTCGTGCTTCGTCCCTCATCCGATTCAACTCTTTCCGTCGCTCTTCTTCCTTCTCTCGTCGAGTCAAGCCTGACCCCGGCGCGCTGCCGCCCTGCTACTAAGTGAGACAGTGGAACGGACGGTACTGAATGAGTTTACACCTACGCCTGGTTTGAACAGTTCTGCATAAATGTTAGGCTGACGAAGGTCAAAGTCCTGCGTCCCTGAAAGAACAGTTTTTCGCTGTTGGATGGTTGGTAATGAACCCTTCACTGTAATTCTCGGTCGACGAAGATGACTTGGCTGTAGCGGGGGGGTTGCTAGACGTAGGGGTGGTTCCGGGCTGTTTCGTCTTGCTTATGGTTGGGAGCTTGCGTTTTTTCGGGACGACCGGGTTCGCAGTGTCTTGGGTTGCGGCGGTATCTGACACAGCTTTGGAGGAAGCTGAGGGTGGGACGGAGGCCGGTTCTTCTTGGGCAGCCGTTTCAGAAGGGAGAGTGTGAGCTGCGATGCTGGATGCCCTGGGTGTCGAGGCAGATAATTTACGTTCATCCTTGATGAGAATCTCTTTTGCTTTCTCCCTCTCTTTGTGGCCCTTGCCCTTTGTGCTCTTCGATGGCCCCAGCTTGCTCTTCGCAACTGTGTTCTTCGAGGAGGTTGTCTTCGTTCTGCCACGTCTGGTCGTAGATTCAAATCCGTCGTCATCCACGTCTGAGGACAGAGCATCGATGTCGACGAGATCATCTTCGATACTTGCACCGAAATCGCCATCATCGTCTGAGTGTACAACGCGTGGTTTCAGTTTGGTGGCTGATTTTCTTGTATTCTTCTTCTTGGGATGTGATGGAGACGGTGTAAGGACCCGACCATCCTCCGCTGGCGTATCGACGATGTCCCCCTGTGAGTCGTCTGTGTCAGCTGTGCGAGCACGCTTGCCTGTGGGTGGCTGGAAGTGCGTGTCGTCCTCGTCCGACGACGACACGATGGGTCGCTTTACACTGGACCTGCGCTTGGTCGCGGGTGAGTGAGTCGTTGCCAGCGATTGAATAGCACATTACCTGAGTACTGGTAGTGGTGGTGGTGGTGGTGGGGGACATGGTCGGACACGTGATCGCACGCTCACTGCTTGTTTCTTCTCATGGTGACTATTAGTATCGCTGCGTTGGCTTGCCAGTCGGTGCAGACCAGCGACAGCGACGAGGGCGTATGGGACGGTGAATGTGCTGGGGAAGGAATACCCGAGCGATGCGATGACCAACGTCTCGCCGACGATTCTGTCCAAACTGTCCGTGCAGCTGCACACTCAGCCAGCCCACCCGCTGTCGACGCTGCGCTCGCTGGTCGAGTCGCACTTCCCTGCGTACTCCCATCTGTCCTCCGTCTCGCCCCTCGTCACGCCATACCAGAACTTCGATCTGCTCTCCTTCCCATCCGACCACCCAGGTCGCTCCGTCACCGACAGCTACTACGTCAACAGCAATCTCATGCTGCGCACGCACACATCCGCACACGAGGTAGACGTCTTTGCTCGCGGAGAGACGAAGTGGCTGCTCACTGCAGACGTGTACCGCCGCGACGAAATCGACGCCTCACACTACCCCGTCTTCCACCAAACCGAAGGCTGCAGAATCGTCTCCGCAGACGCGGCTGGCATGCAGGAAATACAAGACGACAACGCGCGACTCGAGGATCACCTGCGCCGCTCTCGCATTCTAATCCAGGACGTTCCCCACCTGTCTCCTACCAACCCATGTCAACCCGCTCACGATCCCAAGCACACCGAGCTCATCGCAAAGAACCTGAAACTCTCCCTTAACAGTCTCATTCTCCGTCTCTTTGGCGGGAAACAAGCCGAAGGCGAACCACTCCGCGTACGCTGGATCGAGGCTACGTTCCCTTGGACGACGCCGAGTTTCGAAGTCGAAGTCTTCTTTCGCGGAAAATGGCTCGAGATCTTGGGCTGCGGTGTCATCCACCAGGCCACGCTAGACAACTCCAGTGAGTAGTCGACCGACGACAACCACTTTGCCATTCTCACTCGTTTTCAGACGTTCCAAACAAGCTTGGCTGGGCATTCGGCCTGGGTTTGGAGCGGATAGCGATGGTACTCTACTCCATTACCGGATATACGCTTGTTCTGGTCTCAGGATCCCCGATTCTTATCTCAGTTCAGGCAGGGCGACATCACCACTTTCAAACCATACTCGAAATACCCGGCTTGCTTCAAGGACGTCAGTTTCTGGTTGCCCACCAATACCACTCTTCACGACAACGATTTCTGTGATCTCGTCAGAGATGTCGCAGGCGATATCGTGGAAAATGTCAAAATAGTGAGCCAATTGTGTATCGTGTGCTAGCGTATGGTGCTGATACGCGGCAGACTGACACTTACGTGCATCCCAAGTCAAAAAAGAAGAGCATCTGTTATCGAATAAATTACCGTTCCATGGATAGGTAATCGTTGCTCCCAGTTGATCATTACCTTCAGTGGCTCATGTGGGTCAGGTCACTATCCAATGACGAGACGAACGAGCTCCACGCCCAGGTCGCATCGCGCCTCCAGGAACAGTTCAGAGTTGAGATTCGGTGAATTAGATATGTTAGAATATAATGCTATCGTGGTGGTGATGCGTGCGTGGTCATAACTAACTTTTCACATGAGCCCCGAGGAAATATCCCAGCAGCAACAATATTTGCTGCATCACGGCGCATCCTGGGCAACCCCAACTTGGGCAGCGCGTAGTAACCGGTCCTTAATCATGAAACCGATCTTTTGGCAATCTATCACAGTTCCCGGTTCTTTTTCGGGCATGGGTGCTTGGTAAAGTGCCTCATGTCGGTTTGGATCAAACTTTTCCCCTGTGGGGTCGAACGGTTTTACGCCATATGTAGCAAGGACGGAGAGCAGAAGGCGGTGGGTCATTTGGACACCGTTGTGGAGTTCGATGAGGTGATCTTGGGCAGATTTCTGTGGAGGTGTGGGAGCGTCGGAAGAGTTTGGAGGGGGAGCCGAGGGGGGATTTAGATGAGACGTAGGGACGGATTTGAGAGCAAGAGAAAGAACGTCGACGACGCCAAGGAGATCGCCAGCAAAGCGCGAGATGGCGAAGTCGCGTTGCTGGTCTTTCTCGCGGGCGGCGTTGCGCTGAAGGTTGACAAAGTCCGCCTGGAGGTACCGTAGTCGATTCTGAGACGGTCGTGGAGTCAACTACACACACAGAAAGAAGAGCGAAAACTGACGGTGACGTCTGCCACCTCGGCTTCCTTTGCTTTCAACTGTTCCAATGGCACCGTCTGCGGTGGAATATCTGTTTCTGGTTGTGGTTGGGCATCCTGCGCAGGCTGCGACTGCTCCAGGTTGGGCTTGTCGTCCGACAAGTGTCTGATACCCAGCGGCAACGAACGATGGGACTGGCGTGTGAGCACCCTGAGCGAATGCCTTGCGAGCATTTCAGAACAGAGAAAAAACAAAAACAAAAAAAGTTAGTGCGTGGAATAGCGGGTGTTACGTAAGCGATGGGACTTCCTTTCTCGGCTATTGGCCATTCAATATAATTCCTATTCCTATTAGCATGTTGGATGTGTATCAAGTTGCCGAGGTGGACGTTCGCTGTCCTATCTCGCGTTCGCATCATTAAAACCAGACGCCCGGCTATCTTTCCCTCTTGCTTTCATACCACCACCATGGCGTCTTCCAAGGTCATCGACGGCACGTCCATCGCCAAGTACGTCTTCCCCCTCTACTCTCGGTCAATAATTCTCATCTTCTCAACAGGTCCATCCGCACTGCGGTCGCTCAAAGGATCAAGTCATATCAGTCCCAATACCCCCGATTTCAACCCCAGCTGGTCATCGTCCAGGCCGGTGATCGACCCGACTCCTCCGTCTATGTCCGCATGAAGGCAAAGGCTGCCGAGGAGGTCGGTATCCAATTTAGACATGTCAACCTCCCAGAGTCTGCCACAGTCGACGAGGTAGTCTCGCTCGTCAGGAAGCTCAATGATGATAGGGAGATAAGCGGTATCCTCGTTCAACTCCCTCTCGGTCCTCACGTCGATTCCGACGGTGTTCGTGCCGTTACCGAGGCTATATCCCCCGAGAAAGATGTCGACGGGTAAGGTGCTTTTTTCGCCATCGCTGGGAATCCCATGTAACAGCTATCCTACTTTCCTCCTAGTTTCCACGCGTACAACATCGGCTACTTGACCTCTCGCGCATCCTCCCCTCTTTTCGTTCCCTGTACTCCAGCGGCCGTCATTCGTCTCATCGAACACACCGGCGTCCCTATTGCGGGCGCTGAGACCGTCGTTCTAGGTCGCAGCGACATCGTAGGAAACCCGGTGACTGCTCTTTTGAGAAACAGGGACGCCACGGTCACGCAGTGCCATAGTCGCACCAAGAAACTTGAGGAAATTGTACGTACACGATTTTCATGTTACACGTGGTATCCCTCTGATGTTTTTCTTTTACCTAACTTCCAGGTAAAACGTGCTGATATCCTCGTCACCGCCATCGGTCGTGCAGAATTTGTCCAGGGTTCGTGGATCAAGCCCGGTGCCGTCGTGATCGACGTCGGTATCAACTCCATCCCAGGTAGACAGATATCTATTGTTAGGCGAGGTATTTGTAAATAACCGTTCAACTGTCAGATGCGTCTAAGAAATCCGGACAACGCCTTGTTGGGGACGTGAATTTCTCCGAGGCCATTACCAATGCTTCGTACATCACTCCTGTACCAGGTGGCGTAGGCCCCATGACCGTCGCTCTCCTCATGGAGAACGTTATGACGTCCGCAATTCGTCTATTCGAAAAGGCTCAGCATCGTACTGTCAAGCCTCTCAAGCTCACCATTCTCGACAAGGTTCCAAGTGACATCGAAATCGCTATGGTCCAGACGCCCAAGCCGATCACTCAGCTCGCACAAGAGATCGGCTTACTCCCCGACTGAAGTTGAGAAGCTATGGCAAGTACAAGGCAAAGATAGAACTCAGCGTCTTGAACCGCCTGGCTCACCGCAAGGATGGCAAGTATATCGTCATTTCCGGGTAAGTATTATCTGATTGGGCGGTTATCCCAAATTCACCTCGTTTCAGCATCACCCCCTACGCCTCTCGGTGAGGGCAAGTCTACCACTACCATCGGCCTTGCACAAGCCTTGGGTGCGCACCTTGCCCGCCCGGCGTTCGCTTGTGTACGCCAACCGAGTCAAGGACCTACTTTCGGTATCAAGGGCGGCGCCGCCGGAGGTGGATTACAGCCAGGTTATCCCCATGGACTGAGGTAGGGATTACCTGGTCATTCAGTTGCTTCCGCTGATCCCTCCTCCAGTTCAACTTGCACTTGACTGGTGACATTCATGCCGTCACCGCAGCTAATAACTTGCTTGGTAGGTATTGTCGTTGTCAACCGCCAAGTAGTCCGCTAACAGAGGTTCAGCTGCTGCACTCGATGCCCGCATGTTCCATGAAGCTACGCAATCCGACAAAGCCCTGTACAGTCGCCTCGTTCCTTCCAGCAAGGGAAAACGCACATTCGCACCATTGATGCTGAAGCGGTTACAGAAGCTTGGCATTAACAAAACCAAGCCCAACGATCTTACTCCCGAAGAGATCAACCGGTTTGCTCGTCTGGATGTCGACCCAGAGACCATCACCTGGAACCGCGTCCTCGACACCAACGACCGTTTCCTTCGTAAAGTCACGCTCGGCCGTAACACGACTGAACAAGGTCACGAGCGGGAAGCCGGGTTCGATATTGCCGTTGCAAGCGAATGTATGGCAGTGT
This sequence comes from Pisolithus marmoratus, assembly GCA_024613145.1. NCBI lineage: Eukaryota > Fungi > Basidiomycota > Agaricomycetes > Boletales > Pisolithaceae > Pisolithus > Pisolithus marmoratus. The sequence goes on from JANFAE010000068.1 coordinate 319,237, forward strand.
TGGCTTTGACAACTGACCTCGTAGACATGAGGGAGAGACTAGGCAAGATGGTCGTGGCGACCAGCAAACGGGGAGAACCCATCACGGCGGATGATCTTGGTGTCGGGGGGGCACTGGCCGTTCTGATGAAGGACACGGTGAAGCCCAACCTGATGCAGACACTCGAGGGCACGCCAGTGTTTGTCCATGCCGGTCCCTTCGCCAACATCGCTCACGGAAATTCCTCTATCCTGGCCGACAGAGTAGCCCTCAAGTTGGCGGGCACGGAACCCGGGCGAGTCCTCGGACCGCATTGGCTATGTCCTCACAGAGGGTGGGTTTGGCGCTGATATGGGGATGGAAAAGTTCTGCGACATCAAGTGCCGTATGAGCGGTCTCAAGCCGGACGCCGTCGTCATCGTTGCTACTACCCGTGCCCTCAAAATGCACGGTGGTGGTCCTGAGGTCACACCTGGTAAACCACTTGCGGATACGTATACCAAGGAGAATCTTGTTATTCTCAAGGAGGGATGCAAGAACCTGCAAAGACACATCCAAAACTCGCGCAAGTTTGGGCTCAAGGTCATCGTTGGAATTAACAAATTTGCGTAAGTCAGCCTTGGTGATATCTTGTAGCGGTCCTCATCCACATCCCACAGTTCTGATACCCCTGCCGAGCTTGAGCTTGTGCGTCAGGAAGCACTTGCGGCTGGTGCTGATGCTGCTGTCGTCAGCAACCACTGGGCAGAAGGTGGTGCTGGCGCCCGTGCGCTTGCAGAGGCTGTCGTTGCGGCGTGCGAAGGAGAGTCCGACTTCAAGTTCCTCTACGATCTTGACCTTTCCATCGATGAGAAGATCAATACCATATGCAAAGAGATATACCACGCCGCGGGCATAGACCTGAGTGAACTAGCTCGCAAGCAGGTTGACATGTATACTCGCCAAGGTTATGGGAACCTACCAAGTGCGTCGTGTCGCTTGTTTAGCGTGCTCACCTGTTCTCACCGTTCCTTTTCTAAACGCTTTCCTAGTTTGCATGGCAAAGACGCAGTACTCGTTTTCGCATGATCCTTCACTTAAGAACGTTCCATCTGGATTCACAGTCCCCATTCGAGCTGTTCGGTTGTCGGCGGGCGCTGGGTTCCTGTACCCTATTCTAGGTGACATGCAGACGATGCCTGGTCTTGGAACCAGACCAGGTAAACCATCAACTTATGACTGATTCTTGTGCAATAATCTTATGAGAAACCTTCACAGGGTTCTGGGAAGTGGGCCTGGATCCGGAGACGGGACGCGTTGTCGGACTTTTCTGATGGGCTCCCACCATCGCACCCTGCATTCGCCCCTCTCAACGGTTGCGAGACTCTAAGTTACGGTTGCAAGTGAGTCAGAGCATGGGTACATTGTCACCATGATGTTGCGAGTTAAGCCTGTTGGCACGGGGCCCACTTAAACGTTCGTGTGTATTAGGCGCGTTGGCGGGCTTTTTCGGTGTATGTAAAACCCGAGGAAGTGTCTGAAGTATCATTTACTGCCACAATAATTACATGGGCTCTGCGTGAGCAATGGAGCGATCAGGACTGCAAACCACTGAAAATCCCGAAAATGAAAGTCCTGTTTATTACACCGAAAACTCATCTAGTCTGCATTTGCTGATGCAATTAGCAGCTGCCACTCCGTTGGCTGCGCGCTGAACAGGTAGAGAGCTATCAAGGGAACACTGGCAACTGCAAAAGCAATCAGAGTATACGCGAGTGCAGATGGCCATTGATCCAGCACGACAGCTGTGTAGGCAGTAACAAAGCTATAAAATGATTGTTTGTCAAGGACTGCAGCAGCCACCGACCAGAAAACTTCCACATACCTGGCCGATACAAGCATGACAGGTAAAGTAAGGAGAAGTGCCAAAAAGGGCACCCTTAACTGACCATTACCTGACTGGTTCAAAAGTCAACCCAAAGTTCTTTATCAAGCACGCTTGGACAACTTACTGGAATTGGAGGAATGCGCAGGAAATACCCCACTCCAGCACCTCCCAGTCCACATATGATGCTTGCATAGGAGAGTTTTCGAACAGAATCTTGCTTGGCAGTGTTGAGACCGAGACCAATGTTTGCCGTCAAGATCACCATAAGCTACCAGAAAGGTGTAGCTGCATATCAATATTTTCAAAACTTAGCTCACTACGGCAATGATATGCATGATGTGCTTGCGATACACCTCCACAAAGGCCTGAAAGATTTTGTTGGTAGCACCTGTTCCATCCATGGTAGTACGTTGGAGTGCATTATATATGAATGGAAGCATATAGATAACTCGTATTGCTTGCTTGAAGAAGGTCCGGACAAAAGTATGCTCTACTAGGGATATTAGTCATGCAACGAGGATGAGCAGGGATGTCCGTGCAACGTACCTGGAGGTGGCTGTTCCCCTGCATCATTGACATTTGGGTCTACGTAGATTGGCATATTTACATAACGAGGATGAGCAGAGATGCACATGTCAACGTACTTGGAGGTAACCGTTCCTCTGCAACATTGACATTCGGGTCTACGTGGATTGGCTGAGCAGAGATGCACGTGTGAACACACCTGGAGGTGGCTGTTCCCCTTCGTTACGCTGACCGCTCCTTGCAGGCTCTATGACAAACCAGCATATACCCCATTAGTATATTCATTCGGTTCTGCGACGCACCCTCTGCGCCCCCTCGGGAATCAGGAACTTGTGTATTCCCTGTGACAGACCCGCATTGTACCTCATTAGTACGTTAGTTCAGTGCCATGACGCACCCTCGGTGGTCTCTCGGACAACGGCAGTCGCGAACTCTGTGACAAACCCACATATACTCTGTTAGTACGTTAGTTCAGTTTTGTGACGCACCCTCAGTTTGCTCTTGGACAGTGGCGGTTGAGGGCCCTGCGCCAAACTCACATATACACCATCGATACGTTAGTACTGTTCTGTGACGCACCCTCGGTTTGCCCTTGGGCAACGACAATCACAGACTCTGTGGTAAACATGCATATACGTACCCCAATCATAGTATGTTAATTCAGGTCTACCCACCCTCGGCGTGCCCTCCGGGAACGGCAGCTTGGGGGTCCCCTGGGACAGTCTCGCATCATACCCCATTAGTACATTGACTCAGTTCTGTGACGTACCCTCGGTGTGCCCTTGGGCAACGGTAGTTGCGAACACTGCGACAAACTCACATATACTCCATTAGTACGTTAGTTCCGTTCTGTGACGCACCCTGCGTTTGGTCTTGGGCAGCAGTTTGGGACCCTGCGAAAAACTCATATTAGTATACACCATTACATCAGTTCCGTTCTGCGACGCACCTTCGGCTTGCCCTTGGGCAACGGCAGTCACAGACTCTACGGCAAACACGCATATACGCACTCCGTTAGTATGTTAATTCAATTCAGCCAACATACCCTCGACTTTATCTTCGGCATCGACGGTTGAGGACCGTGTGACAAGCTCTAGGACATCCGGGGGTTGGGGATTAGGGGTAAACCAGAGGGCTCAAGCGCTCAACCCGTCATATACGCGTCATTCCCACAGGTACGCGTCTTTCCCACAGGTACGCGTCTTTCCCACAGATACGTGTCTTTCCCACGGGTCACCGAGGGCCACGTATCGAGTCACTATGATGTACTTATACTTCTACTTCTACACTCTACCAGGTTACATACATGTATGTGGTGTACTTGTGCCGAGCCATGCTTTCGCAAATATACTGAAGATGAGTGACTGCCATTGTTTCCCACCAGAATTTGCATATTCAATCCCATTTGGTCGACTTAATCGAGCGTTTGTGTGCAGCCCTGACAGTCTGTCACTGATTACAGTAACGAGCTCACCACTTGCCATTTGGTCACGCTCCCTGCGTGTGTAATCAGGCTACCACTACCGCAACACCATCTTCAATGCGCCCGTGCCTACGTGATCTATTTCCGCAGACATGTCCATTTCATTCAAGGTTTTGCAAGGACTCATGGTACGACTAACAGGTGTTATATACAATACGTATGATAACGGCCTCAGAAGAGTGATTTTATCCCATGGGTATTGGGGCTATGGTCTTACAGAGGCGGGTTTGGAGTTGATATGAAGATGGAAATGTTCTGCTACATCAAGTGCAGTGTAAGCGGCCTCAGGCCGAACTCCCTCGTCATTGGCGCCACCTCCACCCGTGCCCTAAAATGCACGGTAGTAGTCCCGAGGTCATATCTGGCGAACCACTTACAGATACGCATACGAAGGAGGTCCTTGTTATTTTCAAGGAAGGATGCAAGAATCTACGAAGACATCCAGAATTAGTTCAAGATTGGGCTTAAAGTCATCGTTAGAATCAACAAATTTGCATAGAGCTTGTCTGCCAGGCAGTTCTCGCGGTTGGTGCTGGCGCCCATGCACCTGCAGAGGCTGTCGTCGTGGTGTGCGAAGGAGCATCAGACTTCAAGTTCCTCTACGATCTCGACTGTTCTATAAAAGAGAAGATCAATACTATATGCAAAGAGACTGTAACGAATCGCGGCTCGTAACGCCTCGGATTATACCTCTTCACTTCGCCTCGGAATTTACTTAGTCTACTCTCCTGTCAATGTTTCTTTCTTCCCCTTTGTTTTCTCTTTTTAGTTACTCGTTTGTCTCCCGCCGCACTCTGAACGTATATAAACCCTTAGTACTTGATGTATTCTCCTCAGTTGTTCTCAAACAGAGACCTTGGACAGTTCTATCGCGAGCCCTCTAAGCCTCACCTCTGCCGAGAATCGACTACCGTGTGGCCGAAAACTACCCTTTCCGTCACATATTTTGAACTGCCTTTAACCTCTCTACTTACTCCCTAAACCGAACTCGACTTTGACGTTGCCCGCTCGTTACTGGCTTGATCACCCGGTGCGTAGTCGCTTCGCCAAACCCGTTACTGATGTCTTCTTCTCCGTTTAACCCCAAAGCTATTAACGAAGAGATACGGCGCCGTTTCTGGTCCTTCGAGCCAGAACAAGGCGGCCCTATCCGATTTGGTGGGATTACTGGAATCGACCATGACGTAGACGTACCTACCGAGTCAGTTATCCCATCAGCTCACGAACCCTCTGGATTCGTTAGGACACAGGGCGATGCCCTAAAAGGCCGCGCCGACCTTGGAAACCCCGAGGAAAGCGTGAACGACGTGCTGAGAGATGCCGTCGAGCAGCCGGTCCACGAGCTCGGGAGCACGCCACGCGGCTGTGCCCCAGACCCCCCAGTATCGACTGGAGAGGAAGTAGAAGCGCACGCAGAACCAGGCGAGGGCTTTGAGAAGCCACGCTCGCCTGCACGAAGTACTGTATCGATAATTAGGACGTCAGTACTGTTAGACCAGAACCGCTGGCCCGCATGGATGCGCGACGAACCCGAAATAGACCCAAAGTCCGAGAATGCAAATAAGTTCAGTCCTAAGCTGTTATGGTCAGACCTTGTACAGAATGAGGAAGCGATAAAGAACTCTGTTCCCCAATGGTATGGAATACCGATTACAAATGACCACAAGAAAGATAAGACTATAAGTAAACCGGCTTCAGAAAGAAGCACGCCGAAACTCACCAAGGACAGGAAGGAAAAGTGGAGGGCCTCCACTCCTGTTGAAGTTGCAAGAGAATTACCTATCGACGAAAGCGGTCCAGAAGCAGTGGAACCTGCTGAACATATGATTACCAAACTGAAAGAGGCCGGCCTGGTCGAGCAGCTCGACAGTGCTGAGGCGGTGATCCGCCAACAGCAGGCCATCATCGAGTCCTTAAAACGACAGAAAAAGCGTGAGTCGATAAAGCCAGGACCTTCGGGACTCAGCGCTGAACAGAAACAATGCACGCAAAAGGAATTCACCGCTGACACTAAGCCGAGTTCCGAAGTGGTAAATCAGCCAGAACCGCTTAATCGTGAAAAGAGTGTAAAGACGCACCGTCAGAAGAGTAAAGGAAACCCGAATAAAGAAGCTCAAATTGCCCGAGCATCGTCTGTATTCCCGCGCGAGAGCACCGTACTTCGTGCGATGCATGGGGACCCTAGTGATAGCAGTAGTTCGTCAGATTCTGATGACACAGAAAAAGGACGACGCGGACCTAACGATAACCCACCACAACGACGACCCATAGCACCGAGTGAATCATCAGATTCTGATAAAGATGAACCATCGTCGTCATCTGAAAGCGACTTCTCGTTCGGATCGGATTTCCTAGACGAAGAACCCTCGTCTATACTTACCACCGACTCAGACAACACTAAAGCCCGTAAACGTGAAAAGAAACGCCGCTACCGTGCTAAGTTAAACAAATTAAAGTACCAGCAGTCATTCTTGAAAGAAGATCCTCCGTTTGCCTACCGCGGCGAGATACAAGTTGGCTTGTTTAAGAAATGGTGTCGCGAGTTGCGCGACTGGGTGAAACGAGCCCGTCTAGACCGAAAGAAAAGTATCAAAGTCGCGGGAAAGTACCTTGACGGACGTGCTTACCGATTCTACGAACGAAACGTTCTCGACCTCAAAAAGAAGTATAACCTCGCGACATTCTTTGAAGAACTCTTCGACTACGTGTTTCCTGCTGACTTCCGAATGCAGCAGCGTGACAAATTTGATGCGTGCCGGCAAGAGGGACGCTCCGTCCTAGACTTCCTCAGAAAGCTTCAAGAAATAGCGGACACTGTCGGAGATATCAGTGACAAGGATATCGTTCTAGCGTTCTGGAGAAGGTGTCAACCTTACTTACGAGCAGAACTCACCCGAAACGGCTACGACGCGACCACCATCTCAATCGTTACTCTAGAATCAGAGTGTGTAAGGTACGAAAAGGCAAAACGTGTTATCGATGAGGATCGTAACCGTAGGCCTCAGCAATCACGTGACCGAAATTACACGTCTCGTAGGCAAAGTACGGATCAGCTGAGTACTGCATCTGTTAAAACAACGAACGTACCCGGCAGTATTGCTAATAACGGGCGACCCGTGAGTAACCGCAACCCTCCGAAGACTTCTAACTCTCAGCAACCGGCCTCGAGCGACAAAGAACGCAAACGACGCCTTCGTGCCGAAGGGAAATGTTTCAACTGCGAAGGTACTGATCATATTGAACGGAATTGCCCAAAGCGGTGGCAGACCCAGGGAAAACGAAAGGGACCCCATGTACGTCTAAACAACATTGACCTATCCCCAGCAGAAGTCAGGCTTGCCGCCATCGAAGAAGGCACCGACTTGGGACTTTTCGCCATCAGCACAACCTGTTCAGAGACGACAGAACTTCGACAAGCGAAAAGGGATCTCGTTAAGGCACGAGCACTATCTACTCTATATGACGCCGTGCCACTAACCCTTGACCAAGATATTGACCCAGGAAACTCTCCATTCCAGCCCGGGCGCTTCACGATAGAGGATTATGGCGGCCCAGATACGTACTTACTTTCCGACCATTACACGCTCGACAATCATATCGTGTATTATGAAAACCTCATAGACCCAGAATTTGACATCGTGCGTTGGCTGCATATACAGAAAACTAAGTGCTACGACGAATTGGTCTTCGACAGACGAGAGTCACGCTGGCACGGTCCTACGCCCGCTATCCCAGAATGTCTAAGAGAGGCCCCGTTGACTTGCGCAGCTATGATATCAGGAAACGTCGACGGAAACCACTCTGCCGGAACTAATGCAATTGAACGGAACGCCGCCCGAATCAAAGGAGTCACAAGGCTACTGCCAAAACCGACCGTGGTCGTGGTTCGCATTAACAACAAACCATGTCGAGCTCTGCTCGACTCCGGATCATCATCCGATTTTATTTCTACGACGCTGGTTGATCAATTACAGTTGACCTTGGACGTCCTTGACAGGCCATTAAATCTCCAACTCGCAGTCTCGGGATCTCGGAGCAAGGTAAAAGCCACCACAACTCCGTGGATCACTTATCAGAACATTCACGAGAAACGGACCCTGGACGTAGTCAACATTGACTCGTATGATCTCATCTTAGGAATGCCGTTCCTATTCCAGCATCAGGTACTCCTCGGGTTCAACCCAGCGCAAGTGACAATACGAAGCGACGCATCACTCCCTATTCGAGGAGTGCAAACGATCGCATTGGAGTCTCACGCGGCCGAGATTTTGGGAGACGAGAGGGGAAAACTTCGAGAAGAGTTGCGGGCGTATGCAAGAGACATCTGTAAGGAAGCAATCGAAACCCCGCTACCCCCTCTCCGCGATATTAACCATGTTATTCCCCTTATTGACGAAAATAAAGTCTACTCGTGGAGACCCTCTCGCTGCCCCGAACCCCTCAAACCTCTTTGGCGCGCGAAACGTGATGACTATATTCGAACGGGGCGTTGGGAATTCAGTAGCGGTACTAATGCGATTCCTATGCTAATGCTAAAGAAAGCTACGAAAGATGGCAGCCTCCGTCTACGCACCGTCATTGATACTCGTGAACGAAACGCTAACACTCGAAAGTTAGCCTCGCCACTCCCAAATATGGAGGCCATCCTCCGTAATGTAGTCTCACACCCCTACAGATCCCTACTCGATGGTAAAGACGCATATGAACAAATTCGGGTCAGACCTGAGGATGTCCCGAAGACCTTATTTACCACTCCCGACGGAACAATGATAAGTCATGTCATGCAAATAGGAGATTGCAATGCTGGCGCTACCTATCAGTCCTTAATGAATCATATCTTCGCACCACATATCGGAGTTTTCATGGACGTTTATCTTGATGACATCGTAATCTATTCCGACACCCTGGAAGATCATGTCGTCCACGTGAAAATCGTTATTGACATTCTACGGAAACACAAGTTTTATTTGAGCGAACATAAACTGCAATTTTTTGTAGATGAATTACGAATACTAGGTCATGTAATCGACCATGACGGAATCCGCATGGACCCAGACAAAGTCGATAAAGTGGTCAGTTGGAAAACGCCGACCAACAAAGACTTACTGGCAGGATTTATCGGCGCCGTTGGATACCTCGCACCGGGCTGTGAAGGCGTTCGAATTCCACTTGGATACTTACACAAACTCGCAGCGCCAAACGCGCCATGGCGATGGTCCTTCACAGAACAGCGTGCGTTTGATCTGGTAAAAGAATTGGTGGATAAGCACCGAGGAACACGGCGTAAGGCAATTGATTACTCACCGGGTCACCTGCCCATAAACCTCTCGTGCGACGCGTGCCTGTCAGGGGGTAGTGGTGTACTTTGGCAGGGCGAGACCCTCGAGAAGGGAAATATTGTTGCCTTCTGGTCAGGCAAATTCAACCCTGCGCAACAAAATTATCCCGTGCATGAACAAGAACTGTTAGCTATCGTAGAGTCCCTGAAGCGCTTTCAACACTTACTGCAAGGAACGAGATTTCGGATATTCACAGACCACAAAGGTCTTGAATGGATCCAGACACAGCGAAAGTTATCGCCACGTCAAGCTCGCTGGCTCGAAACACTAGCCGACTTCGACTTTGACATTATTCACATCCCTGGAAAGACGAATGTCATCGCGGACGCACTGAGTCGAATCTATTCTGACGAACCGAAGGGCACTGTAAGAGCAGCGAGTGAATTTGTCAGCGCCGAGGAGGAACACGCACCTTCCAAACTGATGCTAAACTTAGTAACGGCGCCCCTATACACAGGTTCCCCAATTTTCCTTGGCGCGACAAAGAAACAATCTGGGGCACGCGAGGCATTTCCTAATGCAAAGCGAGTGATCCTTAAGTTGCCGGAAGGACCAACACGATCACTGGAGGGCGGGAGTCCGGAGACATTAGACTCACCTGCCGAACGTATGGTTCCTGACAACAGTGACAGGACAACAGAACCGGACACGTCACCCGAAGGAAATGACACCTGTCAGAATAACGTAGACCACCCGGAACCACCACGTGACCGCGAGGAACCGACGTCACTACCCGACTTCATAACAATGGTAGAGCAAGGAATAAATATCTGTGAGGATATACGCCATCAGTATAGTCAGGACACATTCTTCTCGGATGTTGTTAAGCAGCCTAAGAATTACAAAAACTTTGAAGTTGACAACGGTCTAATATACCTGAAAGACAAGGGACAAAGAGTACTGTGTATACCGGACATTAGACTAGGCACCCGTCGCCTGCGCGAGATCCTGATCTCGCATGCTCATTCCATATTAGCGCACCTCGGACCCAGTAAAACAACCAATTATCTACGGGACAATGTCTGGTGGAAGGGAATCAATTCCGACGTCGATAGCTTCTGCAAGTCGTGCACTATCTGCCAAGCGTCGAAGCCAAGTAACCACCCTAGCTACGGACTACTAGAAACCTTAGACGTCCCTAGTTACCCCTGGGAAACAATTGGTATAGATTTTGTCGGCCCCTTACCGGAATCTCGGACACTTAACGGCACGTTTGACATGATACTAGTCATTATTGATTACCTAACAGTGATGGTGCACCTCGTACCAACGAAACAAACATACCGTGCGAAGGATGTCGCCGAGGTAATGTTCGACAGAGTATACAAGCATCATGGCATGCCGCGGAATATCATTAGCGACAGAGATTCATTATTTACGAGCACGTTCTGGAATAAGCTCAATGAGTTAACCGGTACTGAACTACGAATGTCATCTAGTTTCCATCCTCAAACAGATGGAATTACAGAACGAGCGAACCGCACTATTACACAAATGCTACGCTCATGTATATCCCCAAATCAGAAAGACTGGGCTAGTAAGTTACCGGCAATCGAGTTTGCTATGAATTCTGCACGCTCGGAAACAACCGGATTTACTCCATTTATGCTAAACTATGGACGAACCCCGAGATCTATGATATGGGAAACTAACTCAGAATTCCCAGGAGTACGAGTATTCGCTCAGCGGATGAAAAATGCCATATCACAGGCTCACGACTCTATCATAGCTGCTCGCGTGAAGCAGACAACTATGGCTAATCGTAGACGCAGAGACGCACCGTTTGTCAAAGGTGACTTAGTATATCTGTCGACAGCTAATCTCGCGCTACCGAAGGGACATGCCCGAAAGTTGACTCCAAAGTTTATCGGTCCGTACAAAATCATCAATGACTACCGGAATAATACCTTCGTGCTAGACCTGCCACCGGAACTGAAACAGCGAGGGATCCACCCCGCTTTCCACGCTAGTTTGCTCCGAATTCACGTACCTAACGATGACCGCCGCTTCCCTGGTAGACAACTTCCACAGGTCGTAGGAATCGGACAGGTCGAAAACCTGTCTGTGAAGCGGATAAGTGATCACCATGGAAAAGGAGGTGAGTCCCTATTCCAAGTCGAGTACTCAAGCGGCGACAATGTATGGCTACCGTTGCACGAGGTATCCCACCTCGAAGCCTTCTCTCAGTATCTCGAGGCACTCAATGTCTCCAACGCCAACGATCTCCCTCGACGCACGAGCCCATCACAGGACATCCCCTTATTCGTGGTCTCCGCGGACGACAACGACGCCTGCCGCCAAGCGTTCGACATTATCGATCGCCTGCTGACAACCGACGACTGGGCCACCCCGTCAGTCCCAGCCGCCTCTCGCTCCTCGGCCTTTGCTAACACCCCTGTCCGAACCCGAAAGGTATATAAAAGACGAACGAAAGGTGCTCGTCCAACTCAACACCCCCCCTCGTTTAACAATGCACTTCACTCCCCTCGAGCTCGAACGCTTCCGTGCAACGGCTACAGCCATCCGTGATGGCTCCTTCGACATCAAACGAGACGTCGTACCTCCCGGATACGTCAATTTCTGTGTCCTCCACGCCGACGACCCAGACCCGTTCCTACGGTACCCACTGCCTCCCGCGTTCGGCCATGCACGCACTGCCCCGACGAAGAAACCCAACCAGACTCGTCGCGGGGAAACGAGAATCGGGTTATCTCACCCGAGTAATATTTGACCGGTTTGCAGCGGACACGGCCACTCGTAAGTGCGCTCGTCCAAGACACACAAAGTATTCTCATCGCGCTCCAGAGCGAGCTAACGCTAGTCACGGAAAGAAGGACTATCGCCGCCCTGGCCCATATAAGCTCAAAGGACGCAGTGGAGGGCGCAACGAAAATAGGGATGACCAAAAGGAGGACGTCCCAAGTTCTTCAAGAATCGCTCTCGTGACTTCCGAAAGGACGGACAAAAGGCTCCCCGTACTAACGGCACCCCCAGCGCCCGACTTCGCCGCACCTCAACGACACTGCTAATGACCCCTTCCATGGATTCCACAACCTCGTCCCGAGCGTAGACGACATGTTCAAAGAATTAGAAATTAACTCCTCTATCGACGGTTCTCAAACCCACCCCCGTCGCCTCTACCGCAGGTCCTTCCACAGGTTGGACCTTCGTACTGATCCTTCTTGTGAATCTGCTCACATGCCTCATAGCCGCTACCTCCCCTATGAACAGTGTAGCGAACGATTGATCTTCTCTACTAAGATCAGGAGGGCGAATGTAACGAATCGCGGCTCGTAACGCCTCGGATTATACCTCTTCACTTCGCCTCGGAATTTACTTAGTCTACTCTCCTGTCAATGTTTCTTTCTTCCCCTTTGTTTTCTCTTTTTTAGTTACTCGTTTGGTCTCCCGCCGCACTCTGAACGTATTATAACCCCTTAGTACTTGATGTATTCTCCTAGTTGTTCTCAAACAGAGACCTTGGACAGTTCTATCGCGAGCCCTCTAAGCCTCACCTCTGCCGAGAATCGACTACCGTGTGGC